>QEPC01005257.1:20915-35712 GCA_003113815.1 Sphenodon punctatus
GCGTTCGCCCATCCCTACTGTGTAATCCTTCCCTTGTCAAGCTCCAAATCCTCAGCCACCCCCTTCAGGCCCATGAACCCTCAAGCCCACTGTCCCTGGGTCTCCCCTTACTTTCCCAAGCCCCTCCTCCTGCTCCCAAGTCACCCCCACTTGCCCCTCAAGATTCCCCCCCACTGCTTCGAGCCCCCAAGATTCCTCTCTCCTACCCCAGGATCCTTCCCTCACACTGCTCCAAGACCCACACTGTGCCTCCTTGCCTCCTCCAGTGCCACACCCTGGACATTCTTCCTCCTCTTTGCCAAGTTCTGCACTGCCACTTCCCCCTCTTGTTCCTGTTTTCCCAGTCCCAGAGCCATGCTCCTGTTGCCTCTGCCAGTCTCCCCTCACTTAGTCCTGGTCCTTAGCGATGTGCGAACAGGTTGCGGTTTAGTCATTCAGTTCGGTTCGTGCATTCGTTTTGGGCGTTCGGGTTGTTTGTCAGGTTCGGGCTTGGCTGTTCAGTTCGGCCATGTTCGGTTCGGGCATTCAGAAAGTGTTGCAAGAGCGCGTGATCGTGCTGGAAACCAGAATTCGAATGCATGCGGAGCTGTGTGGCGAGAGAGTGTGTGTTTGGCTGAGGGTTCATGGTGGCTGTTCAGTTTGTGTGTTTTGGCTGTTTGTTTGTGTTTGGCTGTGTTGTTTGGCTGGTTGGTGTGTGGTGGGTGACTGTGTGTGTTGGCTGCGTGATTTTAAAAAAATAAAATAATGAAAAAGGCTGTAAAATAATGAAAAAATAATTCCCCGCCTGGGGTCCAACTTGGTTGTCTTGGAGGAGGAGGAGGAAGAGGTCGCTGCCCCTGGACCTTCGGTGGTGGTGACTGGATCCTTGGATGAGGAGCAAGCCGCAGGCACAGATGCCAGGTTTGTAAACCTTTTTTTTTACTTTGAGGACAAGAAAGACTCTATCTGTTAGAGTGAGCTCACTGGTGTGTGTGTGTGTGGGTGGGTGGTGGGCATCAGTCAGGCACAAACAGTGGGCATCAGCGGGTAGCCAGGGTCTCCCCATTGCCATCCCGCCACAGCACCCAAAGAAGGGCAGGATTTGCATGTGTCAGCCAGGGTCTCCTCTCCATTGCCATCCCAAGCACCCAAAGAAGGGCAGGATTTGCATGTGCCAGCCAGGGCCTTTCTAGTTGCAATCCCTAGCATCCTCTAGCACCCCTGGGAGGGCAGGATTTGCATGTGCCAGCCAGGGCCTTTCTAGTTGCAATCCCTAGCATTCCATAGGAACCCAAAGAAGGGCAGGATTTGCACGTGCCAGTGAGGGTCTCCCTCCTCCACAGCACCCAAAGAAGGGCAGGATTTGCATGTGCTAGCCAGGGTCTTCCTAGTTGCAATCCCTAGCATCCCCTAGCACCCCAAGGAGGGCAGGATTTGCACATGCCAGACAGGGTCTCCTCACTCCGAAGCACCCAAAGAAGGGCAGGATTTGCACATGCCAGTCAGCCATGGTCTCCCCATTTCCAGCACCCCAAGGAGGGAGGACTAGAGGCATCATCATAAATGCATGACATTATTTAGGTGGAGTTTATGTGTTCCTATTTCAGAGAGGAATCAGATGCCGGTGCTGGTGCCACGTCACGCAGGACATGCAGGCGGAGGTCGCCAGTGCCACTCCCAGACATTGGACGGACAAGGTCCATTGTCTGGAATTACTATGATAAGGAGAATGGGTTCGCCGCCTGCAAGGTAAAGGATGGGGGCTGGAACAACAGGGTATGCATGCATGCATTGCCCTATGACCTGTTATGAACGGAGGTCCCCTGCAGAGAGAGATTGCCGCCCACCCACTTGTGTAGACAGAATGCAGGCAGGGCTTGACACAGACCATTGGTCTGACGCAGTATGGCACTTCTTATGTTCCTATCTTTCTATGTTCTTTAGACCTGCCGAAAAAGATTCAAAAAGGCCAGGGAGGGGACCACATCAAGCCTAATTGCCCATAGCGAGAAGGCCCACGGGCAGAAGGTAGCTCGGGTGCAGGAGTCTGGCAGCATAGCCGTGGAGCATCAGAAGAAGGGGGGAAGGCAAGACAGAAGCGGTGCCACCTGCAAAGTCCTTCCGCCCCCACCCCTGCAGCTCTGATGCGGAGCCCCCCCAGGGGCAGGAGGAGTCTTCAGCAGCAAGGGCCTTTTGGGGTCAGGTGCAGGGGACCAGCTGGGATTTTGCGGCTGCCCGCCAAGTAATGGAGAACCGACTGGTGGAACAATTCCAGGCGGTCGAGTTGCGGAAGAAGAAGGTGGAGGCGTACTTGGAGTACGTCTCCAAGTACATGCCCACTGAGAGGGCCGACCTGGAGCTCTTCCACCAGTCGGTCTCCAACTGGCGGGCAGCTGTGGCAGGGGCCGTGGAATATGCCGTAGAACACGGCTATGAAGTGACGGCAGATGCACCCCCTGCCCCTAGGTCCCCTGCACCGCTTATGCCTTTCCCCCAAGTTCCGGGGGGCAGGTCCAAAGACTGAGTAGTTTAGTGGATAAGTTTCCTTTCTATTTTAAAATGTTTGGTTTTTGTTTTATAATGTTGTTGTTTTGTTAATAAAAGTTATATTTGTTGTTGTTACGAGCTTTGTTTGAACTTCCCAATCTTTTATCCCTCTGTGCGGAAGTTCAGGCTGGCAGGTGGCAGAATCTCATACAGCTTGTTGATCTCTACCAGCAGCACCTGGCACCACATGTAGCATAGTTAAGGTATTAACCAAAAGATGTGCCAGCAGCAGGGTCTCAACTTGCAGACAGTCCCCCAGGAGGGGCAGGGCTTGTGTCTGTGTGGGTGTGACAGAGAGACAGAGAGACAGGCTCCTTGGCAGTGGTCAGCAGGGGATGGGAGCTGGTGGTTGGAGGGGCTTTTATTTCCAGCAGCTTCAGTGGGCATCCACGGGTGGGTGCGGAGGAGTAGGCTGTAGTCTGTTTGGGGGAGGGGGCAGGCTGGCGTGCGGGCACCGGGCTTCCAGATGTAGTGGTGGAATGGAATGCAGCCCCCAGTGGCTGAAATGATGGTCCCAGAATCTAGTTGATGGTTCCTGCGATGGGCGGGCATGACTGATTCAGGGATAGTGGAATGACAGCCTAAAGCCTATTGGGCACACTTCATTCAATCATGCAATAGGTGGTCGCAGCAGGTACAGGAACGCACACAGGCAGGCAGACAGGTAGGCACATATAATACATTGTTTTATATTCCATCTCATTATGGTAGGTTTGCTGCGTGCTGGATGTGGGCAATGGGCATTGGGCGCATGAGCACAGATGGGAGTTCTTCCTGGTTCTGGCAGGTGGCAGCCAGGGTAGCTGGATACACCTACCTCTCCCCCTCCAACCCCCATCTCTCTCGTTCTAGCTGGGAACCTCTCTCTCTCGCTCCCCCCCTCTCTCTCTGGCCATATAGTGCAGGTGACAGCATGGGTGGGATTGTGTCTATGTCTCCTTCTAGTAGTGGGGAAACTTTTTCTCTCTCTCTCTCTTATTTCTCTCTCTCTCTCCCCATGAGCAGCAGGTTGCTACCTAATAAAAAAAGGTTCTTTGTGCTGGCTCTCATTATTCTCACCATGTCACCCTGAGTTCCATCCCTTCATGGACTTGTCTCATATTGCTAGAAAGGCTTGGGTGGAACTGTCACTCTCAAAGGGGAGAGTGCTTCTTAGCCTAGAGTGGAGCTCGATGCCATCAGGACAGGCATGCCCAAGCTTCAGCATCGAGCCAGGGAGGATGATAGACCCCCCCCCCCCAAACGGAACCAAGAGAGCCCATTCCTCCTGCGTTCCCTTCCTGCTGTTCTAAGTGCCGGGATGGTTAGGACTCGTTGGCCATTTCTTCCTCCCTTTGCCTCTGAAAGGGGGGGGTAGGGGTGTGGTAAAGCCTTCCCGCTCCATTTGCATGCACGTGTGGCACTTATAAATACAAGACATTTAGGGGTTGTTCAACCATTTTACGTGGAGTGACCGCGGGGTGAGGGCTGGCTGGGTGCTGAGGGAGAGGCTGATATGGGGTTATCTGGGCAGCTGTGAGGGTATTGGGAGTTTTGAGAGCCCAGTATCTCAGAATATGATTCCAAAGCAAAAGGAATAAATTTTGGCCCATTCCTTGCAAGCAAAGGGGGTGGTAGCAATTCCTGCCACCCCGTGAGGGGAGACCATGCCAGACAGCACCTGCAGAGTAACCGAGCCACACAATTCCAGCCTCAGGAAATCACTTGAATTCTTATTCTATATGTTCTGCACAACCCCCTTTAGAAAAAGAGAGAGAGTGTCTATTTAAAAATCAACTCCTTCTATTTTGCATACTTAGCTAATCTTTCCTAGATTTAGGGGGAAATCTCAACCAGTTTTATTTTATTTATTTATTTATTTATTAGCATTTTTATACCACCCCCTCATGCCCACAGCATCTAGGGGCAGCTAACAATACAATAAAACAATAAAATACATTAAAAACCAACATCACTTTAAAAAAAATTAAAAAACCCCAACCCTAACCCTACCCTCAAATTTCCCCAAATTCCCCACGCCACCAATCTCCCCCATTTACCCCTCCCTCCGCCCCTCCCCTCCCCTCCAAAGGCCTGGGTGAACAGCCAAGTCTTGTATGCCCGACAAAAGGCAAGCAGTTCTGGGGCCAGGCGGGCTTCCTTCAGAAGGGAGTTCCACAACCGTGGCCTGACCACCGAGAATGCCCTCTCCATGGTGGCCCCCCGCCTTACACGGGGGACCTCCAGATAGGTGCCCCCAGTGGATCAGAGGGTCTGTCCTGAGTCACGGAAGGTGAGGCGGTCCCCGATATAAGAGGGGCTGAGACCATATAGGGCTTTGTATACCAATACTAACACCTTGAACTTGGCTCGATACGCTATAGGCAGCCAGTGCAGAGAACGGAGCACTGGTGTAATGTGCTCACTGCGACCCATCCCCCGCATTCTACACCAGCTGCAGCCTCCAAACCAATATCAAGGGAAGCCCCATGTAGAGCACGTTGCAGTAGTCAAGCCTCGAGGTAATGAAGGCATGGACAAGAGTGGCCAAGTCGGGTCTGGAGATGTATGGGCGCAACCTCCGCACCAGATACAGCTGGCNTATCTGGGGCCGGTCAGCTGTGAGGGTATTGGGAGTTTTGAGAGCCCAGTATCTGAGAATATGATTCCAAAGCATAAGGAGCAAATTTTGCCCCATTCCTTGCAAGCAAAGGGGGTGGCAGCAATTCCTGCCACCCCGTGAGGAGAGAGCAGGCCAGACAGCACCTGCAGAGTAACCGAGCCTCACAATTCCAGCCTCAGGAAATCACTTGAATGCTTATTCTATATGTTCTGCACAACCCCTTTAGAAAAAGAGAGAGTGTCTCTGTTTAAAAATCAACTCCTTCTATGTTGCAGACTTTGCTAATCTTTCCTAGATTTAGGGGGAAATCTCAACTAGTTTGGGGGTTATGCTTCAGTGATGGAAATTCTACCTTTACCCCACCCCTTCCCCAATTTCTAAAATGTAGGAATAGAGAATAGGTTTGTAATATGATCACACATCTGAAGTAGTACCTGTTTTTTTAAAAAAACTACAACCCTTCCTAGGTTGCTGACCTCTACCCATGTTCCATGTATTCAGTGGGAGTCGAACTGCTTTTCTGAGGTTACTTCTCAGTTAAGTTTGTGTTGAAATTATTCTTTCTTTAAAGAAAAACACAACTCCCTACAAATGACTTTGGGAGAAAATACATGCGTTATATATATATATATATACATTCAGTCTAATCTTTGGAAGGTGATAGTTTTGTTAAATCAGGTTTTTCTGTGGTGCTGATCTGTACCAATATTTTAATAAGGGGGAAATTTTAGCCTCTTTGCAGCTCCACTTCCAGTTTCGGGGCATACCATTTAGAAACTACTAAAGTTTCTGGCTGGAGTGGCTGTTTCTTTATATGGGAGGAGGTCGAGTGACTGAGGTGAGACAGAAAAGCAAGTAAAACTCCCCAGTAATTTGGGGGTAGCAACAATGCATGTGTGCTGAGGCAAGATTGAGCTGGCAATGGCAACCTGGGCGGATAGACAGACTACATGGCATGATTGGGAGCAGCAGCAGCCATCGAGTTTCCCAGGTGGGTCCTGGAGCTGGAGTGGCTGTTCCTTGATATGTGGGAATGACAGTGTCTCTGTACGAGGAATGATGGCCCCAGACCCAAGATGGTGGGTCCTGGGGCTAGAGTGGCAGCTTCTAGATATTGGACAGCCCTCCCTGCCTGTAACTTGGCCCCAGAACCTTGATGTCAGGTCCCGGGGCTGGAGTGGCTGCTTCTTGATGCAGTTGAAAGATGGCTCTCTGTGAGCGGAATGACGAGCCCCAGACCCTGACGGTGGGTCCTGGGGCTAGAGTGGCAGCTTCTAGATATTGGACAGCCCTCCCTGCCAGTAACTTGGCCCCAGAACCCTGATGGTGGGTCCTGGAGCTGGAGTAGCAAACATTGGATTGCTGGAGCATGGTACCCATGGCACAATAGAGGCAGCAGAAATGGACACTGGTTTGCCCGGGCACAGAACCCGTGGCTCAGAAAGCAGAGGCAGCAATGGGAGCAGCAGCAGACATTGGATTGATCGGACACAGAACCTGTGGCACAGACAGATAGGTGGCATTGGCTGCAGCATCAGACATTGGATTGCCAGGGCACAGAACCCATGGCACAGGCAGCAGTGGCAGCAGACACTGGATTTCTCAGAGGCAGCATTGGCAGCTGGTGCAGACATTGGATTGACTGGGCACAGAACCCGTGGCACAGAGAGCAGAGGCAGCATTGGCAGCTGGTGCAGACATTGGATTGACCAGGCACAGAACCCATGGCACAGAGAGCAGAGGCAGCATTGGCAGTAGCAGCAGCAGACATTGGATTGCCTTGTAGCAGAACCAGTGGCACAGACAGCAGAGGCAGCATTGGCAGAAGCAGCAGACATTGGATTGTTTGGGCACAGAACCCATGGCACAGACAGCAGTATTGGCAGTAGCAGCAGCAGCCATTGGGTTTCCCGGGCACAGAACCTGTGGAACAACAGAGACAGCAGCAGGAGGATTTTCCTGTAAACAGCACCCATGGAGCCAGGATGGTTGGATTTGCCAGGGAATAACTCCCATACAGCAGCAGACGTCAGCAGCAGGATTGAGTGGGCACATTTAGATTGGCCAGGACAGAGCACCCATGGACCAGCAGACAGCAGCAGTAGGTTTACCAGACCAGTGGTGCACATCACCCAGGGTTGCCAGGGTAGGCAGACAGGCAGCGTGGCATGAGCAGAAGGCAAGCAGACTAAGGCAGGGTTCAAGCTTTGCAACCTGGGCGGGCGGGCAGGTGGGCGCGCGGGCAGGCAGGCAGGTGGGCGGGCAGGCAGCATGGTACGAGAGGTAGTAGGGAAGGCAGGCTGGGACCTTGGCACCAAGTTGGCAGGGCACTCAGATAGGCTGGCGAAGACTGTGCAGTGCAAGAGAGCCAGTCAGATAGGAAGCCAGAGGCCAGCTTGCAGGCTTACAGTTTCCCAATGCCACCCTGCAGCATGCAGTCAGTCAGATAGGTCGGCCGAGGTCGTGTAGTATGAAAAAGTGTGTGAGAGAGAGAGGGGGGAGGGCAGGTAGGGTGCCACTGAAGCAGTGAGAGGGAGGGACAGCACCTCAGCTCAGCACAGCAGCCCTTATTGACGATGAGCCCTTCCCAAGACTGCCCCTGGCATGGGATGGCGTGTGCCACTGCACCATCACTCCTTGTCCAGGGGCAGTTCGGGGAATCCAGGGCCAGCAGCGGAAGGTTGATCTTCAAGAAGATCAACTGCTCCACCAACTTGGCCCCCAGTCTCAGGCGGTGCGGGGGGCAAATGTCCTCCACCACAGAGAACACCTGTTCGCTGGGGACACTGGTTGGTGGGCATGACAATAATCCCCTGGCCACTTTGGACAGGGCTGGTCACACGTTGGTCTTGCCAGCCCAGTAGGCCAAGGGATCGCTGCTGGGATCGATGCACGGCTCCTCATCCAGGTAGGTATCAACTGCTGCTGAGGTGCCGTCATACTCCCTCTCATAGCTGTCCCTGGGCACCACCGCCCCCACTGCCCTCAGCCACGCTGTCAGTCCCTGCCCTTTTGTGGGCCGTGCAGAGGAGGAGCTGCTGGCAGTAGGGGTGCTGCTGCTGCTCATCCTGCTGGTGCTGGTGCTGCTGCTGCTGCTTGGGCTGGGGGCAGGGATAGACCCCGCTGGGTGAGAGGGGCGGCTGCTCCCACTCCCACCATTCCCTGGGGCATCCTGCTGCTGTGATACTGCTTCTGGCACTGCGAACTCCCCAGAGCCCGCTCTGCCTTCCGGACCCTCCCCACAAGATCATCCTTCCAGAGGCCATAGAGGGGTGGCTTGCGTGCCACGCTGCCCTTGACCCTGGGGTCCAGCATTGTTCCCAAAACATATTCCCCCCATTGCAGAAGTTTGTCGAACCTTGCCGTCAGGCCTGTCTTAAGCTTCTGCGCCAGCCCAACTGCCTCAGCCCCCAGCTTCTTGCCCCTAGGGCCACAATCCTGCCCCTGCATCATGATCTCCTCCAGACTCCCATGGAGACTCTGGTCCAGAGGGGTCACCTGACTTATGGTGGCTGTGGAGGAGCTTAGGGTCTCTGTCACCTCATGGAACGGTCTGAGAACTATGACCGTCTGTGCCAGGATCTCCCATTCTGGCCCATTGAAACGTGGAGGTGCCCCGCTGTCCGTGTCCAATTCCACCTGATGCAAGGTGGCTTTCTGCTCCACAAGCCACTCAAGCATCAGGAAGGTGGAATTCCACTTCGTGGACACATCCTGCACCAGCAGATGCCCTGGGGAGCCTTGCTCAGCCTGCTTGGCCTGGAGGATTTCGCTGCCCCTCACGATCCTGTTGAAGAAGCCTGCCAGCTTCCTCCCCTGCTCTATCAGGGAGCTAAGGGTGCCTGCCCCAATCCCCTTCTCCCCCAAGCCCAGAGCGTCCATGACCACCAGGTGGAGGGTGTGTGCTGCACAAAGGATGCTGATAAACTTCGCATCACGGACAGCCCTCACTATACTGGATGCGTTATCAGTAACTACACACCCCGGGGTGAACGGTGCACCAGGCATAACCCACTCCCCCACCACGGCATTTAGGGCTGCCTCAAGGTTCTTAGAGGTGTGGGGGCAGTCCATGACTTCCGCCTGAAGCAGGGCCCACCTAGACCCTGCTTCAGGATCCCTCCTGCCACTGTCCAATGCCAACTCTGGGTCCTCTCACCAGTGCGCCGTCACCACCAGGTAAGCGTGTCGGGCANGGCACAGAACCCATGGCACAGAGAGCAGAGGCAGCATTGGCAGTAGCAGCAGCAGACATTGGATTGCCTTGTAGCAGAACCAGTGGCACAGACAGCAGAGGCAGCATTGGCAGAAGCAGCAGACATTGGATTGTTTGGGCACAGAACCCATGGCACAGACAGCAGTATTGGCAGTAGCAGCAGCAGCCATTGGGTTTCCCGGGC
Organism: Sphenodon punctatus; assembly: GCA_003113815.1. Lineage (NCBI taxonomy): Eukaryota > Metazoa > Chordata > Lepidosauria > Sphenodontia > Sphenodontidae > Sphenodon > Sphenodon punctatus. The sequence continues at coordinate 30,444 of QEPC01005257.1, forward strand.
ACAGAACCTGTGGAACAACAGAGACAGCAGCAGGAGGATTTTCCTGTAAACAGCACCCATGGAGCCAGGATGGTTGGATTTGCCAGGGAATAACTCCCATACAGCAGCAGACGTCAGCAGCAGGATTGAGTGGGCACATTTAGATTGGCCAGGACAGAGCACCCATGGACCAGCAGACAGCAGCAGTAGGTTTACCAGACCAGTGGTGCACATCACCCAGGGTTGCCAGGGTAGGCAGACAGGCAGCGTGGCATGAGCAGAAGGCAAGCAGACTAAGGCAGGGTTCAAGCTTTGCAACCTGGGCGGGCGGGCAGGTGGGCGCGCGGGCAGGCAGGCAGGTGGGCGGGCAGGCAGCATGGTACGAGAGGTAGTAGGGAAGGCAGGCTGGGACCTTGGCACCAAGTTGGCAGGGCACTCAGATAGGCTGGCGAAGACTGTGCAGTGCAAGAGAGCCAGTCAGATAGGAAGCCAGAGGCCAGCTTGCAGGCTTACAGTTTCCCAATGCCACCCTGCAGCATGCAGTCAGTCAGATAGGTCGGCCGAGGTCGTGTAGTATGAAAAAGTGTGTGAGAGAGAGAGGGGGGAGGGCAGGTAGGGTGCCACTGAAGCAGTGAGAGGGAGGGACAGCACCTCAGCTCAGCACAGCAGCCCTTATTGACGATGAGCCCTTCCCAAGACTGCCCCTGGCATGGGATGGCGTGTGCCACTGCACCATCACTCCTTGTCCAGGGGCAGTTCGGGGAATCCAGGGCCAGCAGCGGAAGGTTGATCTTCAAGAAGATCAACTGCTCCACCAACTTGGCCCCCAGTCTCAGGCGGTGCGGGGGGCAAATGTCCTCCACCACAGAGAACACCTGTTCGCTGGGGACACTGGTTGGTGGGCATGACAATAATCCCCTGGCCACTTTGGACAGGGCTGGTCACACGTTGGTCTTGCCAGCCCAGTAGGCCAAGGGATCGCTGCTGGGATCGATGCACGGCTCCTCATCCAGGTAGGTATCAACTGCTGCTGAGGTGCCGTCATACTCCCTCTCATAGCTGTCCCTGGGCACCACCGCCCCCACTGCCCTCAGCCACGCTGTCAGTCCCTGCCCTTTTGTGGGCCGTGCAGAGGAGGAGCTGCTGGCAGTAGGGGTGCTGCTGCTGCTCATCCTGCTGGTGCTGGTGCTGCTGCTGCTGCTTGGGCTGGGGGCAGGGATAGACCCCGCTGGGTGAGAGGGGCGGCTGCTCCCACTCCCACCATTCCCTGGGGCATCCTGCTGCTGTGATACTGCTTCTGGCACTGCGAACTCCCCAGAGCCCGCTCTGCCTTCCGGACCCTCCCCACAAGATCATCCTTCCAGAGGCCATAGAGGGGTGGCTTGCGTGCCACGCTGCCCTTGACCCTGGGGTCCAGCATTGTTCCCAAAACATATTCCCCCCATTGCAGAAGTTTGTCGAACCTTGCCGTCAGGCCTGTCTTAAGCTTCTGCGCCAGCCCAACTGCCTCAGCCCCCAGCTTCTTGCCCCTAGGGCCACAATCCTGCCCCTGCATCATGATCTCCTCCAGACTCCCATGGAGACTCTGGTCCAGAGGGGTCACCTGACTTATGGTGGCTGTGGAGGAGCTTAGGGTCTCTGTCACCTCATGGAACGGTCTGAGAACTATGACCGTCTGTGCCAGGATCTCCCATTCTGGCCCATTGAAACGTGGAGGTGCCCCGCTGTCCGTGTCCAATTCCACCTGATGCAAGGTGGCTTTCTGCTCCACAAGCCACTCAAGCATCAGGAAGGTGGAATTCCACTTCGTGGACACATCCTGCACCAGCAGATGCCCTGGGGAGCCTTGCTCAGCCTGCTTGGCCTGGAGGATTTCGCTGCCCCTCACGATCCTGTTGAAGAAGCCTGCCAGCTTCCTCCCCTGCTCTATCAGGGAGCTAAGGGTGCCTGCCCCAATCCCCTTCTCCCCCAAGCCCAGAGCGTCCATGACCACCAGGTGGAGGGTGTGTGCTGCACAAAGGATGCTGATAAACTTCGCATCACGGACAGCCCTCACTATACTGGATGCGTTATCAGTAACTACACACCCCGGGGTGAACGGTGCACCAGGCATAACCCACTCCCCCACCACGGCATTTAGGGCTGCCTCAAGGTTCTTAGAGGTGTGGGGGCAGTCCATGACTTCCGCCTGAAGCAGGGCCCACCTAGACCCTGCTTCAGGATCCCTCCTGCCACTGTCCAATGCCAACTCTGGGTCCTCTCACCAGTGCGCCGTCACCACCAGGTAAGCGTGTCGGGCATTCCTGGAGGACCACAGGTCAGTTGTAAAATGGACAGTGGCTCCCCCAGTCCCTGCCAGTGCCAGCTGCTCCTTCACCCTCTACTTCAACGCCCTGTACAGGTCTGGCACCACTGTATGGCTGAGGGTGGTGCGGCATGGCATCTTAAATTGGGGGGCCAGGAACCCCATCAGCCACTTAAACCCTGTGTCCCTGACAATGGAGAAGGGCTGGCCATCGACAGCGATCATCTCGCCCAACAGGCGCGTGGCTTTCTCATGAAATCCACGCCGCCCTCCAGCTGCCGAAGACCTTGCAAGCTGCTCCCACCCCAGCTCCTCCATTGTGGGCTGACGCTGCTGCTTCTCCTCCTGCTGCTCCCCCCTAGCAGCAATACTGCTCCTGCGGCTAGAGGCAGCTGCTGCAGTGGGACAGTTGCCCGATGGAGGACAAGTGGCCGCTTTGATTGGGAACCCACTTGCGTCCACTGACCCAGCCTGCGCACTTAGCAGAGCAGCACTGTGGCACATTTTTAGATGCCTGGACATGGCGGATGTCCCTAGGGTGGTGAGCACCTGCCCTCGCTTCACCACCTTGCTGCACAAAGTGCACCGCACCTCCCGGGGAATCATCCGCCTGCACCACCTTAAAATGTTCCCAGACCCGTGATTTCTTAGCCCCTCCTGCCTTCTGGCCCGCACCGGGTGACGCACTCCTGGGCGGGACAGGACATGGTGGCACTGGTGACATTGCTCGTTGAGGGACAGCCATCACCTCAGCAGCACCAGATACAGATGCTTCCTCCACAGAAATCTCTGCATCGCTGTCCCCATCCACAGAGTGATGGAGGCTGTTGGATTCCCCATGCTGCTCCCACTCTGAGCAGCACTCTCCCCCTGCCCCCTATAGCTGCTGTTGCTGCTGCTTCTACGCTCCTTGCTGCCGGTGCCTGGGGATCGGGCTCTGCCTCTAGCCAGGCTCTCAACAATGGGGGAGTCAGGGGACAATGCTGGCCTCTGCTGGGATACTTCGTCCCCTGAATCACCTGCTGCCACAGATGACACAGCCACCACAGCCTCTTCTACTGCAAGGAGACGACACCCAACCCCCTGGTCCTTAGTGCTGGGAGAGCGACACCCAACGTCACCAGGCCTTCGCATCTTGGGGCATGGGGATGTGCTTGGGCTGGTGCTTCTGCCCACTGCTGGCACTCTGATGGCACGACCCCTGCCACGTGCCTCATTGGCTGCCTTACGGGCAGCAGAGCAGCCTCGCCCTCTCATCACTCCCTTCTCCATTTCTACAAACCACACACAAGTATATTATACATATATATATAACTTTTTTAAATTTTTTATCAAATATTATATCTATCTATCATAATACACTACATTTGACTGCTATTTAACTATCTAATAACTATTATAAAACCTATGGAACAAAATAATGGAATTTAAAAAAAACACTCTAAAAGTAGATCACTATATATCTATAAACTAAGCTAACTTAACTGTAATAGCTAACTATAATCCTACCTAACAACTACTATAATCTCTCTCTCTCTCCCCAATATTACACAGGGATGGGGGGGGGACAGAGGGGGGGGGACACACAGCTCAAAACAACACAGGGAGGGGTACAGAAACTGAAATAAAACCTAAATCAATCTAATCCTACTCTAATAATCTGCCATCCCCCCGCTGGGCTGGAGGGAGGAGCCAGGTTCAGGATCCACGCGTGGGGGGCTGTTGCTGCTAAACACGAGGTCCATTGTGAACAAGACCCCAATTGTACGGGATATAATCTCGGAGGGGGCTGTGGACCTCGCATGTATTACGGAAACCTGACTGGACAAGATGGCCGGACCAACCTTAGTGGATCTCATTTCAGCTGGGTATGACGTGCAGCATCAACCACGCACGGGTGGCCGGGGAGGTGGTGTAGCGATTGTTTTTAGAGAAGACTGGCCTGGTAGGAGGTATCCAGTTCAGGAGATTGTAGGTATTGAGGCCCTCCATGTGGTGTTTGATTTGGCTGGTGGCAAGATAGGGGTGCTGCTGGTATACCGGGCCCCTTCCTGTCTGGCAGCATCCCTTACAGCTCTAGCAGAGCTGGCCTCGGAGGTGGCTTTGGGCTCCTCCAGGACTTTGGTCCTGGGGGACTTCAACATCCATGCTGATGCCAGCCTTGTAGGAGCAGAGCGAGAATTCATAGCCACCATACCATGGATCTACCCTAGGTGGTCATCTGCCCAACCCACATGGGGGGGCATACCCTTGACCTGATCTTTGGTTCTGGCCTTGAGGTGGGGGGTCCGGTGGTGGTGGAGGTTAGGGTAGTGCCCTTGTCATGGACGGACCATTATCTCCTTCAGGCCAGTCTCTCAGCGCACCCCCTCCAGAAGGGGAATGGGCCAGTTAGGATGGTCTGCCCGCAGAGGCTGATGGAACCCCAGCGGTTCCAGGAAGCCCTGGGGGAATTATCCCTGAACCTGGATGGTCACTCTGTCGATGAGCTGGTCCAACTTTGGAACACCTTGCTGGAGGAGGCCATTGACAGGGTGGCTCCAAGACGCCCTCTGCCTCTGTCTCGTCACCGCAGGGCCCCTTGGTTTACTGAGGGGCTGCGGTGCATAAAGCAAGTAGGCAGGAGCGACGCTGGTGTAGGACTCGATCTGATTCTGACCGACTTCTCCATAGGGCCCATTTGCGGTCCTATGTTGAGGCTGTGAGGACAGCAAGGAGGGAGTTCCTTGCTGTCCTCATAGCGTCTGCGAAGTCATGCCTGGTGGAGCTGTTTTGGGTGGTGCGGGGGCTGGTCAGTCTGGCCTCGCTCCGTCTGGACGGAGATGTGTCCCAGGCCCGCTGTGAGCAGTTTGTCACCTACTTCGCAGACAAGATCACTCGGATTCAGAGCGACTTTGATGCTGGATTAGGGGCAGTAGTTGGAGAGCGCGAGGGGGTGGAGGCCCCATCTGGTCCAACTTTGTGGGGGGAGTTTCAGGAAGTGAC
>QEPC01005257.1:35812-127712 GCA_003113815.1 Sphenodon punctatus
CCACCTTCTGCCAGTTATATCTGGTGCAGAGGCTGTGTCCGTTCATCTCCAGCCCGGACCTGGCCTCCCTCATCCATGCCTTCATCACCCCGAGGCTGGACTACTGCAATGCGCTGTACGTGGGGCTGCCCTTGTTCCTGGTTCGGAGGCTGCAGCTAGTGCAGAATGCGGTGGCCCACCTCCTGTTGGGAGCGGGCTGTCGTGAGCATATAACACCTGTGCTCTGAACTCTGCACTGGCTGCCGATAGCGTGCCGAGTCAGGTTCAAGGTATTGGTGCTAATATATAAGGCCCTTCACAGTCTGGGCCCCTCATACCTCAGGGACTGCCTCACCCTCCATGCCCTAGAGCGGCTCCTTCGGTCTGCCGGGTGTGCCTTCTTGGAGGTCCCCCGTGTTAAGCGGGGGGTCACAATGGAGAGGGCATTCTCGGTGGCCAGGCCGCACCTCTCGAATTCCCTCCCAGAGGAAGCTTGCTTGGCCCCAAGCCTTCTGATATTTCGGCAAATTTGTAAGACCTGGCTGTTCACCCAGGCCTTTGGGGAGGGGGGTGGGGTGGGTTAGGGGGTGTTTTACCTTCACCCACCCTTATTTATTTATTATCCCAGCCTGTTTTATTGTAGTGTTTTTATGGATTGTTTTAGTATATTGTTTAGAAATTGTTTTTATAACTAACTTGTTAGCCACCCTGAGCTGTTCGCAGGAGGGGCAGGATACAAATTGAATAAAATAAATAAATAAATAAATAAAAAACCCAGGGAAGGGAATGAGAGATGGAATATGGAGGGAGAGGGAATGGGAAAGGAATGGATTCAATGGAGGGTAGGGAGATAGAACACAGGGAGGTTTAAAAAATAAAAATAACTGCTAAATCTATCTAATATAATCTAACTAAATGATAATAGGGAGGTAAATCTATTGGATGGGTGAAATGGGAGGAGGATTGTGAATGGATGAGGGAAGCAAACTGCTGGGAGTCAGGGAGCCTTCTGAAAACGCCTGCTGACAGGATCAGTGGCTAGCTCAGAAGGTGTTGGAAGGGGGGCAGGTCAAAGAGTTTTGTTACTTGCTGCTCCCACCTTACCGCAAGGCCCGATTGGCTCTGTGCAGCCTAGCCCCTGGCCAATCACAGACTGTGAACCCAGTGTTCAGTCGAAAAGGAAAAGTGATTGGGCAGGCTGGCTGCTACTCCAAGCCTCTCCACACACACACCCCGGTACCAGGAAGTCTGCTCCTCAACTGCCTCCCCCTCCCTGGGCCTTAAGTCACGTTTTTCCCACCTGAACTCAACCAAACGTGGCCGAACACAAACAAACTGTTTGGTCGGTTTGTAGTTCAGTTCGGGTTCGGTTCGGTTCAGAAGTTCAGTTCGGTTGTCTGAACAGACCGAGTTTGGTCCGAACTTCCGAACCGTGTTCGCACATCCCTACTGGTCGTGGAGATGGACATGGAGTGGAGCCACAGCAAGGATGCTGCTTCCCTGGGGGCAGCAGCGCCTGAACAGGGCAGGTCAGACCAGGGAGCCAGCTAGCGAAAGGTGGCACTGGGGGGAGCTTAGTGCAGAGGCAGTAACTTCATGTCCCAGACTCACTGAAGGGGACTGACTCACCAGACACTTCCACCCAGATAGGGCTGTGGAGCCCCCGCCAATCTGGGTCACCTGGGCCAAGAGGCTGCCATGTCTATTGCACAGGGATGTTCTCTCCCCCCCCCCCGTCCCAAAGGAAATGCTGCTGTGCATACATGGCATAACCTGGAGCTGCTTCCTCTTTCCCCAGCAGCATTTAGCCCACTGTGGATATGTGATGGTACTGAAAAATCTCACTCTCTCCCTTGTTTAACATGAGAACTTCAAAACCCCATAACTTAAAAACTAGACACTGAATTTTAAAAATCCAAACTCAGGAAATGATGAGAATGCACACTTTAATTTTCTGACACCTCTACACTTCCAGATGTATAACTTTAAACACACTTTTCTGTGTCAAAAGAAACCGGTCGCAAAAAAACAAAAAACCCAGTTCTGCCTCCAATTTTCAAACCTGTATAACTCAGCCATTTCTCACCTGATATGTTTGACATTTGGACAGCTTCTACCCCTCACCAAAGTGACCCTTCCTACAAAACATCACAGTGATAGAATAAAACATCTTGATTTTATAAGAGTAGGAATGTTATGACTTTAACAGATAGTGCAAGCTGCCTTACGTATAGAGCTGCTTCTGTGGCTCTGTAGTTTGCACTAACCAATAACTCACAGTATTTAATTTGACTAAAGTTATCACCAGTATTTAAATTGCATGAAATGGTATTCATTCATTCATTTGTTTATTAGCGTGACCTTAGTCATTGCTTGGCTAAAGCCATACAGTAGCTAATACAGACAATGTATATAAGAGAAAAACCTCAACAGGCAAGGTCATAGCAATAATAACCATCCATAATTTTACAAAATTGCAGCAGCTAGAAGCCAGTACATCCAATAAATACAAATAATAAATGCTGCAAAAATTAAGCAAAATTTAAAAAAGAAATAGCAATTATGAAAACAGTTAAATACAAGGGTAAATTATGCACTGTCAGAAATAAATTGATGATTAAGAAACCCGTGCTGTAAATTCATTGCTTGGGTAAGAAAATTCATAATATTAGCAGTATCCTCCTCAACATAGTCAGACAAGGCCATTTGGAGACAAAAAAGATCAGAGCAACCAGAATATTTAGCCAAAAAGGCATGTAAAAAGTTTGGTCTCAGACTATCATAAATATGGCATCTTAACAATATATGATCAGAGGTTTCAACTTCTAGATTGTCATAAGGGCATAACCGTTGCTGAAATGGGATACCACAATAGCGACCTTGCAAGAGTTGTGTAGGGAGGGCACTGCACCTGACCGCCAAAAATAAGCTCTTCCCCCTTGGCGAACAAAAGTTAGAGAAATATTTGGCCATGAAAAAAGGTCGCCTAGGTAGCTGTAAGAACACGCCCAAATGCGGGGAGGTTCTGACCTTTGCTACCTCCTCCTGGTAGGAGATGTCTGTCCACCTTTGGCGTAGCTCTAGCTCTGCAGCTTGGGCACCCCTCTCCAACAAATAATCTTTAGGAAGGCCTAGTTTAAATAAGTGGGCTTCTATTTCCTGCCGCCACCGACTGCTGAACGAATCAGCCTTCAGCAGAACCAATAAGCCACTTCCAGAGGAACTGACCACCTTGTCTCAAAATGAGAAGGCACGGGCCCAGGCCACGGAATTCCAACTCCTCTCCCCAATTCTAAACATACAGCCGCCAAGGGCGTACCCTTGGGAACATGGGCCAATGCACACAAAAACCTGGATTGGATAATATCCAGGTTTATCAACACTGAGGGGATCCATAACTCAGCACCAAATAAGAATTGGTATTTGAAAAAAGAAAAAGTTGGTAACAGTATAGCTATTAGTATTCAAAATCATTTGGGTACCCAATCCTGGTAGTGAGTTTGGGATGGACTGGGATTTTCATTTGCAAAGAGTTAAGATGGCATAACCTGGAGCTGCTAAGAGTTAAGATGAAACTCCACGAATTTAACTCCTTCATTGCTTTGAAGTCGTTGGGTGCAAGGTGTTCAGAAAAGCAACCTGCGCATGGCCCGCCCTGTGCAAGACGTTTTTGTGCTTCACCCACACTGCAGGGTTTAAAGGAAAATATGCCCCTTGAGTGCTCTTCAGCACCCAAGCTAAAACGATGCCGTATATTCTTGCAACTTGCACTCTGAGTCTTTTACGTGACTAGACCCTCTTGCATGGGCATACGTTCAGAGTGGGTTGCCATGTCAACCAGATAAACAGCTGCCTCCTCCTTCCAGCAGTGTCTTGTTGGGAATTTTTATTAATGGTTAGAAAAATCAAAACCCCAAAAGCAGCTTGAATTGTTAGTAGCAACAGCTTAGTAGTAATCAACACCTTGGAGATTGTTTCTGGATTAAAATAAACTACTTTATTGAGAAGTACATTGCGATAGGAAAGGCCTATCCCTAGTCTTACTAGCTAGATGCCACCAGCATGGTGGCCAGTCATGTTGAAGGTCAGAGAGAGAATTTAGGAATGGAGAAAGGTCAGGAAGAAGGAGGAAGTCCAGTAGCAACTTCCTGGGCACATCCCACCTGGGAAGGGGCTTAGAAGCAGAGATCAGGAAAGGTTAAAGTGACATTCACATCACACTAACTCACTATCTCTACTCCCAAATGCCCCTAGTGGTCATTAGGGTTTGTTGGTGCAAAAGGTGATGTCATCTGGAGCTGTTTTTCCAACATGTCTGATGCTGACAAAGTCCCTTTGGCCTAGGAGGTGGCCTGGGCTATGGGTGGTCACTTCATGAGTTATCACCAGGATGTTTTTTCCAGTTCTTTGCAGGATCTTTAGAAAGGAGGAAAGAAATACTTGAAACAATAGTAAAAAAATGGTGTAGTAGCAAACTGGGAAATGGTAATAGCCAACATTTCTGATAAATAACGAACACAAAGATGAAGAGCATGCCATGGGGCAGTGGGTCATTTGCTTCCCTTAATAACGACCCCAGATAATTTTCTTTTAGCATCTCTAGTTCATTCACCTTGACTTGACTTAAGGGTAGGGATTCCACTCTGGCATCCACTCCAGCCTCTCAAGCAGTTCATGGTCCCTAGGAACCCCCAGCATGACTTCCACTCGGAAGACTTTGTCTAGTCTAGGAAGCACTTTGCTGAGCAGCACCCACTTTCTGTCTGCCTGGGAAGAGAGAATAGAGCACACTGGAATCCTGGCTCTAGTGAGCTAAGCAGCTTTCCAGGCTCCTACCCCTCTCTCTAGCTCATGCTGACAGGGCTCCTCAGTCTTTTATTGCTCTGATGGGCCGACAGTCTAATAAATGATTTCAGGCCTTTTTTAATCACCATTTATTCTGTAGGTGAAAGTCATTATACCTAAATCATATTAGCTACTATTTAAAAAAAAAACACCAAAAGAGTTTGCTTCTGGATTTGCTATCTCCCTTTCTAGCTAAATGAAACTATTCTTGAAAGGCTCTTAATAAATAACCACATAAATAAAAAGGTCCGAGCACTGCAGTGATTTGAGGTCCATTAATTTTACAGCATAAACATTCTTTGTTTGCATTCTTTGGAGTGCGATTGACGGCTACCTCCCTCTGTGGCGTTTGCATCTTGTCTATTTATTTAATTTATCTGTGCAAGCGCATGGCTAACTGCTATTAGAAATGTTCTCCTTGATTTGCTAAAATGTAGAATGGGTCCCTTTAAACAGTAACATCACCTACTTGTTCTCTCAAACCCTTGCAGCTGAACCCATTCTCATTCACCCTTCCAGCCTCACCCATTCATACCTACAGCACAATCCCCTGTTGCGACAGTGCGCATGCTCGCAGTTAGAGTGGGTGTGAGACTCGCTAGCATGAATGGGGTTCCTGCTGGCATATGCACTTTGGTGGTCATTTATTATTCACTGACACTGCCTTTCAGTCTTAAAGGGGGCTGTGGTGTAGGTTTTGCCAGAACGAGGTATTAAAAATAAAAATAAAAAGCAGTAGTATCCAAGGTGTGAAAGGGACTTCTAGAAGTCCTTTCGCTCATGCCGCTGCCCATAGGTAAGGCCAGCTGAACCTAGACCAATGGTTCCTAAACGTTTTACCTGTGTGACCTCATTTTGGGACTTAAATATAATCTCACAATCTCAGACGACAACAACAACATTCAAAGTTCATCAAATACCAATTGGGACTACAATCCCCCGTCCATAGATGGAACTGGCCCACTGGGGTCCCAAACCACAGCTTAGGAACTTGTTCTGACCTATATGAACTCCATGAGGCACAATTTGCCTAACCAATTTTTAGAGGCTCCTCTAATATTCCACAAGCTCACTTGGGAATCTGCAGAACTGAAACTAGTAGAGTTTTTGTTGATATTATTTGCATTTTCAGTTGGGCTGATACTCAGGGGCGTAGCTACCGTGGCGTGCGGGGGGGGGGGCACATTTGAGCCCGGGCCCTACTCTGGGGGGGGGGGAGCAAGCCATGGGGCCCGAAAAGAAAAATAGGGATCTGAGGGTTTTTTCGTTTTGCCGCGGCTCCACCTGCCCCACCCCCCAGCCTGGCCGGTGTGGGGGGGGGGCAGGTGGAGCCGCGGCAAAAACCCACAAACCAGAGGTAGAGACACTTGGCCAAGCCGTGGCGAAGCCACCCAGCAGGAGGGGAGGAGTGGGGGCATGTGTGTGTGTAACTGAGGGAGAGCGAAAGCAGGGTGTTTGTAACGGGGGGAGTAGAGTCGGTGGGTGTGTAATGGGGGAAAAACAGCAGGGGTGGATGTGCGCAGCGTGTCAGTAAGGGGAGAGAGAGCAGGGTGTGTTGTGTATCTGTCACTTGGGAGGAGAGAAAGCAGGTGTGTGTGTAAGTGATGAAGAAAGAGAGCAAGGGGTGTGTGTGTGTGTGTGTGTGTGTGTAAATAGGTATGGCAGAGAGAGCAGGGTGTGTGATGGGAGGGGGAGAGCAGGGTGTGTGTGGCTGTGGGAGGAGGGAAAGACAGGAGCATGTGTGTGATTCAGGGGGAGAAAGACAGCAGGGTGTGTGTATGTACAACTGGAGGGAAGAGAGAGTTGTGTGTGTGTGTGTGTCTGAGTGTGTGTGTGTGAGAGAGAGTGCCACAGCACTGCTAGTGTTGCAGGGATCTGAAAATCAGTTCCTGGCTGTGGGAGTTTTCATTAACTCCTGAGAACTGAGACTTGAGCCCAGGCCCTTCTCAACCTTGCTACACCCCTGCTGATACTCCCTAGTTTTGATCTCTAGTTTAATTCAATTCTCACTGAGAATCATGATTCTTGACTCATTCTTACAAACGTGAACAAGCTGAGAACCAGCAGTGTCTTCTTGCTGACAATATCGAGAAAAGAACAAAACAAATACAAAAAAGAACTGCACATGTGCAAAATGGCCACCAGGGCTGTTCTGTGAAAGGAAAACCCTTTTCCAAAATGGTGCTAGCAGCATCACCACCATTTTGGAAAAGGGCAGCCCATCTGCGCATGTGCAACGGCTGCTACGCATGTGCAGAATGGCTGCCCTTTTCCACAACGCCATTTTGGAAAAGGGCTGTGCATGTACAGAACAGCCACGACAGCCATTTTGCACATGCACAGGTCTCTCTTTTTTTTGTTTTTATGAGATTTCTTGTGAGATTTCATACTGGGGCCAAGACTTCAGTGAGATCTCAGAACCATCACAAAATCTTGCGAGAAATTTTGCAAGAATAAAAAGAGCTTCTTGTTTCAGCCCTAATTTTCAGATTGCCCTCCAAATATCTGCATCTAAAACAGGTATTCACATAGCCACTGGTTCAGATACTCCAGTTTAGTTTACTATTTTGGTTATTCAGTTTGGTTAATTTGCTATTTTGGTTACTTCATTTCAATAATTGTGAATGTGCGATTATGCTAATCATGCCAAAGTGCTACTTCAGCAACAGCAAAATAACCAAATGAGTAGACTGAAATAACCAAACCAAAATAGGTGTTTGACAAAACAGGAACAGATAGCCAACTGCTTTGTTGGTTTGGGTTTGAATTTGATGCATTTTTTGGTTTTGTACATGTGCTTGTTTCATCTCTACAAATCAGTGCTCCTGTCTGTCTGAGCTGACTCCAACTTTCAAGTTGTTTTCAACCCTGGAGTTCTTTCTGATTAGCTGTGACAACCAGTGCAAGGACTTTACCAGCTTTGTCAAGTCTGTCCTCCATCCATCTCGCTGCTGAAGTATCCCCACAGCCCTTTTCAGGGTGGCTTCTCCTTGCTTCATGAAGGACAGCTCCGTTCATAAACGGTGATATATGCTAGCGTGAGTGCCATGCTCTCGACTCACCACTACAAGAGCAAGCACAAAACGTGTTTATGAATATTCAATAAAGCCCCATGCTCCACCTATGAACTCAGGCCTTTTAGATGCATATTTGATCACTCAGCTCTAGGCAAGTCATGGGTGCATGAAATTGTAATGCAGAAATGAAAATAAACTCAGGCTGAACCTTAACTAAAAAAGCTTTTGGTTGCATATGTGGGGAGTTCAGCTGATCTTCCTTAGGAGATCTCAGAATGAGTACACCACAAGTCAGTATCAAGATGGATATCAAATATATTAAGATATTGAGGTCTGTCATGATATAAACAAGAAATTGTGCTGTGTTTTCCACAATACAGACCCACCTCTGGTCAGTAGTTATGAACCAGTCATGTTCAAAATGGCCTCTTTCAACATGCATGCACCCATCTCGTGCACTTGTATGGAAGGTGTGTCAACCCAACTACCACCCTGTAGTAGTTTTCTGAAGACATTCCATATCCAAGCATCTGCGATAAGGAGATAATAAGATAAAGAGAACCCTTACCAGTGTCCTTCCACACCATCCTCCATGTATAATCAAGAACTTTAGAAGACAGGCAGTGAGATCCTTTTAACAGGAGTCCTTTCATGTCATGTCCAATAGCTGCAGTAGCCATTCTCTTCAAGCCTGCAGAGACAAGATAGGATTTGCAGAGACAAGAAGTGGCAAGTCCATTCAGCTAGCAAACATAGCACATTCTGCAAAGATGACCTCCCTCCTCGGCTCCCATTATAGGTTTTGAAATCAGTTTCTGGAGATCATATTGGTACTGTACTATTTGCACTTCTGTTACTAGTTGCAATTATTATTTTACTCATCAGATTTTAATGTATATATTAAGAAAGAAAATTCTTGTTGTTTTTGAGGCTCTCCCTCACTCTGAGCTTGGGGGCCTGGTAAAATTGCACCCCTGTCCTGCCTCCTCCCCATCCCTCATCAGTGCTGTTTGAGAGAGATGGTCAACATTTCTAGTGAGAATAAACTGCTTGTGGAAGCAGTTCAGTTTCTATCCCAGTGGACTCTGTAGCACAGTTCCAACTCTTTCCCTTGCAAGTGACTGAGAAAACAGAAGGAGTCTTCTGCTTGGCTGGCACTCATGCAGGCTGATTCATTCTTTAAAGCAGTTATTGGTAAATGCCAGACTGATCATTTTTGTACTTAGCTCAGCTGAACCGAGTTCTTAATGCAGAGCCTTCTGCTATAGATCAAACCCCATTCCTTAGCTGTACAAACTACTTAAAATCCTTGGAAGAAACATCTTTCCAATATCCTCTTACCTTCAGCGTGTAAATTTAGGAAAGCCACAGAATCTCTTTGTAGCTCTGTATGCTTTTATCCCACAATATTGCATAGTATCTCCCAGAGCTGCTAGCTTCATATTCTCCTTCCAACATGCAACACTTTTGTTACAAGCTAGAAGTGTCTGCCCCAAAGAGACCTTTCCCCCGCATGTCATTCCAATGCACTGTTCTAGACTGCTGTGAACAAGTCTTGTATATTGCAGTTTCTCTGCAGAATACTGCAACTCTCCTAAGAAGAACAAGGAGCATCATCATCATCATCATCATCATCAGTTTAATTTATATCCCGCACTCTCCCGACAAGTGGCTCGAGGCGGCTCACAACAAAAATATACAAACATAAGATCCACATGGACCAATATAATCCAACACTCCACATAAGTCCCTACTACAGTACAGAATAATCAATTATCTCAAGAATTGCAAATCTATATAATATCCACCCCCCACTTTACCATTCTCAACTTATAAATTCCTTCCAACACAACTCTCCATCCCCCACCCTGCTGCCACCAGAGGGGGGGCCTTCCACTTACCCCTCCTCCTGCTCTCACCAGGAGGAGAGGTCCCCATCATACAAATGGAAAATACAATATCTATAATATCTGTCTCACTAAGTACAGGACCAATGTCCTTTACAGTACAGAACAAAATTTCACAAACAACAGCAAAAAGACCAATACCATCCCACCCATTAACATAAGACATCTACTTAACTCAATCCTGGCTTCACATTAGCCATTTCAATGTTATCCACTGGGAGCTCCCCCCACCCACTCCTACTCTCCCCATAAACACACATTCCCCTCCGCCTCAACTCCCCCTCCCAGCATATACCTATAATGTCCTTCCTCGGGCCTCGCCCCCGGCCACCCACGGCCCTTGTAGAGGCGACCCGGAACTCAGCTGTCCCAGGCCCCGCCCCCTTGATGATTGCGGTGGTGGCGGCATCAGCTGCTTCCCCACTCGGCCACCGGCTGAGGCTTCCTGGGTCTGGTCACAGTCACACTTCAGGGGGGAGGGGCAAAAACACAACCCCCCACTCGCCACAACACCCACTGCACGGGCAAGGAGGGACTGTTCATGCATTGGCAGCAGCAACAGCAGCTAATCTTGGGAGAATTTGATCCTCCTTCATGAGTTACAGGGGGTTGTCAGTGTTTATTTCTAAATATTTTGAAGTTAACAAGTGGGAGATTCCACTACGTCCACCCATCTCTGTATACTAATGTTATTTATTGTAAGTGTAATGACTGCAAAAGTCAAGACTCAGGATAGATTTAGAAACCAAGTCATAATTTTTGACAATGGAAATATTTCAAAATAATTAGTCAGCAATTCATTTTTGGATTTGACAGCAAGGGAAGAGCCTCTTGCTTACATTAAACCATACCCTGTCAGTCAGATCTGAAGCTGGCTGACATTGGCATAGCAACATCGATGGAGCTACTTTGATTTAAAGCAGCTGAGAATTTGGCTGTATGGATTTTGAATTTTCTCCCCATATATATGTTGATTATTAAAGATCCAAACTTGCATAAGAGAGGGCCATGATTACTGACATATTTGGATTGAAATATAATCTTTTCAATTTTTAAACACAGTATAAGCCTGATTTAGTAGAACAGGAACATATAAACTACAAAAATATAAGTATCCCCCCCCCACCCCTCTCTGCTCTTTACCCTAGATCATGAAGGCATTTTCCTGAGGCTAAAATATTCCACCAGACAGTGCACACTTTAATGAACTGTTGATGTCCTGTGGAATCCCACTAGTTATTTAGAGGAGCACATTTCCCAATGCTTAGCTTGAACGGAGCTGTGCCTAGCAGTATATTGTAAACCGAGGATGGGGAGCCTTTTCCCTCCTAGGAGCTGCTTTGAAAATTAGTACAAACTCCATGGGTCAGATAGAGGTTGATGGGTGGGAGTGCTTAAGGGATGTGCTTGGGGCAGGGGAAGGAAGGCAAGGGTTCAGATCATGGATCTATGCTGGGATGGGCAAAGTTCCCAAGCCCAAGAGCTGCATACCAACATTTTCATATCACCGAGAGCCACAAGACAATTTACATTGATCGTTGACAGAGTGACTTCTCCTAACCTCCTCCCTCATGCTAAAGCTCGGACTTCCAGGTAGGGGTGTGCAACAGGCCTCCATGTTGTTTTTGTTTTCATTTTCTATTATAGTTTTCATTATTTAAAAATATCATTTTCATTATCGTTATTAACGACAGTTGTTTTCATTATCATTGTTGTTATTGGTATTGGTATCGTTTCAAATGAAGAATTTATTTTTGGTATCGGTATTGTTATCGGTATCGATTCTGATAACATAATATTTTATTTATATATATATATATATATATATATATATAATAACATAATATATATAAATAAAACAGACTAGCCTAAATACCTATATAATATCTAATCTCTTTATGTATGTACACAATATGTATCTAAATCTAAGGGAGACAGGGGAAGGGAAAAGGAAAATGATTATCTAATCAGTTATCTATATAACTATTCTAATCTAATCTAAACTATATGTCTATAATATATATCTATATCTAATCTATACTACCTATCTATATATAATGTACAGGAGGGAGAAGGGCAGGGAAAGGGAGAAGGTAAAATGTAGGGTATGAGGAAGGAAAGGTATTGATGGTAATACAATGAGGGATAGGGAGGATTTTTGTGTGCAAGCACCACAGTTCTGTAAACACAACCTGACAAGCAGAGCCCACACAGAACGGAGAGAAAAATCCTGGCCCTCCCATTATAAAAGGTTGCAGTACCCTCCCCCAGAGCCCCTCTGAATGGTTGTGGGAGGCAGCAGGTATTGAGCAATCACAGACTGCCATGAGACTGCTGGGGCCTGTTTGTGCTGCTCATTGGCCAGCAATACATCCATCAGATACTGCTGAACTGCTTGCCCCTCCCAATACAGGCACAGTTCAAGAGTTCAACCCTGTTTAGGGCTCCAAGATGTCTGCTCCCTCTTCTCCTCTCCACATTTCTCCTCCAAAATCCAACTGCCACAGCACTAATAATGACAACGATAACAATGTTGTTGTTTTCATTATCGTTGTTATTATTGATTGTAGTTTTTGTTATTGCAATAACGATAATGAAATGACAATTGTCGTTATTGTAATAATGAAAATGAGATGCATATCTCTTCTCCCAGGAGCTCAGAGTGGCTCAGGGTACACTGCCCTTGCTCCCATGGCACCAGAATTGGTGGCTCTGTTTCTCTTGCTCCTAAGGGAGCCACATGGACATGCCCACCTGGCAGCCATGCTTCTTCCCATTTTCTTCCATTTGTCTACCTCTGATCTACGCTGTGAATCAATCCCTCAACCTTGAGTGCATGCCCTCCTCTCTGCTCCCTTCTCTTAAGCTCACTCTTTCAGCATTTGAAGGTAGAAATGGGATTCATGGACCAGGGCCAGGAAATGGAAAGGGGCCAAATACAAAACTGTCACAGGCTGGATTTGGTGCCTAGGCCAGAGGTTTCCCATCCCCGAGTGTACACTGTAATGTCTTGCTGTCCTAGATAAACAGAAAATGTCTATCCCTTTGTCACCATTGAAATCTATTTGTCAAGTCTATCCATGGTGGAGGTGTGCAATGGATTCCAATTGGTCACCCATACAGCTGTATGCATGAATGCATCAGTCAATCCTAACTTGCAACCCTGCCCCAGTCATTAGTCTTCCCATAGTTCATGCTTATGTATATAGCCCTTATTTAGAATCTTCAGACTGGTTTCCAGGACATAGAGGCTATGGATGCAACCCCCCATCTCTCAGGTCAGGGGTTCAGTCATTTCCTTGGTCTAAACATGTGTTTGCTCCAGAGCTGGTCTTATCACAGGGAGACCTTGCCTGTAGCCCAGAGAGGAATATCAAACATCAAACACCCTTTCCCCTGCTCCAAGGACTCTTACCTCTTCACCATACTGATACTTGGAATGTAATACTAGCAGAAAATGTGACAAGAACTGTTGTTTTTGTTCATGGCTTCATCATAGTGGGAAGAGGTAGTGGAAACCATTTTGGTGAGTTTGCAGTCAGTCGTGTATGTGTGAATTAGATGGTCTTCATTGTCTACCGTACATCTCCTTGGAAAACCTATAATGAATACCCATTTCCCTGGCATGCACTGTGACTAACCACTGGAGGTCACTGCTGATCTACAGCTACTCAGGGTATTTGGAAAGAAGACTACTATCAGTTGTGAACCTCCTTTATAAAAAGCAATGTGCAAGGTGGGGTTTTTTTGTTTTTGTTTTTTAAAGTCCTCTGGTATAGTACTGTAACGTGACAGGCTTAATCATTTACTATGACCTCAGAAAGTTCCAGCTAGATAGATGATCATTGGCTCACAACAGCAAGATTTTTGGACAGGATTGCCATTCCCGCACGCCCTATCCCCCGGCTGATCGGTGTTGGCGCCTGCGCGGGAGCGGGGTTTGCTCCACCCCCAAAACGGAGGGAGGCAAGCAGGGGATAGCAGGGGCCGCTGCTGGCTTCAGAAGAGCACGGACTGAATCTCGCAAGGCGGGATCTTGGAGGACGCCATTTTAGGAGCAGGACTGAGGAGTCCAGTCGCATGAAGAGGAGCATCGGTTGAGAAGCACCCACCCACCCTCCCCCGTGTTACTGCGGGATTTACGCTGGCTGCCCTTTACTGAAGGCCGGGAGGGAATTTTTGCTGGCAGGCCCTGATTGGCTTGGAGGCCTGTCGGTTTTCACCCTTCTCGCAGTGCATGAAGATTACGATTGGCACAAAACAAAGGGGGGGTCGGAGGTGCATAGTAGTTATTTCTTTGTTGCACTCGTAGGGGTCCAGGGTATTAATTAGCAGGCTTCGTTAGAGTTAGCTGCTCGTTGAGTCATCTCCTTATGGGGCCACGGGAAAGCTAGAGCAGGGGCGGCCAGCTTACAACCCAAGCCCAGGAGGGAGGAGTGAGCCATACACCGGAGGACATGGACGGTTCCTGGTGCGGCTGCCGCCTCCATCTTACTCCAGTCACGAGAGGTCTTGTACCTCCCCGACCAGCTGGGTAGCTGGAGTGAGAGTGACGCAACAGCAGAACCGAGGGACATCAGACCACACAAGTTATAAGTTATAGTTAATAGTTAAAAGGATAGTATAGGCTGGACCCAGGAGGGGCAATGCCCCTTCCCCCGACTTTTATCTTCAGCTAATAAAGAGTGTGGCCTTTTAAACCCCACACATTGTGTCCTTGTCTTCTTCCGGGGGCTGGGGAAATCCTGTACATTTGAACCCATCCTTAATTTTTAGTGAAAAATGCTTCCTCATAAAAAGACCTTTTGCTGAAATGAATGGGGCCATCCATTCTAATTGTGCAGATCAATTTAGTACGAGCCATTTTTCAACCAGGGGAGGAACATTTGCTCATGGAACCTCCCAAGGTCTCCCAGGGAAAGACAATTGCCAGAAGTTTAATGCAAAAGAAAGTGAATGGTGCAGTGAGATGCAAAGCTGGAATCTCTGAAGCTGATTTGCCTTTCCTTCTTCACACCAAGAAGTGTATAAGTAAGCAGCCCATGACAAGCACATTATATTAGTTTAGGGGGAAGGTTTAGCTTAGAAAATCATAGCAAGACACCTATATCCCAATGACTTTCAATGAATGAGAGACCTAGCTGCTGTTTGTGCCTTTGGGAACTGTAACGGTGGGTTTTTATTGGTACCTTCCTCCCTTACGACTCTTTCTTCCCTTATTTAACAACACTGCAGAGTTTTAATTGATGTCCCATTTACATTCTGGTTTAATTCCAATCATTGGTATTGGAACTGTGATGGGAGCATGCATGACATGATTTTGGATCTGAGACTTTAGTAGTCTTAGAAAGAACGCTGTGCTTTTCTTTAGGACTTCCTATACATTTAGGTGCGGAAGAAAGCGAGGTTGCTGTGTTGGCAATAGAGACAAAGTAGTACAATGATATCTTTTATTGGACCAATTCCAGTTGGTGGAGGTATGCAAGCTTTCGGACCTCACAGGGACCTTCGTCAGGTCCAATAAATGATATAATTGTACTACTTTGTCTCTATTGCCTATACATTTAGGGTAAGTTGGCAATTTTGCTGTGGCATAAATTATTTTGGAATCTCTCCACAATGAAAGACAAATGAAAGACAAAAATTGGTGTCTTTAGCCAGACCTCCCCCGGACCTGTTCTGGGGGGAGAGGTGGCCAGCCCCACATCCCTCGCATGCAACCCTGACGCTGCTTTGTTTATACAGACCTGGCAGCTGCCACAACCCACGATCTGCCTGTGTGGCACTCCGTCTCCCTTCCCATAGATTTGTGGGTGGACTGGTCACCACCCTAGACTGCTGCCCTGTTGTCAAGGCAATGCCCGGTCTGAAACAGAGCTGCAGCCGCCTGTCTGCCGAGTAGATGGACCGCTGCTCCGCCCACAGCCGGTGCTCCGGGTTTACATAGGGCAGAAAGGCTCTTTAAGGGGACACTTTAAATCTGTTCTTCTTATTGTGAACAGGACAGTTATCAGCCTAGGACTGGGATGGATGGGGAATGCCATTGTTGGCATTTTTTAGAAAAGGAAAAGGCCATCTGACCCAACATATTATTCTTTTTCTTACCTTTGTCCCACAGGTCAATCAGAGCTGTCAAATCTTTGGGTAGGGCTGTAAGGTTTTGCTGAATTAAAAAAAGAATGAGATTAATATTGCCATCAGCAAGGAAAGTTAAAGACTTGTCCTCCAAAACCTTCTCATGAACTTTCAAAAGAGCTTTGAAATCTCTTTCCAGCTGAAGTAAAGAGTGTTGGGGTGATGCAGTGCTGACCTGCTTGGGCTGGGGACTCACTGGGATGTCTATTTCCAGGGTGCCAGATGTGGGCCTGTGTCAGTGGGAGGGGGAAGGGAAAGGGAGGAAAGCCACCCACGCACCCCACTAGCACACAAGGAGCTCTGCTCTCCTTCAGCGGGGGGGAAAACGATCCGTCAGGATAGTGTGTGGGTCGGTCCGGGTGCTTGCGCATGTGGAGCTTAGACCCCTATCATCATAGGGCGCAGAGCGGTTAGACAAGGAAGGGAACCCACTCGCTCGGTGCTCACACGGGGTGGGGTGGGGGGTGGGTAGGCACGGGAATTCTGTGAGGGGGTGTAGGGTCGACAGGGGAAAGGGCCCTGGTTCAGGAAGGCAAGGATCACGGGGCTTGTACACACGGGGACAAGGAAGGGGGGACCCCAAGGGGGGGAACACCCACACAAGCCCGCAGGCTCCCTCACTCACCCTTGCACCCAGGGAATCACAGGGGGAGGGAGCACACGTGAACTCAAACAGGCTAGGGAACTACAGTCACTCGAGGCAGCACAGGTCAGGATAGGCTCAAGGGATAAGAGGGAATAACACACACCAATAGGCTCAGTCAATAATAAGCAAGAATCAGGCACTTAGCTTGCAAAAGGGGGCCAGTCTCTCCAGGCATCTCGCTCTGTTCACCGGCGCTGTTGCTTCATCAGAGCCGGCCTTTTAAACCCTAGCCCCACCCCCTGTGCGCGCCTGGAGGCGCGCAGAGCGTTGCAACAGGGGGCGTGGCTCTGCAAGGTCCCGGGGGTTTTCGGGGCCGCCCGCCGCACTGCCTGCCTCCTTGGAATCCCTGGCGGCTGCGTGCGGGGCCGGCGTCCATGCCTCAAGCCTCTCCCTGGTCCTGGGGGCGGGGCCCTGCTGCTCCGTGGGCAGCCGCTGGGCCGAGAAGCGGCCCAGGCGACTGACAGCCTGCTGCTTGGAACTGGTTCCCTGGAAGATCCCAGACAAACAGCCTGGACCAACAGCCACCCAGACAGGCCATAGTGGGCCAGTGGGTCTATTTTTGACCCCATCCCTGCTGGAGATCAGAGGCTGCCCTGACCGGCTGCCACTGCTGCCCATCACGGTCCCCCCGCTGTTCGGTGTTTGGGCGGGGGTGGGGGGACAGTCCATGTATACAGCCACTGGTGGGTGGGGGATGGATGTGCAGTGGGTGTGCGCCCATGTAAACACCATGGGCAGCGGGTGTTTGTGCATGCGTGCTCCCACTGCACACCCACCAACACCCGCCGCACACCCACCTCCACCCACGGAGCCCTCCGACAGAACGGAGGATGCTCCGTGGGTGTAGGTGGTAGTGGGTAGGTGTAGATGGGGTGGGGTGTGTCCGTGTAAATGGGCACACACCTGCCATGCCAAAACAGCCCCCCTACCCACTCCCGTCCATGTAAAAATGGCCCATGGTGGGGGTGGGGCACTGGTGTAATGCCAGAGGCAGGGCTGCCTGGCCTTGCATTTAATCTGTTCCCTCGCCAGGGGTGGGGCAGGGGTGGGTTTGCTAGTCAGCTTGGTTGGGCGCATGTTTTTTCTAGGCCCCGACTTGGCCTTAAGGGTGGCGGCCGCCATCTTCCACATGCACACATACACACACACCCCAGGCTGGGGAACAGCTGTGCGGTCACATGTCTATTTTCACCCATAGACTCTTCCCTATGAGGTCCACAGGAGATAGTATTTCTTAAAGGTCAGACTTATGTGTTGGACTACCAGCCAACCAGGAAGCTGGAAGGTGTGATGGGATTGGACATGGGAAAGAGGTGGGGGAGAACAGGGAGGCCTCTTGGGGGGGATGGCTAGGCCTGAGGCAGTAGCACAGGAAAGCTGGGCATTGCTCCCAAACCCCCAGAGATGTGGGTTTGAGGTTGGGTTCTGATATGTCTGCAGTCCGTACGGCTATGCAGGCCCTCATAACTCCTTAGCCTGACTGTTCTTGTGCTCCATTTTAAGAGCATCAATAATTAAATAGACACAAGGATTTCCCTCTTGTTGATGTTTCAGCTGCATTCTATAGCATGTTGGTGCAAATATCCAACCAGTGCACAGCCTGAAAGTGCAGCCATATTTTAATACACAGCAGTGTCCCTGAAAACTTTCCCACTGGCTCTGTAGTCGAATAACTTCAGCTCACTATCTTGATTATTCAAAGTGTATTCTAATGTAAGCACCTAAGATTCAACATTGTTCATAAGCATTTAGTTGCAGTCTTAACTATGGAGCAACAAGGATTGATTCACTGTAGGAATAGTACTGTGTGGCAGGGTAGTGCCACAAATGCGAGCCCTTTAAGGCAGCTAGTACTTGCACGTAGGTTGCACTGGCCAAGCCGGAGGCGCTTGACCAGAAGGAGGACAGCACTTAATTGAGCTATACCTGTATGAGGCCTGCAAGTCAGCCCTAGGAGTAGCTCAGAGAGAGGAGAAATGCCAAGCAAACAGGATCTGGAGGAAAGCTCTGGCTGGAAGGGGAACAGCTGGAGGGAGGTTAGCTACCGAGACTTGAGCCTGAAGGGAAAATGGTGAGTGAGCTAAGGCTTGGGAGCTTGGATGTAAGTGGAGCTGGTAGTATTACTTACACCAGGAAGAGTATATGTCAGTGATTCTGTAACGAGTAAAGGACTTAAGCTAATTCCCTGAGAAGGCTATGTGATTTGATTTGGGTCCCTAATCCTGCAAGACTTACACCTGGAAAGGCACCACCATGTTACATATTGTGATCATGGCCCCATGAGTTCTTCACTACTGTGATCATAGCCATTTTGGTCAAATTTTGCATTCGACCAAGTTGACAAAAACATTACCTCTGTCAGTGTGGAATTGTAGCCTGAGTGGGGAGCGCTATGAGTGAACCAATGGAGTGCTGGCACTGTTAGTGGCTGGTATTAGGGCTCTGTGCCACAGCTGACAGTTGAAGAGGAGCAGCCCATGATCTCCCCACAGGGGAGAGATGAGCCTCCCACTGATAGATCTGTCTGATATTTTGTGAGTTTGGTTTTTTTTAAAAAAGATATGAGATGTTTGAAATTATTGAACTGGTATGATAGGGAATTCATTAGCATTAATTTCCCCCCTCATTTAGTTAACTTGCATAATTATTCTGCTTGTCGAATTTGGGTTTGCATAATTTGGAAAAATATTTTGCAGGATACACGGGGCCCTAACTGTGAGTAGTATGGTAGCTGTACAGTTAATGAAGGAAAAACTGGCAAGTTTTCAGCCATTGTACACTTTAAAATTATTCCAGTTGATTTCCACTGCAGTGTATAGTTGTTCATTTCTTTGAATATCCATGAATGTGGGGCTATGCAAGTAATTTCCTTTTGGGGACTGGGTAATGCAGTGCCCTGGATGGGTTGAGGCACCTACACACCCCAAGCTGTTTCAGGAGGGGCGGGAAATTTGATAAAATAAAATAAATAAATAAATCTCAACAGTGTATTGGAGAAGCTAAAAGAAACCAGGAAGGAGGCGAAATAACCCTGGAAATGATCTCAAATGGAATAAGAACATCTGGCAACTGGACTGTAGTCTTCGTGTGCCTGGTGACGTTGTGAAGGGGCATTATTGTCCTCACAAGCTTCATGCTCTCTCCAGCTCTGTTGTCATAAAGGCTTAGAAGTGCAGCCTTTGCCAGGCATTGTGCAAACTGACATGTTTTGATGCTTGGATGGAGATTCACATCAACCTAAAATTGAGGTTGTGAAGCAAGGTGCAGGCAGAGTTTATATTAGTCTGCAAGGTTGCATCATTAGTGCTTTGTGCCTTCACCATTGTAGGGTATGGGATTGTTCAGGTGGCCTGTGGCAGCAGCAGTTACACAATGCTTGCCAGATATACAAGTAAATTCATGCAAGCTGGAAAAATCTGGAGGGAATGGGAAAGTGGAAGTGACAAAGAAAGGGCTAATGTAATAGGGAGCTAACGGGAGGGGAGATGGGAAAGCAAGGGTGACAAGAAGCATCAGGGGAGTGGAGCTCACTGGAGAATACTGAACTGAAATTCTCAGTAGAACAGAGAGTAGAAGTATAACAAGGGGACAGTGCTTCTTCCTTCCTTCCTCCATCATAGGATAATTGCTATAAAAAAGACATAGGGAAGTCTGCACTGTAATTATTAGTTTGTATCTCTTTGGGTTTGCTCAGCATAAACTACTTGGTATCCTGCAGAAGCAGACTGCTCACACAGTAAGCAGTAATACCAAAGTACAGATTATAAACCCTGGTTTTTACAGACATTGGGGGCAGTATCCAAAACTTGAATAAAATAAAACAGACTGGGATAACTGGGAACTTTAGTTCTATGTGAGTTGCTCAATATCGGTGTTCTTGAGAATCACCTAAGTTGCACGGAAACACAAGTGAAGACAGCAGAGTACATAATCTCATGACTTTCTTTAGAGTTTCTCTCTTGCCCTATGAAATTCCTTAGGACCAAGGCTGTAAACTGAACTTGGGTGGAGCTCCTCACTGTCTTACCTGGGTGGTAACCCGTGGGTGGGGTTGGGGAATAAGATAGGAGGTTGGGAGGAGGAAGAGGAATTATTCATGATTGCTGACGTAGGGTTGGTGGGGCCACTTCCCCCTGGTGAGAGGAGGGTGGAGGTGGTCAGGATTCCCCTGGTGGCAGCAGGGGATGATGTGGTTGTTGGTGGGATCTACCCTGTTGTTGTGGGTGAGATCATAGAATGGTTCGTTGGCTGAGCTAAGGGGATGTGAGTGTGAAAAATCTTTTTTGTTTTCTTTGATTAAATTGTATATTATGTTAGATGCTGTGTAATGTTTTTTGGGCCCCTGTGTGGTAAACCCAGAAATATGTTATGTTTTTGTAAGCCGCCTCGAGTCCTACGGGAGAGAGTGTGGGGTAGAAATAAAAATGGTATGGTATGGTATGGTTACCTACAGCGGGTTTTAATGATTGTACTTCCATGGGTTTCTGCTGTGTAACGGGTTCCCAAACAGTGAACCAACACACCACTGTCAGCTTTCAAAATTTCTCCCAGACCACCATGCATCTGCTGGAACTATCTGTAACCTGACACATGCTCACTGAGGACTGGTCATGGCTGTACAAGGCAGCGGCCTTGGATTCCACTGGCACCATGGCTATCTTGGGTTTGCTAGGGAGAGACCATAACAATTCTTATCACTTCAACAGCTAGCCATGGACTAGACTTAGAATGGATATCCCCATGGCTGTCGCTAGTATCTGAGCTGCCAGACCAGCTTTGCTATAGTTGCATCTGATTCCATGGAATCAGATCACTTATCATGGGTGGCATAGAGTTTGGGAGCCAGCAGTGTGAAACAATTGTCTGTATCCATTCCTTGTTCACTTGCATGGAAAAATTAATACAGTCAAATAGAAAATCTATAAAAATATTAAATTTATTCATTAAACAAAACCAAATGACTTCTAATCAACATCTCTAGCTGAAACCAGTAGAGCCTCACTGGAACAAAAGAATGACAATCGGCATTAAATGAGCTCCAAATGCAAGTCCTCTAGCATTCTCACTGTTCATTAAAAAAGGGCATTTCCTCAATTTTAAACATCAATGACAATTGGAAAGAAAACCAGGACAAAAACCATTGGAAGCAGCTTGTCAACAAGTGATTATGGAGCATAGTCTCTGGATGGTGATTTCACTTTGTCAAGTGCGACATGAATGTTCCATTTGTAGAAAAACACAAATGATAAAATCCATGTTTGCTTCAGTTTCAAATATTAAGTGCCCCCCAGAAAAACCTCAAACTACCGTTCATATCCCTGGCCCATGATCCGCAGCGCTCAATTCCACTCACTCTTTCAGGATGGCAGGAAACTCTACAACTACGCCCTTGTTTATACTAATGGAGATAAAGGCTGTGATCCACAAACCACTTGCTCTGGAGTAATTAAGTTGTGGATTGTGGCTGAAATTGTTCAGATGACAAAACTTCTCTTAATGTTGCTCCAGCCAACTAAACTACTTTGTTTCCATCTCTGACATTTGGGACCAACACGGCAACTACCTTCCCTCTAGACATGGACAGATAATCAGGGAAGCACGTGTGGTTAACTCCCGTTCCCGACATCCTCTCTTGGTGTCTTAGACTGTATAAAACTTTCACCGTGACTATCAAAGAAAAAGGGCTGTTTTCATTCCTATGGATGGTGGCCACTATTGGGAAGGGTGTGTGATGATGAAAATGAAGAGGATATAGATTGCTATCTCAATCCCACATGAAAATTATGATGCAGTTATTCCTTCAGAAAGAAACCTGATATTTGATTCAACAGGACAGGATGATAGATTTGAGGGATTTTTGTCCCAGTTTTATTCAGCATCCTGATTTCAGGGTGTCCTGTGTTATTTCTAACAGTAAATAAAAAGTGATCCCCTGTGAGAGTTTCAAAGGACTGAGATTTCTCTTTCAGGCCTGGGTCTGACTTTAGGAGACAGTGGGTTGAGAATGGAGTGGGGAAGGATCAAAGAAAGAGAGGAAGCCGGAGTCCAAGCTGAGCACACAGAGATCCTTTTATTGCTTCTTTGTCTCTGTCAATAGGATCTTGCACATCTCTGAATTGGTTCTATGCAAGGGAAGCTCACGGCCAGGGATAGTGGCTTGCCGCCCCTTGCGGATTGTGATGGTTTGCATTGCAGAAGATTCAGAGACTGTAAAGATTTCCCTATGGGGAAAGAGTGAGAAAAGCAATACAATAATAAACAGAATTCAGAGTGCTATGGGATGATGCATTATTCTCTTTGAGGAGTTTGATCTCAAGCTGACCTGAGGGGGACTCCGGGGCTCCCATCTTGCTATGTGTAGGCAGAGGAATGGAAGCCAGCCATACATATAACTGTTAATACGTATAACTGTTAGCTTCTGACAAACTTCCCCTGGGGGGCATGACTATGTAGCTCCCTCAGGAGCAAAAGAAGCCAAGCCTCCATTTTGGCTGCCAGAGCCTCATGAGGGTGCGGGAACAGGGGGAGCATGCCTTGTGCTGCTATTGCTGCTGCCCAAACTCTACAGACCACCTGGGAGCCAGAGCTCTGATGTCAAGGGGAGGGCTTGGGGGTAGTCATGCTGCCTTTCAGCAATATGAACATTTTGATACGTGGCTCCTTAGGCGTGGGAATTTTGCCCATGCCAGGACTAAACCTATGCTGGCAACAACGGATAGGTTTATTGCTTATATAAAGCTTCCACAGTTTTCCTGATTTCTGTGGGTGGGAATTTCCTTAAAACGGCACCATGGTGCCAGGAGCTGAGATGAGGGCATGCGCACAAGGGCTGAGAGGAGAGGAGGAGGGGAGGGGGAAGAGCTCTGATTGGTTTTAGGGTGTCTGAAAAAGGTGCCTTAAAACCATCCTAATTGGCTGGGTTCCTTCCTTCATGGAACCCATGCCTTTGTGTCCTGGCCACTCCTCTAGCTGCTCCCCTTGCCTTCAATGCATTGGTGCCCCGTGGGCATCCAGTCCAGCTGCTCTCAGGACATCAGCCCTTCAGAGGCAAGGGGAGGGGCTCTCCTGCTGCTGCTACCACCCTGGTCCCTCCCTGCTGCTTCCTCCATCCTCCCCCCCCAGCTCAAAAAGTGTTGGCCATGCATGCCCTGTGGCCAACCCAGCCCTGGCCTGTCCCCTCCCACATATCCCGAACTCCCTCTTCCTCCTCTCGCACACCTTTCCCCTGCCCGACTCCCAGCTGGCCAGCCACAGTGAGTGCTCTGTAGCCAGCCTTCACATGCACAAAAGTGCCCAGTGCTGAACGACACTGTGCGCTTCTGTGCATGCGCCTTGGATCAGGTGCGCCTTGGTTGTCTCTGCTCTTGGTATGCCCAATGCGAGGAGCATGTGGAGAAGCACACAGTGCCTTTCAGCTCTGTGCGCTTCTGTGCATGTGCCAGCAAGCCCCCTCCCTCCCCTGCCTAGAGCACCGGCCAGATGAGAGGTTGCTTGCCACAGGGAGGAAAGGAGTGTGAGACAGCCTGGCTGGTTGGCTGCTCTGCTGAGGGGAGGACGGAAAGTGGGAGGAGCAGGGCCCTTCCCCTTGCTTTTCATGTGCTGGAACAGCATCCTTGGGAGGTGGCTTGGGTTGGTCCAGTCTGGCTGCAGGGGGCTCGGGGGATAGGAGAGAGAGGTGGCGGTGCAGAAAAAAGGGGAGCAGCCCCCCCTCTGCCCACCAGCTGCCCCGGTCTACAGTGCATACTACACATGAGATCAAGAGGCAGACAAGCTCCAGGAAAAGCTATATAGCAAGATTTGATCTCATGCAAAATGAACTGTCATTATCAGAGCAAAGGATCTTGCTCCTCCAAAAGAAAGGACAATCTGACCCAGAGTCTCCTGTCTCTTGCCCCCTGCTTTTGGTGCTTTATTTGCAGGCGAGGAACTTCTCATGTCCCTGAAGTGCCTTGGAGGGTGGCAAAGGCCAAAGCGGTTTCTCTGGGAATCAGGTTATCTTCTATAAGAAAATGTTTTGCATGGCTACATTCCAGCTACTTGTTAGCTGGAGTCAGCCCTGGTAACTGTGCCAGGACAAGGGCGTCTGCCTCTGATGTCACAGCAGCAAAACCCTGCTCTCACACTCTATATGTCAAGAGGCAGCCATGAAAGATTTATTAGTGAGGATGTAATAAAAACTGTGATGTTATGTCTGAGGGAAATCAATACTGGCGTTACAGCCAGCAGTTATAGTAGAAAAGAGAGGCTTATCACTGTAATACTGCAAAAGATAGGCTAGCATTCCTTGTGCGTATGCTCCTCTCAATACTCCTTAGCTTGGCAGCGCTCAAGGCTTCCATTAACCTTCTCCTGACCTCTCCAGATGGCGGGACTAAAGAGAACCCAAGCTAAATCAAATTCTGGACACAGAAACCATTAGCACTTGTTAGAAAGAGCAAGGCAGCAAATAATAAGCTCCCTGCAATAGAGGGAGAATTGGCATCCATTCTATAGCATTCCTCTCTGTCTGGTTTTCAACCAGTGAGTCCAAACCTACTGCTGAGACCTGGGAGGGTTTTAGGTGGGTTGTGGGTAAAGCCTGGGATGGCAGGGGAGTGGGCTGACAGTGGCAGCAGTACTCCCATGGCCTGGAGGACCCACAAGCCTTGGTACCACTTTGTGTCCCCTTCTGCCGCTTATTCTGGCCACCTGAGCTGCTAAGGGCTAGGGGTGGCATAGGAGAAGAGGAGCATGGCTTCCTGCAGCTTCCCTGTCTCCTGCCGCACCCACTTCCATCTGTCTTGCTCTCACGTACATGTGGTCTGATGTCAAGCGTCTGAACTGAGTTCTGGTGCTCAGAATGGTACAGGTGATGGAAGTGGCACCCTGTATTGTCAGGTGAGTATCCCTGGCTAGAACACAGTGTGTTGCCTACTAGGGGTGTCCCCTCTAGTCACTGACAAGGGTTGCATAGCTTACCTGAAAGGGACCTGCTCCTCCCTGAGCTGTAGACACATGAGCACGGGGCTTCCAGAAAATCTGGCAATAGTATCAAAGCTGATTAAGGTTTCTGCCTCAGTCTGGCTTTTCACAGTGGCTTGAAAGAAAGGGGCATCGACTTCTGCTTTGAAATCAATGGCCAGTGCTGCCCTGCAATGGAAAAAAGCACAAACCCCGGCACTGAACCATGTTCTATATCGGTGCTGACCTACTGCTGCATAAACCTATTGCGTTGAGGAGATGCCTGATGGGCCACTCAACTTGGGATGGATTTAGATGAAATAATAAACAGCAATAATAATTAAAAAAAATCTCCTTCCACCTTCTTACACTTCAGGATTTCCCTTTCCTCCCTGTGACTAAGCCAAGCATGTGCATCTGCAGCTTCTCAACTTGATGAGTGTCTCCCTGTCTCTCCTCATGTTCCCTACCTCCTTGTCTCCCCTAGATTGTAAGTCCCTTGACTGATTCGTTATTTCCCAGGTCCAGACTTGTTGCTGGTGCTATGTAAATAACCGTTTTGATTGCTGACAATGAGACATGTTTTTATTGTGCTCCAATAGCCAAGATGTGGAAAAAAGTTAATTCAGCAGGTGAGACTGTTAATTAAATACCTAAGCACAGATGTAAGGAAGCCTGGAGAACGATAACTGGTGGGTATCTGTGTTCAAGAGGGAGAGAGCTTTCAGAATTTTTTTGGATCTGTGAGCAGACGGATGCAGTGGGGGAGTGTAAGCATGCGTAGTTCCCACTGTGGGCACAGTGAGCAATCAGAGCTCCTCTGAACTATCCAATCTCCACCCAACCATAGGAGGCCTGCTGGGTGGAATAGAGGTATGGGTAGAATGCACTGAGCATCAGTGATTTGTGGTCTGCTATGGGCTAGTATGAACTTGGAGTCTGTTCTAAATTACACCAAGAGCCGGTGTGCCTGGTAAGTCTCTTGAGCCTTCAGAGGTGGAATCGATTCTCATTGGCATACCTGGTTCTGATGCTTGTTTTGGATTCTTGATCCCATAAACTCACATCAATGTTGGCTGAAATATCTAAACCAAGTCCTCCTTGAAGCGTAACAATGGCTTGCAGCCCAGACTGAAGTGGAATCGCCTTTAGAGTAAAAGACAGGAAAACCCAGATATTAGGTTATCAAAGCACTCCTCTTGACCTGAGGTTCTTGTACCCTCTGCTTTACACTACAGTTGGCTGAGAAGATACTATCCCTGATGGATGCCTGCTCTGCCCCACCCCCAGGTGGGCCATCTATGTAAAGTTGGGCCACGCTGAGGAGAGGTGGAGCAGGTGCCATCTGCTCTGGGCTAGCTCTGCTCATGGTCCTCTGGAACATCTCGTAGTACTGCAAGCGGAGTGTGCCGCCCAAACCCGGAGCATTGGCTGGGGGCAGAGCAGCAGTCCGTCTATTTGTGGACAGGCTACTGCAGCTCTGCTTCTGGCTGGGGGTTGCCCCAGCAGCACCATAGAGCTGTGGGCGGCAGTCAAGAGCAGCTGGTGGTCTGCATGCAGCTCTATGGTACAGGGGAGGGGCCACTGTACGGGCAATCTGCAGCAGCAGCTGTCTCTGTTTAAACCCGCTGGAGCAGACCTGAGATGACCACCTCCAGGTCCGTCTGAAAACACCCACAGTTCCAGGTGGCCACAGATGTGACAGATGGGAAACCACAGCTGGATTTCCCATACTGCAGTACAAAGTATTACTGCTCATGGCCCAGTCCATGATATAAACAGTTCTCATATCTCTCAATTGTTTCCAGGACATCCCTGAGTTAACACCTCTTTTGTTATCTGGCAGTCATGGAGTCTCTAGGAAGGGAGGTGTGAAAGACAGAAATTTGCAAGCCATCAATGAGACAAATCGAGGATTTTAAAGCAGGGATGTCCTGGAAAATTCAGGACACTTAAAAGGTATGACAGTTCTTAAAGTCCTTTGATAGGTGTTGCAAATTACCAGCTGGAGTTTAGATTTGCTGCTATAATGCCTGTCAAGCATGAGTCAATTGATTACAAGCAGGGCCCTCAGGAAAGTTCACTGTGCTACCTTGGCCTAATAGGCAACTTGGACCAGGGAAAGTCATAGCTCCATACAGCAGTTACCTGTTGATGATCCATCAGCAGTACATTCCCTTTGATCACAGTGGTGGGCTCGCCAGTGCTCAGAAGGACCTTGGCCATCAGGTCTGCATAACCTTCAAAGAAAGCAACGGGGCGCAACTGGACATCAAACAACACTGCAGACATGCCAGCCATGAGCTGTTGTTCCTCTTCGCCTTCATAAGTGCTCTCTCCCAACACAGATTCCAACCCATTCGCTTCAATGGAAACCTAAAACAGACATGCCAAAAGAGCATGCTTCACAAGGAAGGCTTCTATTGGAATTAACTTCAGACATCAACTAGGAAAAACTAGCTACAGAACCACCTAACATACACAAACTAGTCCTGCTTTTAAGCCTTTCGCTGAACCAATTTGTTTTTAAAGCAGCAGGTACCTTTCAGAGGTAGTCTTGTTTGCAAATGAAGAAATCTAATTGAAATTAGTGGGGCTGCTCAGATCACTCATACAGAGTGATTTGAGGTTTATAGCCAGTGTGAGAGTAAACATTTGCATTCAGATTCTGAGGTAAATGACTATATGAAGGGCAGGGCATTTGAGACTGGGGTTCTGCTGTATTTATATTTTACTTCTACAATAAAGTCAGTGTGGTGTGATGGCTAAATGCACAGTACTTGGATCAGGAGATAGGGTTGGGGAGACCCAAGCTCAAGTCTCACCTTAGCTAGAAACTCACTGGGTGACCTTGGGCTAGTCACAATATTCTAACCTACCTCGCAGGGTTGATGTGAGGGTTAAAAGTTGTGTTTATTAATTATATGTAGAGCATTCTGAGTGCCATTGGGGGGGTGCTATATACAAAATAAATATTATTATTAATTTTATTAAGAATGTTTATTGGATGAACAAGGTTTCATTTATTATTAATTCTACTGCCTGGTTAGCATGAGAGATTTCCTAGAGCCATTGCAAACGTTCTTGCACTATGGAAAGGGTTGGGTAGACCAACAGTGTAAGACCTGAGCTGCCTGGAGATGGTGACCATGGCTCCGAAGCATGAAATCACTGACGCTCTTCCTTAGGAGACCACTCTCGGTGAACAGCAGCTCAAAGCCATAAGTGGAGAGTATGTCATCAGTGACTGAAAGGTAGAAAGAGAACCCAGTAAATGGCTGCATGTTGACAGTGCCAGATCCAAGGAAGTTGGGAGCCCCAGGCAAAACGGCAGCATGGGCCGCCTCCAGAATTGCTGTGGGCCTTTCACAGGCCAGAGCTCCCCAAGTCGGAGGTATTTTATGCTAGTACTTCTCACATTCACATTGTCATTTCAAGTTTATTCATGGTCCCCATGTATTTGGGGCAGGAGCATCTGCGAGGTCCCCCAACACACACAGTTTTTATATACCTGTATGTTGGAGATACATAAAAAAAAGGAGAGAAATTCCAAGAGCAAAAGAAACCATATTAATTGGGACAGAAACTAGAGGAGTGGGGGGCAAATATTTTGAAAACTTTACTGAAAAAGCTACAAAAAATTAAGAACAGAGTTAAACTCTTGTCCAAGCATTGGCAGCAGTGATCTGCCACACAAGAGAGTTTTACAGCACAGTTTGGACTCCTTTACCTGCTAGGAGGATCTGCATGTATAGAGACAGTCATAATGACACATATTGGTGTGCTCAGCATCTGTGTAGAGTTATGTGGGCCTAAGTGTGTCAGAGAGAGGCTTGTGTAAGGGGCTGCCTAATATTGCTGCAAACAGCTATCGTCCAACAGCATCACTCATCAGAGTCACTCATGGACTTTAAAGAGAGCCAGGAACAATGTTTCTGCTGGTGTTACCATGAGTCCATGTTTGTGATACTATAATAAAGGAGTAACATTTAATTACTCATCAGAGAGCCAACCTAGGATTTTGGAGATCCCCATCCTTTCGTGTATTATTTCCTTACTCTTTAAGTAGATGCAGCTACAATTAATAGACAATCTCTGTGCTCAGACACCTGCATTTGTTAAATTTTGGAGCCATGTAAGTTGTGGATCCCCTGTAAATCTGGGCTGTGGCTGTCTTTTGAAATGTATCTTTGTTGAACTTTTGAGATGAGCTTAATCTTATTCATACTGTCACCTGCCAAAGGTCCTGAGAAAGAAGAGGAGCTGCCATCCTTGGAGAGGTAGTGGTAATTATGTATCTGGGAATCTCTTAGAACTTCTTTGATGACTTTACTGGAAAGAAGTAGAAGAGGACACAGTGGGATGGAGCAGCAAAGGGGAAAAATCCAACATCTCAGTCATAATGTAAAAGCATCTTTATATTACACTGTCAACCAAGGAACTGCCATTTTTAGAGGGCATGGAGTCAGCACTAAAAAAAACTGACAAATCACTGAATATCATTTAAAATGGAACAATCCCAGCCATATTTAAACAAGACCCTTCATACATAAAACAGCTCCTCTGCTGTGTTTCCCAATGGAGGGAGAAAATATCTCTGCAATATCTAGTGTACTACAATCAACTGTTGATGGCAGACATACAGGCTGGAGCCTTTGGCCTTAGTGGTTGTAACTAGTAGCTATACATATCAGAAAGACAAAAAGAATAGAGACCATGAAAGAGTAAGAGAATGAGGGAGAGGGGATGCAGTAGAAGGGAACTATGGAATAGTTTAGAAGCACTTCTGAGCTCAGAGGTTCATTGGTCTGGATGTAGATCTGTTCCTGCCAAGAACACCACAATATGAACTAGAGCAGGTTGAAGTATTCACCATAAGCAATGCTTCTGAAGAAGTCAGACACTCTTGGTTTGTAAATGATCTGCTAAAAAGACTTTTAGTGTTTAGATGGAGACAAAATAGTTCAGATGTCTTGGTGAGAGTATGCAAGCTTTCAGGCCACATGGGGCCTTTCTTTAGAAGAGCTATAGACTGAACAAATTCAGGTTAGGTGTATATGGCCCTTTTCACACAGACACTCTAACACTGGGTATTTTCAGACGTTACGAGATCACAGTGAACCATGGTCAATACCCACATGGGGCCAAAGCGCCCTGCACGTCTGTTTGGCGGCCGCCAGATGTTAGCCACGCTGAATACCCACATGGGGTCAATTTCAACCACGCTCCCCGGGCTACCGGCACGAAAATCAGCTGAAGTGTGGTGAAAGTGATTCCAGGCAGGCATTAAAAAAAAGTAACGTCTGGTTGGCTATCATGGCCTGGAATCCCCGGCGGGATTCCGGGCCGTGGTGAACTCGGCCGGACGCTGCGGCGGCATTGGCCTCGCTGCCCACCCGTCTCCCCGGAGGGCGGGCGGCGAGGCAGCGTGGAGGGATCAGGGCCATGCGGCCGCACGTTGCACCGTGCGGCCCTGCCCCATCCCTGATTCCACGCCGGGATCCCCGGCACGTCTGTTTGCTGTGCCTGTGTGATTCCAGCGGGAAATCTCTGGGTTGTTTTTGGGACGGGGCGAAGCCGCCCCGTCACGTCTGAAAACGCCCCTTGATAAAATGAGTGTTATATTTTATTATACATGTTGCAGGGCACCCATAGCACACACCTGCAGCCCTGAAACATGTATAATAAAATGTAACACCCATTTTATCAGTGTTAGAGTGTCTGTGTGAAAAGGGCGTATCTGTGACAGCAGTTATTTGAGAGGGAACTTCAGGGGAAAAGGTCATTAGTATTTCAAACATTTAAATGCAACGAGAGAAAACCCATAATCAAATGATAATGAATTACAAACCTTAGGGAGAGGGCTGTGGGAGAAAAGATTTAAGGAGTAGAAGTAATTAGTATTTTAAAACATCTAAATACAATGTATGGAATACAACATTTACAAGTAAACACAGGATGTCTGTTGCACATTTCAATAGTGGCTTATGAAGTCTAGCCTACATCTTTATTTAGTCCATCATTTTGGCATTTAACAGAGTTATGAGTTTTAGTTCTCAGGTCTGTCTTTTCAGGACAAGGATTGAGAGATCAGAGGGTGTTTTCAGATGTGACGAGATCACAGTGAACCACGCTGAATACCTACATGTGGTCACTGTGCCCTGCACGTCTGTTCAGCATGGGGTGTTTTCAGATGTGACGAGATCACAGTGAACCACGCTGAATACCTACATGTGGTCACTGTGCCCTGCACGTCTGTTCGGCGGCCGCCAGATGTTCGCCACGCTGAATACCTACATGTGGTCACTGTGCCCTGCACGTCTGTTCGGCGGCCGCCAGATGTTCGCCACGCTGAATAACCACATGGGGTCAATTTCAACCACGCTTCCCGGGCTAGCGGCGTGAAAATCGGCTGAAGCGTGGTGAAAATGATTCCAGGCAGGCATTAAAAAAAAGTAATGTCTGGTCGGCTATCACGGCCCGGACTCCCCGGCGGAATTCCGGGCCGTGGTGAACTCGGCCAGATGCTGCGGCAGCATTGGCCTAGCCGCCCGCCTGTCTCCCCAGAGGGCGAGCGGTGAGGCAGCGTGGAGGGGGAGGGGCTGTGCGGCCGCACATTGCGCCGTGTGGCCCCGCCCCACCCCCTCCCTGATTCCCCACCGGGATCCCCGGCAAGTCTGTTTGCCGTGCCTGGGTGATCCCGGCGGGGAATCTCTGGGTTGTTTTCGGGATGGGGCGAAGCCGCCCTGTCACATCTGAAAACACCCAGAGATAGAATAAATGTTCTGAGAGAGTAAACAGCCACAGTCGATTGAATACTTTTGTTCCAAATAATTTTTCTGTGCAAGTTCATTTGTTTTTACATAAGGACTGGTTAGTTCACCAACACAGTTTCCATGGGGGCATTTAGTGCACTGAATGACGTATACCACATTACTTTATTATTTATTCATTAGTCTGCTCAGAATTAAGCAACGGCTGGTTTAGGCAAACAAACTTCAGCTTCTGAATTATGTGCAAACTATTTACCATAACATCAGCTGTGATTTATTGGTGACTTCTAACTTCATGTTCACTCTGTGATTGGTCTCCTAAGTTGCATAGTATAGATTCTATGATACAATGGTATCTTCTCTTCCTGTTCAGAGGACTTTCAAAGTCACAGAGAGCTTTCAAGATAGTTATACAAACATCTCCCTCTGGGAGAAAATGCTTCAAGCTCCTTAAAACTATTATTTAAGCAGTCATAGTGCCACCATTTTGGGGCATATATTCTTATGAACCACACAATTTACTTGTGGAAAGTGAATGAAAATATAGGACATATTACATTTGGTGTATTGCATAAATGCATTCAAATAGTTTTGTGCAGAACCTGTCCAGTTCAAAGTCCCTTGCCTTTGTATTTAAAGTAGGGCTGAAACGAGATCTTGCAAAAGTAAGAAATCTGGAGCTCAGTTCATCCTCGGACAAACTGAGCACTAGAATATCTTTGCAAAATGTTCGGGAAGGGGTGATAAAAACATCACTGCACATGTACAAAATGACCCCCACTCTTAACCAAAATGATGGCGATAGCATCACCACCATTTTGCACATGCACAATCTTCTGTCCTTATCCAAAATGGTGACAGTGTTATCACTGCCATTTTGGTTAAGGGCAATGGCCATTGTACAGTCAGGTGCCCATTTTGTGCATGCACAATATAATTTTAAAAAAAATTTCTCGCCAAGAACTTGCACCGGGACCAACATCTTAGCCCCGGTGCTCAACGTAGTGAGGAATATTCGTTTCACCCCTAATTTTAAAAGGATTTTAAAAAAAAATATTTGGGAGAGATTATTATTGAAGCTAAGAAGAATGTAAAATGAACAACCCAAGGATCTAACTTCCAGAGATCCTTCCATTTTTCATGCCATCTTGCTGTTCCACATAACAGTCAACTGCTCGCTTAATTGACATAAGCAGACATGAAGTTCCCATGGATTAGGGCAAGAAGTCTGCAAACCTACTGGCAAATGCACAGTGGGTTTTTTTGGGTGGGAGTGGGGGTTTGTAAGCTGCCTCGAGCTTTTTTTAGGGAAGGGTAGGATAAAAATTTAAATAAATAAATTAAGAACAAAGGAAAGTGTAATGGGGTGAGTGCTCTTTACGAGGTCCTGCTCTGTGCCTTGGGGAGTAGGAGAACTGGGTGTGTATAAAGGAGGAAGGAACATGGGGCTTGACAATCGGTTTCATTCCTTTACCTTGCTGGGTGATGATGGGAGTATAAAATACTCTGGATCTTTGACAGCAGAAACTTTGACATTTCTGTTTCCATTTCCCTACTGGCCAGCAGGATATTGGTGAAATCCATGGGCAAGGGCTGATTGTCCAACAGGATTTCTGCGGCAGCCAGTCTAGAGGTCTTTTCATAGTTTCTCTCAGTCTGATGGAAAATTTTCCTCATTGCCTTCTTCACCTAGTGCCAGAACACAGTTAAACCAAACTCCTTGCCATTCCCAACAGCAACTTTATGATGGCTTCTTCTTGTGCCACACTTTCATATTGCCTGCATGCAAATCCTAGTGTGGAGGCT
Source organism: Sphenodon punctatus (assembly GCA_003113815.1). Taxonomy (NCBI): domain Eukaryota; kingdom Metazoa; phylum Chordata; class Lepidosauria; order Sphenodontia; family Sphenodontidae; genus Sphenodon; species Sphenodon punctatus. The sequence goes on from QEPC01005257.1 coordinate 69,861, forward strand.
TGAACAGAATTTCCTACTAGACAACCAACAAACCACCATGAAATATAACCTAGTTGTTACCCTAAAGATCCTTTCCTCATCATGTCCGTTCTGGAGAACACACCTTTCCCAAATTAAGCAGAGAGAATTTCAATTGTCTGAGGACTGAAATTGTGGTAAGGTATGACAAGAATGACTAAGACAGGTTTAACTTGAGTACAAAGAGTCTCCACTTCTATGTATTGGGAACCAGGCCTAGAACTAGCATGTCTGAGGACTTGTGGGCACTGGGCAGTGGCTGGCTCAACCGTGCACCTTGGTTTGGGCCCAGGCTTGGTGTGGTAGACTCTCTGTTCCACCCTATGCCACATTCCCCATCTTCTGATTGGCCCCTGCCCAGTTATAAGACCACCCAGTGGCAACAAGAATCTGGATGGAGCAACAACATACCTTGCCTCACTTCCAGTTCCTGTGTCCTGTTCTGCTCCCACCCTGCCTGAATCTGTTCCTGCGTTGTCTGAACCTGACCTGCCTTGCCTTGTTCCTAGCCTGTCCTGACCTAGTGGGTCCTGACAGTAGGATTAAGCTCTACAATACAAAAGGATGCCAGTTAAGAGTGTTTGCTTCTGTAGTGCATCCAAATGGTCTTGGTCATGCAGTAAGGAGCAAGACACACTCATCAAGCCCTGTTACCACATGGAGACTCTGCTAATTGGATAAATCCCATCCAGCATCTAATTGCTGTGTGTCAGATACACCACTTATGTCCTCTGAGGTTCAGGATGGAGGAGATTCTGGAGGTGGCACAGGAAAGATGGATGTAGGTATTATCTCCTATGATAGGGTGTGAGGTACTGTAAGAGTTATAAAGGAAACTAGATTGGAGGTACATCTCTTGCACTTCTTGGAGCAGGAGCGCCTGAGAGGTTTCATTAAAAAAAATGTTCAGCAAAAGAGGAGATGCTCTAAGTCTAGCAGGACCATTGCATACCTCATCCGTGACATGCTGGGTGGAGAACCTTTGTAGTGCAGATACTGCTGTGCCTGAGACTGTTGCAGAGCCTGTTTCTGCATGATACAGGAGGATGGGAATGGTTTCAGGCAGCCGAGCATTCTTCAGGGACAACAGGTAAATAACCCGCTCAGAATCTTTCTCTGTTTGTCTCAGTCTTTGCAGAACAGTTTCCATTCCAAGTTCTACCTCCTGTATTATTGAGGGAGAAGAGGCAGCAACAGTCTAGTAGCAACAGTCTAGTAGCTTGGGGATTGTGGAGGGAGAGGGGGGAAGGTAAAGGATTTAGAATATACCTGCAGTCCACACAGCTTCATCCGGCACAACTTGCCCACCAGAGTGCCAATGACAATGATTCCCGATTCCCAGATAGCAGGGTCTAATTCCTTTCCATTCAGCTTGTCCTGGCATATGGGAAGCAAGGAAGGGCAAGAGGGTATTTGTGTACAAGAGAAAGAGAGCGCTCTTACTTCAGAGGACTTCTGGAGAAAATATTTCAAGCTCTACCACACCCCCTAAGGCCACTTGAACCTGCTTTGGCAGAGGCAGCTCATGTTCTAGCCCAAGGAGAACCTATTCCCTCCCATGGGCCACCTTGACAAGGAATACAAGCTCCATGGGCTGGACAGGAGCCAGAGGCAGGGTGCTTAAGCTAGGGTGGCCAGCTATACACATTTTAGAGGACACTTATGAGAAATACAGGTTGTGGGGCTGTATTGGAGCCAATGCATATCTGGCCACCCTAGCTTAAGGGGTGTGTGCGCTCAGGATGGGGAAGGTTCAGGCCGTGGATTTGTGTCGATTCACCGCCTCTCCTTGAGTGCATGCTCTTATCTCCTCTCCCTTCCTTTTGAGCTCACTCTTTCAGTGCTTGAGGGTAGGAGCTAGATGGATCCAGGAGCCAGATCCAGGAAATGGAAAGGGTGTTGGTATATGCAACATCCATAAGTTAATGCCTGCTGCATTAAGAACAGTAATTGACTATAGAGCCACCAGATGGCGCTGCTAAGTTTATATGTACATGGAAGGGAGATGGGGTTTTGCAGTTGAATTCCTTTGTGTAACCACTCCTTCCCTTCTCTCTCATTGTATCAGTCTCCATTTTGTCTTACTACAAGTTAGATGCAACTAAGGATCTGTGCCTGGAAAGTCTTAAGTAAAGTTCTATTTTTAAACCTTCAGCTGCATTTGTCCTTACTGATTGTGAATCAGTTATTACTCTGCAACAAAGGGGACAAATAATAAACAGCCATGGGCCAGATTTGACTTGCAGGCCAGAGGTTCCCCACCCTGGCCTTGCACCCTATCAGGCTGATTGAAGGCAATTCTGTTTTTAAAGTTTGTTGCAAATTGATGGTGTATGTCTTTCACTGCGTAGAGTATTTATTCCCACTGCACGTATGTATTAAAAAGCCACATGGCAATTGTGCTCTAAGGGAACGTGAATAGAGAGATTTACATGCCCAGAAATGGATTTTCCCTTCTTTGTCCCTTTCCTTTGGCTGGGATATTTGGTGTCTTGAATACAGTCCTATGTATCCAGGCCAGATTTCACTTTCCTTTACTTGACATGGGGTGATTTCAGACAAGACGGGGTGGCATTCGCCCCATCCCGGAATCACCCAAATGATTCCCCACCGGGATCATTCCGGCACGTCCAACAGACGTGCCAACTGATCCTGGCAGGGAATCAGGGAGGGGGGAGGGCCACGTGGCACAACGTGTGGCCGCTCGGCCCCCCCCACGCTCCCCTGCTGCCCGCCTTCTGGGGAGACGGGCAGGCGCTGTGGCCAATACGGCCAATGCAGCCGCAGCGCCTGCCTGAATTGACCATGGCCTGGAATCCCACTGGGAATTCCGGGCCGTGGTTTCTGTCCAGATGAGATGGGCCCCTTCCTCGCGGTGGGGAATCACATTCACCACACGATCGGTGCCGGCCCCACCGGTTCTGCCGATCGCGTGGTGAATGTGATTCCTCACCACGATTGACCATGGCAAACATCTGGGGGGGAACTTCCGGTTCCCCAACAGATGTTACGGGACCATTCCCCACCACAGGGTATTGACTGTGGTTGAGCGTGATCTCGTAACGTCTGAAAATACCCATGGTCTCCAAATTCTGACCAAAGCTGATGGAAAAGCTTTGTTTTGAAATCAAGCTCCAGATGGCAAGTTTAGGGGTATTTTCACATGTTCTCCATGCTTTTGCTACAGACCTGGAGAGGAACATGTGGAAACTCCTGTCAGTCACTCACTTGTGCTGGCAGAGGTGTGGGAGCTGGGATGGATCAGGCACTAAGCCTTTAAGGGTTGCCTGTCCATCATCCTGGTCCTACCCCCTTCAACGTGGCAACTGTGTGCTGTAAGGAAATGTGAATAGAGAGATGAAATGAAACAAAGAGAAATTTGTGCAGTCTGCTGAAGGCTGTCTAGGGAGAAGGAGCTGAGGCAAACAAGCTCAGACTGTGAACTGTCCTGGGTCCTGAGAAAGAAGGTTCAAGGAAGGGCACCCCAGCTATTGAAGAATGGCCTGGTGGGTCCATTATCGGAGCTCTGCGGGCAACTGTCTTAACGTTCTTGAAACTCAATCAAGTTTTTCCTCCGTTATTGCTGAGAATCACCGTTCTTGGCTCTTTTTAGGTGAGAAACGATAATCGAGAAAAATGCTGATTCTCAATATTTCTTGGCTGAGAGATTTAAAAAAAATACTGTTTACCACAATTTACTGTTTACTGTATACTGATCTACCATGTACTGCTCCGTGTACTGCATTCGTCCCAGGCATGCGCAAAGTGGCATTTTGCATTTTATGCATGCGCGTTACCTGGATGAGAGTGGTCTATGGTAAACTATAAATTGCAGTAAGTGGTATTTTGAGAGAAATTTCTTGACTGAGATCTCGGTCGGTTATTGAGATTGTAAAGAGATCTCAGTGATAATTCTTGAGTCTTGCAATATCGTTGTGAGAAAACAAAATGCTTCTTGTTTCAGTCTGCTGCAGGCAGAACACGTCTGGTCTGCTGGTCACAGCCCTGGCCGAGAAGGGACCAGGGCTCCTGTGAGCAGATACAGATTGTGCTAGGGATTAGTGCTGATACCATGCAAGCAGAAGCCCCTTGGCGGTCTGCCCACAGTTGACTTTTTGGCTGGAGCTGCTGGAGGCGGACTACAGGGCTACTGCAGCAGGATTGTTTCCACAGGTTACACTATAATGTTTGGAGTGAAACCCAGGACAGATGTCCCAGGCTTTTCTGGAGCAACCACCCCAAGTTTGGCATGTAGCCAGGCCCATGTGTGTGTTCAGATGAATGAACCACAAACACCAGTTTAGAGTGGCTAGTGTAGCATGTGGAGCTGCCTGGTCATGGGTGAACAAAAAGGTTTCTTTGCCTCAGACCTCAATGGGACTTCTTGTGAGTTAGTGTGGTTTCTGGATGCAGCTGAAAGCTCTTTATCAAAAGCAAGGATGAAGGCATGTGTCTCTCTCTTCTAATCCTGCAGCCAGGTCACAAAGCAGAGAAGAAATGCCTCTTACTTACTAACACCAGGCGCAGAAGCTCTTTCGAGGGCCGAGGGGAGAAAGCGGCCCCATATAGAAACTTTTCCAGCAAGGGCACCTGCTCTTTGTTTCTGAAATCCAGAAATTCGGAGAGAGCTGCCAAGGAAGCTGTTGACTGGGCAGCCACTGCAGCATCAACGTAGAAAGGGCTGGAATTAGAGTACGAAGGAATCAAGTGTGCTTATGTTGTTTGTTGTTGGAGTACAGCGATAGCTAAACTCCTAATAAAGTTTACTTTACTTTACTTATGTTGTTTGTCATTTATTAGCACTTTCAGTGGTCAAAGCGCAATCCTTATCTAGTTTAACCTCACAACAACGCTGGTCAGGTAGGTAACTCCGATTCCCATTTTACTGATGGGGGAACTGGGGCTTAGCGATGTGACTTGCCCAAGGCCATCCAGTGAGTTCATGGCTAAGACAAGATTTGAACTCTGGTCCAAGGCCAACACCTTATCTACTAGGCTACACTGGCTCTATACATAAATATGGAGAAAAGGGGAGCACTTGAGACCAGATTCTCAATTGGTGTGTATCAGCATAGCCACATTGATGTCAATGAATGGTTGCTGATTCACACCATCTGAGAATCTGGTCCCTTGAATGGAAGCAAATTCAGATGTCTGAGACTGTACCTGTTACACCTTAGCTAGTGCCAAAACCAATATCTGAAGTGCATACTGAATTTGATGAATTTGGTAAATCAGAATCCATTTTAGCAAAGTGGATACGGAGAGGTTTTTACTCAGTTTTGGTATTTTGGCCACTTCATCTGTACTATTATCAGGCTTTTAAAATGAGATTGCTTCATCTGGACCAATCGCAGATCACATTCCATTTTTTTTTTAAAAAAAACCAAACCTGCCAAAGTCTACTGCTGTAGCGAACGAAGTACTGAAATACTAAAGTACTGAACACGAAATATAAAAATGACTGAAAACACTGAAGAGAAGTAGAAAAAGATACGAATTTTGTAACTTACACAAAGATGAATTTGGATATTCAATGAATGTGTGAACTATCTTAGCAGATACAAAATATCACATTCAAGCGCTAAAATTAGCCTTTCAGAAGAATAGGTGTGCTTAGCCATAGTGCATAGGATAATTCCAGCCCCATTTTCATTCCACCTACCCCAGTTACCTCGTGAAGGTTCAGCTGGGTAAGTTTACAAGTAACAAGCTAGCATTTCAATAGAGCCACCCCTCCAAAGATAGGTTATGTGGCCCAGTTTATAACAGCTACAGTTTTGGATACACGTATGTGTAATAAAACCTAGACCACTTTGCCTGGCCTTGAACTGCAACCACCTCTGGGATGGAAGGCAACAATAATTTAATGGCAGGTGAGGACATCCATCAACATTTCAGGAGAGAATGGCTGGGGTATGGACAGCAGAAGTCAAGGCTTATGTAGACTCTGCGTATGTCTAAAAGGCTCGCCAGAGCATACACTCCAAAAATAGGGTGACTTCACTGAAAACACATTGCATCGGCTTACAGAGCCTTGTAAGAAACAACCCTATTTCTAGCTATACAATCTGGGTCTGAGGATTTAAAAAAATTGGTCTCTTGAGCTTCTGCAAACAGTTAATTTGCACTCGGTGCCACCTCATGACTGCCTAAACAAATTATGGCTAATACACTGAAACCGCATGCTGAAGAACTGAACTGGGCCAGACTTAGGGGCATCTGCATCTGTTTGCAAAAATAATAATTTACTGACACCATGTTCTTGGAAGCTTTCCTCAGCAGTTGGAGGACATCCCTCTTCTTGGCATCTTGCAACATCTGGACGAGCCTGTGGAACTGCCAGGTTGTTGATACCTTGGAGACATCCATTTTGACCTTTCTCTTACCAAATGTTTTCAGATAGGTTCGGAGCTGAAAACAAAAATGCAGATATCAGTAATAGCCATTTACCTTAACCTCCATCATCCAAATATCCCAAAGCATGGGGCGAAAGATGTACACACTAAGAATACGATTAGTTCACCCATCAGTGACATGCAGCCATGTAGACTTCAGGTTCTTCCAAATGTCATAATTATTTGCATTGTGTGAATGCTTCTACCACATGGTATCTCTGCCACAAACCATGGAAGAGGTTTCCCAGATCATCACCACCGATTTACCACATGGTAGAAGTGTCACAAAATAAATCTGTGATATTTATGGTGCTTTGTCACTTTTTCAACCACTTTAATTTGAGATGTATTAAAATATCCATTGGCATCCTTTACACAGCTCCCAGGAGGTCTGATGAGTTCAGGCAGCAGCAATGCAGCACAAGGCATGCTCCCGTGACCCCCATGAGCCTCCAGCAGCTGAAATAGTGACTTGGTTTCTCTTGCTCCTGGGGGACCCATGTGGATATGCCCCTTCTGGCAAAAGCCACAGTACAGGTGCCCAAGAGGCTCTTGAGCCACCATTTGCCCAGCTCTGGTATATACCATCCAGGTCACACTTGGTCACAGAGAGTGGATCCCATCCATAATGCTTTTAAACTGCAATGTCTATTCATGCAGATACTAGTCAGTTGTGTGCACTTCACTTCATTGACAGGGCTCTGTGTGTGTGTGTGTGTGTGTGTGTGTGTGTGTGTGTGTGTGTATGTATATATATATTTTCTATCTCCAGCTTCTGAGGTCCTTTACCAGTCTAATGGTGAATCTCCATCTGTTTTGCATGCCCAGTGTCAGATTAAACACAATAAGATTTTTCCCACGAGAGTTTTGGCTTCACTCACTGTTGGGCATTGTGCACAGGTCCTCTTGAAAGGCTGACTGACTATACTGAAGGGCTGGTGTTTTCCCAGGAGGCCAGCCAGAACTTCCTGAAGACTTTGCTCAGGCCTCTCTCCAGGGCCAGGCACTGAAGAAGTCACAAGTTCAAGCTGCTGCCTGAGGAGAAAACAAGGAGTATTTAATCTTTCAAATTTTTCTTTGCTTTGAGACTGGTCAAGTTAAGAGCTGGTATAAGGATGACACCTCGTGTGGGGAAGTGAAAGAGAGCTAAAAATAAAAGTCTACCAACTAGGCAATTTCCCCCATTCTCTGCCTGGTGGTCCCCACCTCCCTGCCCTCAGTAAAGGCATTGAGCATGTAGAGACTGAGAGCATCTTCCAGCTATTAGTTCTGCTAGAACACAGCTCTCCTCCCTCCCCCTACTCCCGCATGGAACATCTGTAACCCCACTGAACCAGCACAGTACTAACCTTGAAGTTATATTGACGCCAATGGAGGACTTCAGGGTTAGAGAGATCAGATGACATTCCTCAGATAGCACTGACTGGATGAGACCTCCTTCCAAAGAGTACAGGCTTCTGCTGGTGGATTGCCACAGCACTCCAAAAATCTTTAAAAGAATGGAACCAAGTCATTTCCGGTCCATTTTTGCCTTTTTCTCCTTTCCCTTTTTTGTTTTAATAGTTGTCCCTCCCTAGGCAGGTAAGTGAAGGTAAGTGAGGGTTATGGCACAGCAGCAGTGGGGTCATATTGCACCAAACATGAGGTGAAAAGCAAGGACGTAAAAAAATAAAATAAAACAACTGTGTTACATCAAAGTTAAAAAAACATGGTAAAAAAGAAAGCTGGTGCATATCACAAGAAGGAAAGATCTCAAGAAGAGTGGAACTAGCCAATACACCTGAAAAAACTAAAAAAAAGGGCACCCAGATCAGCCTTATGGCCAAGAAACATAAACAAGTGAGCAATGGTAGACAAGTGAGCCCTTTATGGTTTGGTTGACTACATAAAAGAAAAGAAGAGCAAGAGGAGGAAGCGTAAACACCACAGGGACAGCCAAGCAAAGCCTAGTAGACAGTTCGAAGTGCACATCAGTGGCTGCATAGCAATGGAACCTCTCCCCAGAGCAAATACGGATGGGTCCCTCCATAGGCAGGATGTCTTATTTTTGACCCCCAGGGAGCTATAGCACCATCTTGTCACAGAACTGCCTGTCCTGACTGGTTAAAGCCAGCTGGCAGATGCTGGGGCCGTTGCTGGCGGGGGTGGTCAATGCCTCCCTTTGGGAGGGCAGAATGCCGGGCTGTCTCAAGGAGGCAGTGGTGCGACCTCTGCTCAAGAAACCATCACTTGACATTGACTCCCTCACCAGCTCTTGGCCAGTCTCTAACCGCCCCTTTTTAGGGAAGGTTATTGAATGGGTGGTAGCTTGGCAGCTACAGGAACATCTGGATCACATCAGTTTTCTCGATCCCTCGCAGTCACCGAGATTGTGCTTGTGGCTTTGATCAATTACCTCCGCCGTAAACTGAATCAGGGTCAGTTGACCCTTCTGATTCTGTTAGATCTGTCAGCTGCTTTTGATACTGTTGACCATGAGATGTTGGTGACTCACTTGTGGGATCATGCCAGTGTGGATGGAACTTTTCTTGAATGGTTCTGTTCCTTCCTAGCCGGGAAAGCTCAGCGAGTGGTGCTGGGGGACTGTTCTTCATTCCCGCGGGACCTCTCATGTGGAGTCACGCAAGGTTCTATTCCATCCCCATTCCTGTTCAATGTGTGTATGCAGCTGCTGGGCGAGGTCTGAGAGGGTTTGATGTCATCAATATGCTGACAACACCCAACTCTACCCCTCTCTTTCATCCGACTCAGACCCAGCAGTCTCGGTCCTTACTCATTGTTTGGCGGCTGTGGGGGACTGTATGAGGGTGAGTCGTCTGAAACTGAATCCTGGCAAGACAGAGGTGATGCTAGTGGAGAGGGCAGTGGGGTTGGCGCCCCACATCATTGATGGGGTTTGTCCTCCAGTGGTCCCTCAGGTTCGTACTCTGAGAGTGCTCCTTGATTCCCAGCTCCTCCTGGATGCCCAGGTGGAGGCTGTGGTGAGGAGTGCATTTTGCCAGTTACATCTGGTGTGGTGGCTTCAGCCATATGCCTCAGACTCTAACCTGGCCACTATCATCCATGCTTTCATCACCTCAAGACTGGACTATTTTTAATAATAAATAATAATAATAATAATTAATAATTAATAAATAATTTATGGTAAGCCACATGGCCATAACAACAGATTCATAATCAAATTCATACACTGGATGAATATGAAAGTAAAACATTAAAGTAATAAACTAAAAATAAAATAAAGTGTATAACTTTAACAAATCCCTCCCTCATAAAATCGAGTGTGGGTACCCTAACTAGTGACAGACTGCAGCTTCATCTCATGCCTCAAACAAATGTTAGCAATTCTGGTAGCATAAATAGCAACCAGTTTGGTTCTCGAAGCATCAATATCTCTCAGGAGATAAATTAGTTGTTGGATCTTTGGACGAGACTGGACTATTGTATTTGTAACGCGCTCTACATGGGGCTACCCATGGTGACAGTTTGGAGACTGCAGCTGGTGCAGAACGCGGCGGCCCACCTCCTTATGGGGACCGGTTACCATCAGCACATTACACCAGGGCTCCATTTTTTGCACTGGCTGCCTATAGTCTTCCAGGCTCAATTCAAGGTGTTGGTGCTTACCTATAAAGTCCTATATGACCTAGCTCTACTTATTTGCGGGACCGCCTTACTTCCCAGGCTCTGGAACGACCCCTGTGGTCAGCAGGGAGCACCTTTCTTGAAGTTCCCCGAGTATCTCGGGGGGCAACTATGTAGAGGGCATTCTCTGTGGTTGTACCAGGGCTGTAGAACTCCCTTCTGGCAGAGGCCCAGGTGGCCCCGGACCTCTCCTCCTTCCGACGTCAATGCAAGGCCTGGCTGTTCCTCCAGGCTTTTGGTGAGGGAGATGGGTTGTGGGTTGTGGGTTGAGGGTTGGGGAGGGAGGAGGTTTTTTTGTTTTGTTTTTTTAGTGCTCCACCATGTGGATTTTTAATGGTATTTTAATTTTTGTGTGTATTTGTCGTTATTAATATTTTTGTATTTTATATATTTTTAATTTTGTAATTTCTTAGCTGCCCCGAGCTGCTGTTGGCAGGAGGGTGTGGAATATAAATTGTGTAAATAAATGAAATAATTTTACCAGATCTAGACTGGAGAAAGAATGCCCAGGATAAGGTCTGCTAATAGAGAGTATTTCTTTTTCTGCTTGACGAGGTGTATTGAAAAAGTCAAATGAGATCTTGGATTAGAACAGTAAGTGCAAGGGCAGAGGGGACGGTGTTTGTCGGATATAACTGGCAGAATTACATAGGGTCCAGGACTAGAATGTCCGAGTGTATGTAAGGTTGGGATTAAGATGCAATAATAGAGCTCTGAGGTGGATCAGGACTGGAATAGCAGAAGTGAAGTGCATAGGCAGAGCTAATAAGGGACCAAGCCAAGAATATCAGGGGTTGTTGCAAGTTAGTTTCTAGCATTGCTGCTGTGCATAACCCCAACATACTTTACCTTCCTGACTAGGGAGAGACAACTATTAAAACAAAAAGGGGGAAAGGCAAAAAAGAAAAAATGACACGGCAGGGAGGTGCCACAGGACTGAAATAAAGGTTCATCTGCACAGAAACAGGAACCTTGGCAGAATTGTAGGGTGATCCAGGATTAGAGTAACAGGAGACATCATGTTTGAGAACGGAAAAGTAGAGGAATAACTGTGTGGGGATGGGGCCCATGGTTGAAATAGGAAAGTTTGGTTGCAGCAAGTCTGGAATGGTGTACTGTTGACATACATTGGAAGGGTGCAATGGTGGTGGGGAAAATTCAGTTTATCAAAATCCCACCCTTCCACAATTTCCAGTCATCTCAAAATCTAGGAAAGAAAAACAAAGCAGTGTCTGATCCACTTTGTCTAGCTGCCATAAGTACGCAGGGCTGGTAGTTACTCTTAGGACATTTTGAGGGCACCAGATAAGAACGAACTGGATAATTCCTCTCCCTTGGATAATAATAGAGTGCATCTCTCCAATAAACAGTTGTGTATTACTGGAATATTAGGCTGTAGTGAGAAGACCCTGCCTGCATAGGTAGAGTGCTCCTTCCAAGATGCACCTGCAACCCGTTAAAGAGCTCCAAGTGAGGAAATGTTTCCTGTCAGTGTCTAACTGTGCAACTGAGATTTTGCATGGAAACACAGTGACACCATGTGGAGGGTCTGGTTTATTACAGGCTATCACTGCTGAGGGGATACCATATTTTTAGCAAATGTGGGAAGTAGTGCCACTTTCCCAGGGTGAAAGTGGCAGGAAAGGAATTTGGAGTAGGAAACAGAGGACTTTTGTCTGAGGTCAGCCTGCCTCTGGCCACTGACTGAAAGCACAAAAATGCACCAAAAATGGCACAGGAGAAAGCATTTGCAGTGGGGTTTCTAGTATTTAATTACACACTGTAATTTTGTGATATGGACAAATATTCAGCAGTGTTTATATTGAAATCACTCTTGATTTATGCTGTATTTGGAGCCTGATCTCCAGAGGTGAAAAATCTTAGCTCACTGCACTTCCTGCTTTCTGCATGGCTTGATGTTCGGTGTTCCCTTAAGTCATCAAGAGAGCCTCACTGCTCTCTGGTAGCCCCTGAGGTGGGGTGGGGTGAATCCCTGAATATTATGCCTCCACCAAAGATAGCAATGAGCTTGGATGGAGTTCCATCAGCCCCTGTTGGCAGGACTAAATGGAGCAAACACTCTTCCTCTGTTTCTTTCTCCCTAGAGCCCCAGAATGAAATAATTATATCTGAGAGTCCAACCTCATTTTAGGACTTTCCTAAGGGGAATGACTCTGTGGAAGGATCTAAACCCAGCTAATATCTGTAAAAGGGGAGATACAAGGAAGAGGAGGAGTCTGGCCTACCACCAAAAAAATAGGAAGAGACTTGCTTTGTTAACTGAGGTGAATCCAAATTTTGGCCTTGAACAGCTGTGTACATCTTTTGTCTTCACAATGGAATCCGTGGAAACATTGTAAGTGACTTGACAGTTCCCAGAAATGTCCTCCTGAAAACAAACAAACTGCATTGTGAGACTTGACAGAATAAACAGCATCCTTTGTATGTAGAACTGCTACAATGTGACACAAATGTGGGGGAAAAGCATAAACCCATTGGACAGAAGATTGCATATGTGGGTCAGATAGCTGAGTTACCACAGTAAGTATATGAACCTTGCAATTGCACACCCAAATAATGGATAAATGTCTGTACAAATACCCCACGGGACGTGCCACTATCCAATCAAACCATGAAACTGAAAATATGCAATTATGCTTTTCACATGGATGTTATTTTTTTCAAATTTTGCCTCAAAGTCCTAAAGTCAGCAAAACCACAAATCTTTCCATCTGAAGGTTGTTTGCTGGCCTATGCAAAATGAATCCAGCGTCTAGCATAGTTTCTATTTGGCTTTATTTGCAGGTCTGGCTTCTCTTTCTATTTCTGAATTGACAACATGCATAAGCATGCCTTGCTCCCTCTTGTCTCCTCCCCCATGCCACCCTATTATTTGGGAGACTCGCCTAGCTCGGTGAGAATGAGGAGCTTCGTGCTTGCCAGTTGGGATCCTTCTTGCACTGCTCTCCCCCCACCAGAGCACCTTCTGTGCCTCCTCTGGTGGGCTTGGCCTGTCCCTCAGTTTGAGAACCTAGGCCCTAGGCTGTGGGTTGCAGAGGGCCCCAAGAGCTGCTTTGCTGACAACAACTAGCCCTAATTATTTTTAGGGGTGTATTGAGATGTCTGTGTTCCAGGTTCCATAGCATATTTTCTTAAAACCAAACTCTGCACCCTACCTCAGTCACTGTCCCAGAATGTGGCTGGAGCTGAAGGAGACTAATGAGGCCCCTTTTCAGATCCAAAGTCAAAGGGTGGTTTCCTGCTATATCTTCATAGGCACCTTCAATCTGCAAGGAGAAAGATGGGCATTATGCGAGTGAAACTTGCAGAGGCTGAATCAAGGCAACAACTCTGATATCATAAATGCACATGACTCTTATCACAGCAAGGAGCAGGGAGTGAAAGCTAGAGAGAAAAGCAATCTCCCCCCCTCCCCACAAAGCTACTACAGCAAGGTTTGTCAAATGGCACTGGAGGCATAAAGCAGAGAAAAAATTGTGAACATGGACCCTCCCATGAAGGTGTGTATGTAGATTTTAGGTTTCCATAAGAGATGAAATATTCACTTCGCTGTCACTGCACTAGAATGATGTGTCAAACTCTACCAAAATGCTTCAAAAGCAAAAAAAACAAACAAAACCTCACCTAAATTCAATTGCATGGTTTAATTCCACAATACATGGGCTACACAAAGAAGACTACCTCTCTGCTGCACACAAACCTTAAGGCAGCTGCAGCCCAGGGCATGTCAGATGTCACTCTGGATAGCGGACCCACCCCCCCCACATCCGAGGTTACATTTTTTTGGTCTTCATTCTACTTCTGTGAGCCACTCACAGCTGTTAATTCAGCCATGTAATGCTCTAAACATAGTTCCTGCTACAGTTAAGAGTGAAAAGTGATATTTGAAACTTTGAATTTTGATAAATTTGCCATATTCAAAATGGTCAGGCTTGAATCAAATTTGTTGACCAAAAGTTTGAAAAGTAGTTCTTCTTTAAAAAAAATAAAAAATAATTTGTTTACTCACTAGATGCTTGGGCAGTTCTTTCTTCGAATTTGTAAGTTAATTGATTAACACGTCACATGATGTACCAAAATGGCAAACAGCCAATGTGCCAAATGACTGAAGTTTCTGAAATGTGCCAAATGATGGAAGTGCCAAATGACTGAAGAATGATGATGAAACCAAGTGCCAAAGTAATCAATCTGGCAAACTCCCTTGGAGCAATGAATTGGAATTCAGGTATTCACTACAGTAGATTTGTAAATATGAAATTTCAAATTGGTTTTGCCTCAAACTGTGCAATGTGCACTTCAGTAGCCGGCAACATTGCAGCAGCAGGACTCCCAAGAGATTGGCTTCTCTTCCTGGGAGAGTTCACCAATCTTGGTAAAGACTGGGGATGGGATGCAAGGATACTTATAAAAGTTCCCCTAATTAACTGATTTCATGTTTAGCAATGTAGGGCAGGGCCCTTCCTAATATCCTAAACGGGACTTTTGCTGTTAGCAAGGACTGGCCAATCCTATTCTACTTTTACAGATTGATCCTGCTTGGTGAGTCTGTGGTCAAGCTCTGCTGAGTGGGGGCTATAGCCGAGATAACAATTTCTTTCACACACTATAGCCTTTTTAGCTTGCTTATGGTGTCTTTGACTGTTTTTACATGGATGCCCCCACTCCCCACCTCTGCTGGGTGTGCAGGCATTTGATGCAGGGGGGCATCCGTGTACACACTGCGGCAGCAGGTGAGGGGATGGGTGTTTGTCTGTCTGAACAGCACAGGCAGTGGGTGGGGGTGCGTGTGCGCTCCCGACGCACACCCATCTCCACCCATCACCCACCCACCCACGGAGCCATCTGACAAAAAGGAGGCGGCACCGTGGGTGGAGGTGTGTGTGTGTCCATGGGGAAAAGCGCACACCTACTGCGGCAACATACTCATCCCCCGCCACCCACCGCTGTCTGTGTAAAAAGGATCTTTGTCTCAGTTCATAAACTGCATACAGTAAGGATTGTTTTGTCTTAGCTAGGAGAACTGGTAAAAGATCTCAGTGCACCTGGAGATCATGATGAACCAGATAGAACTGGTACAGTTGGATGTTTCCCAACTGCTTTATGTCATACATTCTTATAATATCAGAAACCATATATAAGGACTTGCTGGAGCCTTAGGCAACTGTTCAGTAATATCCAGTGTCCCTCTCTGGACACAGATGTCACTGTTCCTTCTTTGCAAAGAACTACTCTAATTTTATCTCAGAACTATCTTCCTTTTGTACTTAATGCTTTGTCTCTTTTGTAAATCTATTTATTTATTGTAATGTACTTTTACATCTTATTAAGTGAAACTAAGTAACTAAGAATGAGTCTTCAACTTTATTACAGTTTGGTAAGGAGTTTCCTAGTGAAGGAGTCGGGTACAAGAGAACCAAAGTAATAAGATCCTGATATTAGGTCCAGATCTTCCCCAGAATGAAAATTCAGTTTACAACTCTGGGCTAGCAAGTATTTAGTGCGAAGGTGTGGTGGAGTGTTTTCTCCTTTGGAGGGAATGTCTTCCGATACTCTGCAGTCACTCCCACTGGCCAATTAACCAGCAGTGCTGACAGGCTCTGTAGGGCGTTTCATCCTGTTGCCTCAGGAGGGTGGAGACTACAATGTGTGAATCTGAGGGTGGAGGAATGTAAATCAGGGGAAATTAAAGTATCCTCATGGCTTGAACAGGGATGTGAGATGCACAATGGATGTGTGTAGAAGTATTAACACACCTTCCCATTATTCCAGTGGAAGAAAACTGGCAGCTGTAGCTCTGTGGTGTTTAGAAGATTCTCTCCTGGTGGGTCTCTGGTAACATTCTGGCTCTTCTGATGTCTTGATTCTTGATAGAGCTGTAGGTCTTGGATCTAAATCCACACCAATAACAGAAAGTAGGTTTCATATAGTACATATGTGCCATGCTTCATAGCACCTTGACCACATCATCACATTAATGGACCCACTTCATGTTCATAGACTACAGTTTTATCACAACCCAGAGACTCTTCAAAGCCATGACTGGCATTGGAAACTGAAGGTCCCTCTCCTCTACCAGCTGAGGTGTACGTTTTAGGTCAGGGAATTTCCAAGACAATCTTGTTCATATTTGGGTAGGAATATGCACCTCTGGACAGTTTTCCACAGTAAGTACGTCTGGGTAAAAACTTCTACTACCTTCATGGGAAGAACATGCTGCTGATGGAGCTCAAAATGAGCCAGCAACAATAGTTGTGCATTTTAGGTTAAAAGAAACCCACCTGCCTGTATATAGTAGGAGCACAAATGGATTTGGGGGGCCTGCAGCCACTAGAGGACACAACTACCACATACCTGCACCTGGAGTAGTTGCTCCCCTGAGTGGTTGGGATTCCTCCAGAAGAGGTACATCTGAACCAAAGCCTCAGCCCTCAGGCGACTTCCTTGCAAGGGCAACCTTGAGTTATAATCTAACTGGACATCTAGCAAGTAACGGTATTGATAGAGGATTTCTGGTTGGAAAGATGGTGCCTCCAAATTCCCTAAGAAAAGAGACCTTCATTGAATTAACCTGCACGTACACAAACTCCTTGGTACCCGTTATTGCATTAGTCAGGCATATCTCAATATCTGGAAGGTTACATGCCAATATAGAGACTCCAAGTAAAAAACAGACCGTGAGGTAGCTCCCTGGCCTGGGGCAGGGCAAGAAACAGCAGTTTCCCCTCCCCCGGTTAGGGCACTGAACTGATGTGCCCGCGACTGTGGAGCCATCCTGCTGCCTGCATGGCCCAAGTAGGATGGGGAACACAACAAATGTGTAAGCGGCTGACTCCACCCAGATCCTGCTCCCAGTGCCCTGCCCCTCACCATGATGGGCAGCCAGTGACAGGCAGTCATAGCAGCTGGCCATGGCAGTTGCCGGCTTGGGATGGATGTGGAGGGACCCAACCAGACATGCTAGCCTGCTTTGGCCTGCAGCCCTTAGCTCGGGCTGTGACCTCAGTGATTTGCCGAGGTCACAGCCCGGGCTAACTGCCAACACTTCCCCAGGGCAATCCCGGGCCAACACCTCACAGTGCATGTTTACACGTGCTGCCAAAGTTTGGACCAAAACGGTTCACAGCAGGCCAAAGTCACATCTGTTTTTACCATCCAATTATCTGCAATGGCCTCAGTGGATCAGACCTTATCTAAGGTGATATGGCCTCCTTCCTTCCATATTGCTGAGGCTTGGGTTACTAGGAAAAGTCAAGGTCCATCCTAACACAAGTAACTTATTCTCTGATGCCTCTCAACAATAGGAGTCCAAACATGAGTATAATAAGAAATGAACATATCCATCTCACTAGATCTGACTAGGCTTCCTGAAAGCTCATTTCTCTACTCTTCTTTTCTGAGCCCATCACAAATACCAATTCTGAATTTAAAAAATGAAAGAGTGTAATTGAGCTTTTTGAATACCCAAGCTCTGGATTGCCCTTCTCAGGTGATTGACGTTTCCATGGATGTAGTTGTACTACATTTGCTCGGGCACCAGTGTGTCAAAAAAAGGACAGAAAAATAAAGTAGACTTGAATTGCTAAAAACAAATTGTAGTGAGAGCCTGCTCATGAAATGAGAGAAGATTTAATGTAGCTCACCTGTCTGGGATAGAGTCCACCCCTTATTACAGAGTGGCAGGAGCCACTCGTTTTATAATGGCGCATTCAACCCGCCTTAACTATCCATAGTTAAGGCGGGTTGCACGTGCCATTATAAAACTGACATGATTAAAATTAGGATTATGAAATTTGAGGTTGTGGATCACTGGAGTAAGAGGTTGTTGCTACCCAAAGTTCAGTCAGATCAGTTGGATAACAACTGAAATATTGCAGTTTGAAAACTGCACTTTGAAGCCTGTTGTTTCAAAAGTTAGACCGTCTCGAGTTCGGCAGGATAAAGGGGTTTTGTGTTGGTTGGGAGGAGGTGTAAACCTTTTAGAAAATTCAAGGAGGCTGACAGGGGGTGCCTTCTGATTTACTTTTTGTAAATCTGGTTAGTAGTTTTTAAGTTATGACATCTTGAAAATTCAATGTTAGCCTATGGAGACCATCCTGAGTGTGGAGTGCTTGCGAACATTTTATGTGTAATGCACAGACTGTTTAAAAGCAAACAATCTTGAATACTGGGGACTACAACTCCCAGCAGGCACTGCTTGCTAGCACCTATCAATGCTGGGGAAAGAGAGGGAGCTGCACCTTCCAGGGGGCAGTGTGAGTGACTGGTCAGTCATGTTTAGAGCTGATCTAGTGGGGAGAGGAGGAGAACAAGTGGAAGGGAGAGAGCTGAAGGTCATTCTGATCTGATCCTGCACAGCAGGCACCTCAGCTTTGGGGCCAGGGACACCAAGATGACTAAACAAGAGAGCTAGCAAATCCCGCCGTGACATTTGGGGTGGCCGATCTTGCCTCCTAAACCCACCCAGAGCCACAGAGCACATGGAATTCAGTGACAGCTCTTCCCCCTCAAGAATGTGGGGTGTCTGGGTTGCAGTTCCAATGGGGCGCTCCATTGGAGGAGCATGGCTGGGGCTGGAGTTTGCCTGGGATGGTCCCAGGTACAGGAAGAGGGCAGAGGTTTATTCTGAAGACAGGGACAGGAGGCTACAGGTGGGATGGAATTGATCTTCTTTCAGTGCTTCTCCTTCCGACTATCCCAACCCCACTAAGGAATGAGGGGTAAGCGGGTGCTCTGGGATGATACAGTGGATGTTCTGTAGGAGGGGGGCATGGAGATGGTGGGGTCCTGTGCAGAGCAGCCCTGTGGGGCAGAGTGGCAAGTGTAGTCCTCTTAGGAGGACTCTAGGGGTGTTTTTAGATGTTTACTTGGATCAGGAGCGGGAGCGGCGAAACAGCCACGGCGCTATTTTAGACGAACCAAAAGTGGAAGTTGTGCACGTGATCCGGCACCGCACATTCTTTTCTGGCCACGTATGTCCCTCCAGAGAAATCAGACCGGTTTGATCGCGGTCGACAAAGAATGCACGGCCCCGGATCATGCGCACAACTTCTGCTTCCAGTTCATCTAAAACAGCGCCGCAGCTGTTTTGCCGCACCTGCGCCTGATCCCTGCTGAACATCTAAAAGCGGCCTAAGAGCGAGCCTCAGCCCAAGGAGGGAAATCCTATGGGGGAGCAGGGAAGGAGGGAGCATACACAAGGGGGGTGGAGGGGATGAAGGGGAGAAAGTAGGGGCAAAGCCTCTGTAAATAGCTTCCACAGTGAAAGCCATGCACAGGAGGAGCACTTTACAGGGAACAGCTTTATTGGAAACACAGAATATGGAACCCAGTACAGTGGGAAGTTTGCAGAGCGGGCAGCATTGTGCAAGAAAGGGAGCCCTTTCCAAGGGG
This sequence comes from Sphenodon punctatus, assembly GCA_003113815.1. Lineage (NCBI taxonomy): Eukaryota > Metazoa > Chordata > Lepidosauria > Sphenodontia > Sphenodontidae > Sphenodon > Sphenodon punctatus. Next base: position 89,333 of record QEPC01005257.1, read on the forward strand.
GGTAAAGTGGGGGAGTCTCGTAGAGACCGAGAGCTGCAGAATAATGGCCATAATTATGCCAGGGAAAAGTCCTGAATAGAGGAGAACTGAGTGAGGGAGCTTTATACAGGGGGAGAGCTGCAGGATGGGCAGCATTATGCCAGGTGGAGAGTCCTGTACATGGGCACAGCAGAGTCAGGGGGTCCTGTACAGGGGGAGGCCCTTATAGAAAGCAGAATGGCCAGTGTTGCACACAGGAAAGAGCTCTGACTGTGTGGAGTAGAGTGGAAGACTCCTGTACAAACCATGAGCTAGAGAGATCATAGAGAGCAGTTTTTGGAAGTTTGTAATGCTTAAACTGAACCAAAGTTGTTGTAGTCTTAGTAATACAACAGGGAGCTACCAGTAAAAATCCAGCTTTGCCTTGCTTGCTATTTGAAGGACGTAACAACCTTCTAAATTGAAGGGAGCAGGTCTTCCACCTTAGCCTCCCCTAAGTCCTGCTCCCATAGAGGTTATGTTGCTCAGCATTCTACTGCACCAGCAGGACAAATTTTCTCCATTGCATTGTATTTAACAAAAAACTTGGATATTCCATAATCAAAAAACCTCCAGTTTACAAGTAGAGTTAAGGCTCTTGCAAATTCAATCATGCACTAAAAAGCATGGAAATTGCAAGTTAAGGCTCCCGCCTTAACTTCGGTACCATGTTAGCAATAAAGATGTTGTACAGTCTCGCATATTGTGCTCACTTACAAATTAGGCTCCATGAACCCACACTCTGCCTTTGTCTTTCAGCCCAATCCTCTTCCTCTTTGCATGTTGGGGGCAACACTGAAGCTGGGGACAGGAGGGCATGGGTTGGTCCCTCACTCCCTCCTTTCCCTCTATCCTTGCATTTCAGTTGGGGAGAATGGGACAGCCGACTAATGGCTCATAACCTCCTTCTTACCCACTAGTCTGCACTGCCCTCCCAGAATGCACAGTGAAGATGGGTAAAGTCGTATACACATGTTTAATTAAAACTAAGTTGGGTATGCATTGAAATTAATTAAATGGAATGGCCATTGGAAGGAATGGAGGCAACAGTTATGCCAATTTCTAAATAAATACTATTGTCATTCCAACATCCAATTAAGTGACTGTGAAATAATACAACCCAGCTGCATCTTTGGGAGTAAATAGGGAAGGCAAGAGGGTGTGAAATGATGAGGAAGGCATCAGATGCAGTAAGTGGAATGGCTGGAATGACAGGGAAAAATACAAAGCGTGTGCACTAAGTAAGTGGGTGGAATGACAGGATGAATTACAAATAGTTACAATAATAAGGTTCTGAGTGAAATAACTGATTCAGATGACTAATGGGATATCTGAGGAAGCAGTCCTATCGTTTTACCCGCTTACCATAGCGAACTTCCTATCCTTTGACCACCAATAGCCTCCTTCCCTGTTATTCCATTTCCTCTCTTGGTTTTTTTTCTGTCATTCCACACACAAACACTTCTGTTCCATATGACACATACAGACAAACATTGTATTTCCCAGGACTTTTGAGTTCTCTGTGAGGGGAGTGTGGGCTACAGGGGTGACTTTGACCCAGGACTCCTGGGTTGTCTGTTACAAGGTTGAGAGCAGGGGGGAGGAGAACAGGCTTGGAACCAGGACTATTGAGTTGCCTGTGAAGGGTGTGCAGCCTACTGGATAAGAGCGGAGTGGAGAGGCTGGAAGCCAGGGCTGGGATCAAGTAGATAGAGGGGAGTAGGAGCCATAACTCCCGAGTTCTCTCTTTCTTAAAGAGGAAACAGAGAGGGTGAGGGGCCAGCTCATGCCCTCCTATTCCCAGCTTCAGTGTTGGCCCCAACCTGCAAAGAGGAAAAGGATTGGTGCTTAAAGACGAAGGCAAAGTGTGGGTACCTGGAGCCTAAGTTGTGAGCACAATATGTGAGACTGTACAATGTCTTTAGTACTGCTAACATGGTGCAGAAGTTAAGGCAAGAGCTTTAACTTGCAATTTCCATGCTTTTTAGTGCATGATTGAATTTGCAAGAGCCTTAACTCTTCTCGTAAACCGGAAGTTTTTTGATTATGGAATTGCCCTGTGATCAGAGGAATACTTCTTCAGAACAATTGTTGGCTTTTCGAAACAGACACAATCGCATTAAATGTACGGTATTAAAAGGGATTTGGGAGGATTCTGTCAGACTTCCCTGGACAAAATTTAATCCGCCTGCCACTCCAGTTTGTGCAAGTAAAACACTGTGCAAAACACTGTGCCCTCCAATATACTCAGTGATTTTTCATGACAAATGAGATAAGCATTTCTAGCAAATATACTTAGTGCAAGTGTGTTCACCTCTTGGGACAGCCTTTTAATCTGGTTACAGGAAAGTATTTTTGTTTAAATGAGAGAAACTTCTTTATCTAAATCACAGGTTCCCAACTGGGGACACAATCCCAATCAATATCTGATTTACTTTGCATGTCTTTGTTGCTGCCTGGGGTCATGGGATTATATTTACATCTTGATATGGGATCACACAGGTCAAAAGTTTGGGAACTGCTGATCTAAAATAGAGTGATGCTTGAAATTCCCCTTCCCAAACAACTTGATGTTTTGATAAGTTAATGACTTGTTAGATTGCTGAAATGTCTTGCAATTCTGCAATCCACATCATCTGAACCTTTATAAGAGCCAGAAAATGACAGCCAGAAACTGTCAGAGGCTCAAGAATGAAAGAGATCCATGCCAAAATTAAAGACCATTTGGCTAAATTTTAAAAAACATTTTGAGGGCATCTGAAGTAGCTAGTGTTTTGGTTCCTTTCTGTGTGAGACTTAATTTTGAAAGGCCAAAATTTTGCATATCATGGACCCGAGCTTTCAAATCTGCCACAAAAGCTGTCCTGCCAAAAACTCTTACATAAATCTTACACAAAGAGCTTGGAAATTTGAGTAATTCCAGTGTTTCTCTTCCTGCTTTCCCATCCCTTGATTGCTGTAATGCTACCTTTGAGCTCTAGAATTACAGTCGGCGTTAGAGTTAGTTTAAAGTTACAAGCACACTGTTTTTTCAGATCAACAGAATTCTTTCGGATTCCGTGCCATTCCAGATGCTGAAGTGCAGTCTCTTACCTTTTGTTGAGCTGATAAAGGAAAGGAAAATCAACCAAAAGTGTCCCAAAGCTGCCTGGGAATTCATAGTGGAGACTGTGCATGTGCAAAACAAAAAGAGAAAGAGACGGGACAGCGACAGGGGGCAGGTGAAATATGAAACAAAACCCTTTGAGAGTGGCCAGAATTGACAGGGGGCAGAGTGTCAGGTGATCAAGCCTGACCTGCTCCCTATCTTCAGATTACTCATCACAGGAAAAGTAAATAATGAATCCCTTGCTCCAGCGCCCCAGCCGCTGTAGCGGCAGAGCAAACACTTGGAATTTATCTGGATTTGCCAAAGCCTGCGAGCACAAACTGCACAAGGGACTTCTAGGCTGAGCAGCAGTAGAGTTGCAGAATCTGCCTGTGAAAGCTGGCTTCAGTTCTGTCCCCCTGAAACACACTACCCAGGGCAGGAAAAGGAATCCCCGTTCTAAAGGGAAATTGACAGGAAACAGGCAAAGCAACAAGAGGACACATGCATCCCTCCTCCTTGCTGTGCAGTTCCATACTCTGGGATCAGATTCCTTAAAGGCGCAGACTGGAAAGGAGAAACAAAGCAGGTCTTTGTGAATGATGTTCATTCACTGAGGTACACATGCACAGACACGTACAGAGGAGTGAAAGCTCTTGTAGCGTTTTACCTTGTGTCCCGATTCTATTAGATTAGGGTTCTTAGATGATCAGAATTTTAATTTGTCGAGGAAAATGATCCAGGAAAATAGGGTAGAGGGATGGGGAACTTCTTTGGGTCGAATCTGACCCATGGCTGTAACTTTGGGCTAAAAACTTTTGGGGGGGGGGAATATTGACCCACAAGCTCTGCCTCCATCGCTAGAATTGTGGGGGATGGAAACTTGTGGGGGACACTCCCCTCCCCGTCTCCCTCGCCCTCCCATGATCACTCCCATGCAGTCCATGGCTATTTTTTATTTGGCTTCTCTTCAGTTCCTTGATCCGGCCCATAGACTCCGGCTTACCCTCAAACATTTGCAAGGCTGAGCTCAGGGGAAGGGAGGGAAGACCTATACTACTCATGGCATGCACACAGAGGTAGGGGATGGATCCATGGCACAGAGCCACATTTCTTTCTCCAGATTTTAGTTCTTTCTATCTCCAAATGCACATTTCTCCCAACAGCACACTTCATTCATGGGACTGATGAGAAGCCAAATGACTGCAATCCCTTGCGGTTTACGTGTGTAGAGATTATCCTTCCTCTGAATCCTCCCTTTCCTCCATTCATCCCGAGTACCCTACACTTAATCACTTCTGCCCCCACCTCCTATCCAGCCAGCAGAGCTTGTACTAGTTTCCAAAGTGGCCAGTGGGAGGGAAAAGGTTCCCCACTCTGGTATAAAAGGTTGAGAGAAAAGAATGTTGCTTAGACAGTAATGTTTCTAGATAATAATAATAAGCCAGGCAACCCGATGAGGGGCCCTCCCCTCTACCAGTCTGAGGAGTGTTTGGGAGTGCTGGAATGGGTGTGAAAACAAGGGGACACCATTGTCAGGGGATCAACATAAGGGGCAGGGGTGGCTGGGATTAAGGAGAGGGTTCCTCCTGAGCCACTCTGCTCCCCTCTAGCATTTACATTTCTTGGAAGATAGACAAGTGGGTGGAGCTGCTGCCTTTGGTATTTTATATTCAGTAGATTAGTTGCTTTGCTTTCACATTTTGATATTACTATTTGGTACTCTAGATCACTTCAGTGACACTGATTAGCCCTTAAGTAGTACCTCCAAAGCCAACAAAATAATGAATATCAGATATTGATCATGAAATACTGAAATACCAAAGCAAGTGAAATACCAAACATGAAAATAGAAAGGAATATTCAGAACTGCAAATGAAGAGGAAAACAAATACCATTAAAACAGGTACAGATATGCTCAAATTCAAATTCTGTATTCATACTGAAAATTTGTTTCAGCTCTACTAAAAATGCATTTTATAGTATAAAACACTTATCTTGCAATAAAAGGAAACCTGCTTAGTAGTCCCTTTGCCCCTTCTTAACTTCCTGCCCTATCCCTTAAGCAATTAAACCGGACTACAGCAAGGGCTGTCTGTGGGTGTTTTTAAATGAGATGCTACCATCCATAGCCACCATTAACCACTCACCCGAATGCTTGTTTGAAGGGTGTGTGTGTGTGTGTGTGTGGGGGGGGGGGGATGCACGCTCCCATGACCCACGCAGTACCCACTCTTTGCCATGCATGGGGTACTTTAGAAAAATCCAGAGTGTACTATGTGTGGAAAGCAAAAAAAGTACATGGGGGACAGGTGCCCATACATCCCCTGGCCTTATGAACTGGGGTACCCACCCCCACCAGCAGACAGGTCAGTGGCCCTGCTGCTCCTCTGTCCTGCCCACAGCCCTACAGGGAGCTCTTCAAGGACACGTGTGAAATACACCACCATGTTGCACAACAAACCCTTCTTGTGATGCACAAGAGAAGAGCCAAACAGCATGGAGACAGCAGCGTCCTGTGTAACCCGCCCAGTCTGTGCCTCCATTGTTGGCTGGGACTGTTATCGGCTCCTGGGATTCTGGATGCGAAGAGGTTTCTGGCTGCTATAGCTGTTTCCATGGTGTCCAGGGCTGTGTGTCATGGCAGAGGGGAAAGAAGGAACTGTCGCCCGTATGAGTTGTTTGCAGGGCTGGTCTGTGGTGGTGGAGGCTGCCTGTAGAGATGCGGTGGGCAGTGACCACCCTGGGAGCTGCTTGTTAGAATCGCTCCCTACTCACTCCATGTGTGCGGGTGCTCCACAGTTGTGCCACTTAGTGGCCACGTCCCCTCCTGAAGCCTGTCTCACTTCACAAGCTTATACATATATAAGAGAGTTGGCAGGAGGGAAGGGAGGGGGAATGTGTGTGGAAATGGGTAAAAATGAAGGCAAGTAATGTTTTGTGATAGAGTTCTGACCCCCATTATTGCTTTAGCGCTTTCCACAGGTTCCGTGGAGATGATTAACTAGTGACTGATCCCTTGCATTGTGTACATGAATAAAGCAACAGTCAAGACCTCCTCGAAGGTTCTGTTCTTAACTCGGTCACCACCAGCAAACTCACTGGCAATGTTATCCTTACCTATGCCAGGAACTGAGCCACTAAGCAGTCATGCAAAATCTTTGTTGACACTTTGTATCAGTGTGATGTGCCTTGCTTAGTGCAGTTTTCTCTTGTAACAAAACCTTCAGTGCAGACAGGGCTTTTGATCTCTGAAATCCAGGACCTCAAAAGTAGGATGGTGCTTGTCTACCTCTCTACGGTGTTTTGAAATTTAATTCTTTCAAAGCACTTTGAGTTCCTAGGATAGCTAAATCTCTGAGCACCAATTTTAAATAACATATAAGATCTTTTAAAACCCCAGCTTTGATCTTTTGATGTAAGGGGGAATAAAGATTGGATTTATCCAGGAAATGAAAATTCTGATTACTTCTTCCATCAAACCTTCTCAAGATCTCACCCATTTTCTACTCACATTTAGGCCACTTTTATACGAGGTGCCGAAAAGCATCTCCTGAGTCCCGCGTTGAAAGAAAAGCCATGCGGGGAGTGTTTACATGCTCCCCGCGCTGCTGGAAGTGCGCCGCTGCCGACAACGGGGAGCACGTCACTTCCGGCAGCGCGGGGAGCATGTAAACACTCCCCACGCGGCTTTTCTCTAAACGCGGGACTCAGGAGGTGCTTTTCAGCACCTTGTATAAAAACGGCCGTACAGTGATTTGCTAATGGGTTGCAGGTGGCATTTTTGAACAAACATAATTGGAACGAAGTTCATTAATCTATTAACTTCAGTACAAGTGAGAATAGTAAAGAAAAACATCTGTTTAGTATACAGACACAATGGGTGTAAACAGATGAATTACAGCCCTGCCTCATCTCCACCTCACCCCCAGGTGGCCCGTCTGTATAAAGGTGGGCCACCAGATGTGCAGGCAGAGCAGAAGTGGAGCAGGTACTGCCTGCTCTGCTCCAGCCTCAGTTTCAGTGCTCTGGACCATCCCAAAGTGCTGCCAGCGGAGCGGGCCACCCAAACCTGCGGCACCAGCCAGAGGCAGAGCTGCTGTCCATCTGCTCAGCTGACCACTGCAGCTCCGCTCTTGGCCAGTGGTTGCCCCTAGCAACCCCATACAGTTGTAGGCAGCAGCCTAGAGCATCAGGCGATCTGCTCATAACTCTATGGTGTAGGGGAGGTGGCATCACGTGGATAGACTGTGGGCCACGGCAACTGCTGGGTCCATTTAAAATGGACCCAGGTGGGGCTGAATGCAGGGGGCGGGTGGGGTGGATGAGAGCATGCATCCCTGGAGCAGCTCCAGGGGTGGCCAATCCTGCATCTGTCAGAAAACACCCAATGTGACAGGGGATCAGATCTAACTGACTTATGGCTACATTGTCTTTAATAAGTGAGTCGAAGATTAGAGGCTACTGGGACTAACAATTCCTATGGTTTAGTGTGTGGGTTTTGAAAAGTGTGAGTAGTTTAATATCTGATTTCTGTGTAGTACTGGAAGCTGAACAAGTTTTCTGATGCATAGTGGGTTTACATGCAGTGCTGTTACTTCCATTGTAGAACTCTTCCATTTCCCCTGACAAAGTCAAAGGCCAACTTAAATCACACTGAACACTAGTGGGTTTTTTAATTTAAAAAATTAAGAAATGGTTCTGAATTCATTGAAAAAAACAGGGAGAGTACAGAACACCACAATTTGTTTGATGGTTAGTTTGGTTATAAAGCATCAAACCTGCTTGGTGCTATATGGACAATTGAACATAAACTCCATGTCAAGAACCTCTAATTTCCATGGAAATCCAGAGAAAATCCTTGCAGCAATGGGAAATCCCTACGACTGTAGATCAGTCTCTAAGGTTTCAACATTAGTTTCTCTCAAATACTCCTGAAATCATAATTAAACATCCACACCTTCAGGTACCTGCTCTGATTGTTCTTAACTTTAGGACAGTCTGCAGGGACGTTCTCTGCTTTATTTTCCCAGAAGCTCTATATACATAAGCAGGTGAAGTCAGGAAGCTCAGCTAGTTACACCATCTAGAACATCTAAAAGAACAATAGGCAAGTACTTGGGGATCTGATATCCTTTATATGAGCAATTCATGTACATTGATTGCAGATTTCATAGGGTATGAAAAGTACTAAAAGCTAGCTTGGAGGGGGGGTGGGGAAGGTAAGGAGCATGATTATAAGGTCCACATAAGAAGGAAATTCATACAGCCATGTATGACATATATATAGACAGAAATCAAGGATACATCCTCAATATAAGGTGCTTCTATCTTTTCCTCCAAATGCCTCTGGGAACAAACAATGCTTTTTTCCTGTATGTGTGGAAGTGTGCTCAGCTATTTTTCAACCTCTGTCATGCACTGGGAAAGCAATAATGATATTAGCATAATTTCAGTTCAGTGAAGAGGAGACAAAGAACTGGAAATCCATAGAGTACCAAGCCTTTCCATACCCAGTTGCTCCAATCTCTCTTAGTAGTTTTAAATCCAGAGATAGAGTGTGGTCGCTCCGTTGGTCCCAAGTGACAGGGAGACAAAGTGGTTTGAATGATATATTTTATTGGACCAAGTGCTGTTGGTGGAAATAAGCAAGCTTTTGGGCTACACAGGGCACTCCTCAGGCATGTAGCATAGCCAGTAGAAATGTATAAACTGAGCAAATGTAGAGCAGGTATATATGAGGGGACATCTACTCCCACTCATTCCATGTCCCCTCATAGGCCCTTTTCACACAGACACTCTAACACTAACACCCATAGAGCAGCCCTGCAACATGTATAATAAAATGTAACACCCATTTTATCAGTGTTATAGCGTGTCTGTGTGAAAAGTGCCATATATACCTGCTCTTACAGTCTAACTTCATGCCTTATCCATGAAAAAGGGTGCAATCCCTACTCATTACAGTCAATGGGAGCTGAACTACTAACTTCAATAGAGTCACGATTGTGCTGATAGCCATTCTATGCATTTCATTTATATTTGCAATGTTTCAACATAAGAAGCCAAAGTAAACAGGGCTATTAGACATTAGTGCCTGCCTTCTGATATTCCCTACAGGAATAAGAATCAACAATTGCAGCAACCGCAGGAGGCATGGTAGCTCTACATGCAGTTTTTCCATCAAGAATGAGAGATGATTCTGGTTAGTTGATTTGATCTGGCAGGTTTGGATTTTCATCCTACGATGAGTGGAGCTGTAGAACCTCTGCAGTACCCATTTGCGCTGAAAATGAAAATCACACTTAGGATGTGTTGATGAAGTCAGGACCTTTCATCGTCCCACCAAACAAAGAGGCTGCAATCCACCACTTTCTCCTAGGTTTGCCACCTCCAAGACTCCCATAGGACAAAATGGGAATCTCGGGGTCAAACCACAAGGTGTGGCAACTCTATTTATTCCAGAGTAGGCCCATTGAAACCTATAGGCTTTCAATGTGGTTGGTGGATTGCAGCCACAAAGATAATTGATTTACTGTCAAAACACACAAAGAGCAAAGTTAAGATTTCCCCAAGGTGCACATCTGGATTCCCAAGTCTAGGGTGCCTTAGGTGTCTAAGTAAGTGGACTGGATTTTAAAGGGCTCAATATCCAGCAGATACCTTTGAAGCTATGGGAGTTGGTAGATTGCAGCCACAAAATCAATCAATTTACTGCCAAAACACATAAAGAACAAAGTCAAAATTTGCACTCAGCACATTTGAAAAACTAGTTACTCTTCTGGCTGTTTAGTGCCAGCATGAGTCCCATTCACTACAACTGGGTATGTGCTCAGGCAAAACAGCTCCTGGCTTGTATCTTATATATGGATTTATGAAGCTTAATCTTAGGCACTCATGCCCCCCCATATTCAGGAAATAACAACTTTTGGAAATAATCTTCAAGGTAATTAAATTATTTTAAAAACCTGCCATAGTCACAGCTTGGATGTTGTCTGTAAATTATAGTTTCCACTAATTCAGAGTACCAGTAAGCTAACTGTGTAATAATTTCTTTCTGTGGAGGGCATAGGGAACCATGATCTGCTGCTTTGCCTGATTTTGTACTCATGAATCAACAGGTAAAACTAATTACATGTGAACACAGTATTTTCTGACTCTGGCCTGGCATATTGCCAAGTTATAAAGAGGAAAAGAAAAACGTGCTTGTGGTAGAGATTGTGCTGATAAAACCCCAAAACCTAGAACCAAATTGAACTTATTATGGCATGTCAGGATTGTTGATTTAGCTCTTAATCACTTTGCTTTTTGAAGTCTTGGCTTCAGAAGAATGGCAGTTAACAACAAATGATTATTTTTTAAGAATATCATTTGCATATTGTTCCCAGTAGGGAAATACAACTGGGCAAACAATTAACAGAGTATTTATGGCACAGCCAAGGACAACATTTTGTTCATGCCAACACTCTTCACCCCTAAATGAATCCCAAGCATAAAAATCCACATATCTGGTCAGAGATAACTATGAGAAAAATCAAATTGAATGCCTAATTGGTCTCTCTCCTACAGCTCCTGGAAGGAATCTTGCTGTGAGGCAGGATGCAAAGACTCCTGGATTCTGTCTTTTAGCCTCTACCCTTAATGCATTGCAAACCTAGAAATATCAGTTACTTTGTCTAAACAACTATTTCACTACCTGCAAAACTGGTAGAAAATACTTCCTTCCAGACCTCAAAGGGCTGTTATGGATGAAATAATTTAAACTACAGTCCTCACTCTATTGAAGTCAATGGGAAAAATCCCATCCATTTTAATGAGTGAGGTTCCACCCTTAATATTTATAAAACCACTTAGAACAACTCGTTGTGAAGACTATGCATTACATGCAAACTAGCTGTTCTACCATTTTACCTGGTTTTTCTTCCTCTGGGATGGGCTCTTGCTTTTCTCTTTGAGAACATCTGTTAAAAAGAAATGAAAAGATGAGGGAAAACAAAAGATTTTTCTCTTCTGTTTTGAGAAGCATGGTGTCTGGGATTTGTTATTCTTTCTTGTAGTATCACGAGGGGAGGCCCACACAAATTCTTCTTTCTGCACTGCATTGAATTCTTTCACATTGCACAATACATCTCAATCCCCGATGCACATGTTGTTCAAATCCTGTGGCTTCTATTGTGACTGCCATGCCATTACCATTAATTAAAATGGGCTTTGTATTAAGTCATGAATTAAACCAGTTCAAATAGTAGGGAAAGATTATGGCTGTGTTCAGACGACTGCTCTAATACCGGCATTATTTATAAAACTGGCATTATAGTTATATGGTTTTATCATGATTAAGTGTTCAGATGATCACAGTCATGCCAATATAAATCATTAAACCAGTATGGCCGTCTGAATGCTTATGTAGGTATAGGGGGTCACAAGGAGGACTCTGTCAATCCCATGTTTCACTACAGCTGAATTTCATTTCCCCTCCTTCCCCTCCTGTTATGGAGGTGGGCAGGGCTCTGCTGCTCCCGTTGCAGAGGGAGATCCAAGGGGTCAGAGGCGAGGTGTGTGGGATTATTATCCTGTTTACCTGCTTGTGGATCTTTATAAATGGCTAGTGGGCCCCTCTGCCTGAAACACAGCAGCTGGGAGCTGGTGCGAATCTCCTCAATCCCTTTGAGAGGGGGAGAATACCAGTCCTGGTCTTCAAGCTCGGCCAGGAGAGGAGACCCTCAGGCAGCACGGGTACTGCTCAATCCACTCCCAAGATCCATGAGTGGGGGAGGGAGAGCACGACTTGTGGGGCTCCTGCCTTGCTGGGTAAGGAGCCCTACCTGTTTCCGGAGTCCCAACCATCGCTTCTTGCCCCACAGCAGATCCAGGGAGCTGACAGCCAGACCACATGGCTACCGGCAACGCAGAGACCGGCTGTGGCCTGATGATATTACCCCTGGGAAGGGGAATCCCACGACTGCTGTGGGAGGAGCTACCAAGCCGGCAGCCCTCAAGAGGGTCAGAGGACAGCTGCCAAGGGCCAGCAGTAATGAAGGGGGAGACAACTTTATATATAATTTATTTATATATAAACTTTTATCCCGCCCCTCCTGCCATGCAGCTCGGGGCAGCTCACAACATTTTAAAATACAATAAAAACAATTAAAAAAATAATAAATAATATAAAACAATCAACAGGACTAGCAAAACAATCTAAAAACCAAAAATAGGTGGGGGAACTAAAAACCCCACACCCTACCCACCCTCCCTCCCAAAGGCCTGGGCGAACAGCCAGGTCTTACAGTTTCGCCGGAATATTAACAGGCTAGGGGCCAGGCGAGCTTCCTCCGGAAGGGAGTTCCACAGCCGCGGTCCCACCACCGAGAATGCCCTCTCCATCGTGGCCCCTCGCTTAACACAGGGGACCTCCAGGAAGGCACCCCCGGCGGACCGCAGGAGCCGCTCTGGGGCGCGGAGGGCGAGGCGGTCCCTAAGGTATGAGGGGCCGAGACCGTGTAGGGCTTTATAAACCATCACCAGCACCTTGAACTTGGCTCGGCACGCTATCGGCAGCCAGTGCAGAGCTCGGAGCACCGGTGTAATATGCTCCCGGCGGCCCGTCCCCGTAAGAAGACGAGCCGCCGCATTCTGCACTAGCTGCAGCCTCCGGACCAAGAACAAGGGAAGCCCCACGTAGAGCGCGTTGCAGTAGTCGAGCCTCGAGGTGACGAAGGCATGGATGAGGGAGGCCAGGTCCGGGCCGGAGACAAACGGACGCAGCCTACGTACTAGATATAGCTGGCGGAAGGCAGCCTTAGCGACTGCCTCCACCTGCCGCTCCAGACGCAGATCTGCGTCCAATATCACCCCCAGACTCCGAACCTGCAGAGCTACAGGAGGGCGAACCCCCCCAACCAGGGGGGCCACCACCCCCTTCGCTCTCCCCACCAACATCACCTCCGTCTTGTCGGGGTTAAGCTTCAGTCTGCTCAGCCGCATCCACTCCGCCACGGCCTCCAAACATTGGGAAAGCAACGAGATAGCAGGGTCTGGGTCAGTAGAAAAAGAGAGGTACAGCTGAGTATCATCAGCATACTGGTGACATCGCACCCCGAACCTTCTCACGACCTCCCCCAAGGGCTGCATATAGATGTTAAACAACAGCGGAGACAAGATCGAACCCTGCGGAACACCACACGGTAAAGCGCGGGGGCACGATGTTTCCTCCCCCAACACTACCCGTTGGCTCCTCCCCGAGAGGAATGAGCGGAACCATTCAAGAACGGTCCCGCCCAGACCCCCCAGGTCACGCAGTCGCCTCAGCAGCAGCCCATGGTCCACGGTGTCAAAAGCGGCCGAGAGATCTAGCAGGATGAGAAATGTTGAACATCCTGCATCCATCTCCCGGCGGAGGTCGTCTACCAAGGCCACCAACGCCGTCTCGGTGCCATAGCCGGGGCGGAACCCAGATTGAAAAGGGTCAAGGAGCCCGATGTTATCCAGATGAACCTGGAGCTGGAGCGCCACTGCCCGCTCAATAACCTTCCCTAAAAAGGGAAGGTTAGAGACAGGTCGGTAGCTGGCGAGCGCGTCTACGTCCAACGATGGTTTCTTCAGCAGGGGGCGCACCACAGCCTCTTTAAGGCAAGGCGGCAACCTCCCCTGCCGAAAGGACGCATTCACTACCCTCGCCAGCACCGTCCCCAACGTCTCCCCGGAAGCTTTTATTAACCAGGACGGGCACGGATCCAGTTGACAACACGTGGCCCTCACAGACCCCAGGACATCCACCACATCGGCCGGCGTCACTTCCCGAAACTCTCCCCACAAAGATGGACCAGACGGGCCCTCCGCCCCCCCGCGCTCTTCCCCTACTGCCATCAACCCAGCGTCAAAGTCGGTCTGAATCCGAGCAATCTTGTCTGCGAAGTAGGTGACAAACTCCTCACAGCGGGCCCGGGACAAGTCCCCATCCAGGCGGAGGGAGGCCGGACTAACCAGCCCCCGCACCACCCGAAACAGCTCCGCCGGACGCGACTTCGCAGACGCTATGAGGACCGCAAGGAACTCCTTCCTCGCCGTCCTCACAGCCTCAACATAGGACCGCAAATGGGCCCTATGGAGAAGACGATCGGAGTCAGATCGAGTCCGACGCCAGCGTCGCTCTAGCCTCCTGCCTACACGCTTCATACACCGCAGCCCCTCAGTAAACCAAGGGGTCCTGCGGTGACGAGACCAAGGCAGAAGGCGTCTCGGAGCCACCCTGTCAATGGCCTCCTCCAGCAAGTTGTTCCAATGCCGGACCAGCTCATCCACAGAGTGGCCGTCCACGTCCAGGGTAAGCTCCCTCAGGACCTCCTGGAACCGCTGGGGTTCCATCAGCCTCCGAGGGCGGACCATCCTAACTGGTCCCTTCCCCTTCTGGAGGGGGCGCGCTAAAAGACCGGCCTGAAGGAGATAATGGTCCGTCCACGACAAGGGCACCGCTGTCACCTCCCCCACAACCGGACCCCCCGCCTCAAGGCCAGAGCCGAAGATCAGGTCGAGGGTATGTCCCCCCACGTGGGTCGGGCAGATCACCTCCTGGGACAAGTTCATAGTTGCCATGGCGGCCATGAACTCCCGCTCCGCCCCAACAAGGCCGGCATCGGCGTGGACGTTGAAGTCCCCCAGAACCAAAGTCCTGGGGGAGCCCAACACCACCTCCGAGGCCAGCTCCGCTAGAGCGGCAAGGGATGCCGCCGGGCATGAAGGGGCCCGGTACACCAGCAGCACCCCTAGCTTGCCCCCAGCCAAATCGATCACCACGTGCAGAGCCTCTACACCCACAATCTCCGGCACTGGATACCTCCTAACAGGCCAGTCTTCCCTAAAAACAATAGCTACGCCTCCTCCCCGGCCGCTCATGCGGGGCTGATGCTGCACGGCATACCCAGCTGGAACCAGATCCGCCAAAGTTGGACCGGCCAGATCATCCAGCCAGGTTTCTGTGATGCATGCGAGGTCCACGGCCCCATCCAAGATTAAATCATGGATAATTGGGGCCTTGTTGACAACGGACCTCGCATTCAACAGCACCAGTCCCCCACGTGCGGACCCTGGGCCCAGCACCTCCCTCTCCCTCAGCGGGGGGGGAGATGACCGACACACTCCTCAACTTGGAGCAGCAGATGGCTCAGCTTTCCCCACTCTCAACCAGCCGGTCCCGGCGGGCTTCAGGGCAGCAAGTGGAGACAAGAACTACTCCCAGGTTCTCAGATCCCACAGGAGGAGGAGTAGGCTGCACAGGATCAGAAACTGGCTGGGAGCTCCACCCCAGGAACACAGCCCCAAGGTACAGTGACGTTGGTGGCTAAGGGGCGGGAACAGACAGACAGTGAGCAGATCGTGGGTGTCTTGTCCCATGGTCCCTAAGCACCCGCCTAGGTAGTCCTCCCAGAGTAAAGAGCACTCAGGTAAACCAGGACAAGGGTATTGGGGTAGAACACCCTCAGTGGGATGTCATGTCACATCGGGGCTCCTGCCTTGCCGGGTCTCAGAGTGTGAGGAGAAGGCAGAGCCTGTGCAGTAGATAACTGTTCAGATGCAGCTCACTCAGATTAAATAACAGGTAAAGGAATGGGAAAAAAAAACCTTTAATAAATCTAAAATAAAAGGAAAAGAAATCCGGGAACATAATCCCTGCGTCTCTGGACAGCTTGCTGCCTGGGTGCCTTTCCTGGCTGCTGAGCCCCTCTCCTTATGGCGTCCTTGCTGTCTATGGTCACTTGCTGTAACGGGTTCCCGGAGCGGATGGGTGTGATGGATTCCCTCTGCTGCAGGGTCAGAGTGAATTAGAGGCAGCATGGGTAACATTCTTCTCTGTTGAAAATCCCTTCCTGTGACATTTTGCCACCCAAGACTGCAGTATACCACAGAGATGCTGGGTAGAGGGGACGTAAACTCTACCCGCAAATGCCGGCATTATTTGAATCAGATATAGATAAGACCTTTAAATCCAGGCTGAAATATACTGTTATACCAACCATGGGACAGTCTCAGGTGGTTGTTGGCCTGATACATAATGAGGGGCATGCCCTAGACCTGATATTTTGCACCAGCCTTGGGGTGGGGGATCTGTTGGTTGGGGATGTGTCAGCTGTGACCTTGTCATGGATGGATCATTACCTCCTTCAGGCCAGTCTCCTGGCACATGTCTACACCTGGAAGGGTGCAGAACCAGTTCGGTTGGTTTGTCCTCGGAGGCTTATGGAAGCAGAGAGGTTCTGAAATGCTCTTGAGGAGTTACCCTCTGATCTTGATGACCGTCCACACGATGGCCTCGTGGCTTTCTGGAATACTCTGCTGACTGAGCCCATCGACCGGATGGTTCCTAGGCGTTCGCTCCCTTTACGCCGGCAGTGCAGTTTCCCCATGTTCACAGAGGACCTGCGGCGGCTAAAGCATGAAGGGCAGTGGTTGGAGCGACAGTGGTGCCATACTTGTGCTGAAGCCGACTGATTGCAGCATAGAGTCATTTAAAAAACCTATGCTGTGGCTGTGCGGGCAGCAAAGAAGGGGTTGTTTGCTGCTCTCATAGTGTTTGCGAAGTGCATCCAGTTGAGCTTTTCCAGGTGGTGAGGGGGCTGGTCAGACTGGCCTCCCTCTGCCTGGAACTGGAATTTTCTAGTGCTTGCTGTGACATGTTTATTGACTTTTTCATGGATAAAAATCACTCAAATTCACCACGATTTCGACGCTGCACTTGACGCAGTGGGAGAAGCAAAAGTTAATGGACGCCCCACCTTGTCCTGTTTTATGGGAACAGTTTCAGTGGGTGTAATCTGCTGATGCAGGGGATGTCCTCGGAGCAGTTAGAGCTATCTGTTGTGAACTAGTCTCATGCCCATCCTGGCTGGTCAAGGTCAGCTGGGAGAAGTTGGGGCTGTTGCTGGTGGGGGGTGGTCAATGCCTCCCTTAGGGAGGGCAGAGTGATGGGCTGCCTCAAGGAGGTAGTGGTGCAGCCTCTGCTCAAGAAACCATTGCTTGACATTGACTCCCTTGCCAGCTATTGACTAGTCTCTAACCTTCCCTTTTTAGGGAAGGTTATTGAATGGGTGGTGGTTCAGCAGCTTCAGGGGCATCTGGACCGTGTTAGTTTTCTGGATCCCTTGCAGTCCGGTTTTCATCCAGGTTTTGGCACTGAGGTTTTGGCCCGTGGTCGACAACCTCTGTTGTGAGCTGAAGCATCCGTGGTGAGCTGGATCAGGGTCGGTCAACCCTTTTGATCCTGTTAGATCTCTCAGCTGCATTTGATACCATTGACCATGAAATGCTGGTGATCCGCTTGTGGGACAGAGCTGGGGTGGGTGGAATTGTTCTTGAATGGTTCCATTCCTTCCTGGCCATGAGAACTCAGCGGGTGGTGCTGGGAGATTGCTCGTCATCTCCCCGGGACCTCATGTGTGGAGTCCCGCACAGTTCTATTCTGTCCCCTCTCCTGTTCAACGTGTACATGCAGCCTACACCCAACTTTACCTCTCATTTTCAGCTGACCCAGGCCCAGCAGTTCCAGTGCTCTTGTGGTGTCTGGCAGCTGTGGGGGAGTGGATGAGGGCTAGCCGTCTGAAGCTGAATCCTGACAAGACGAAGGTGATGCTGGTGGGAGGGGCTAAGGGAGTGGTGACTCCCATTATTGATCAGGTTCACCCTCTGTCCCTCAGGTCCGTAGTCTGGGGGTGCTCCTTGATTTGCAGCTCTGCCTGGATGTACAGGTGGTGGCTGTGGCGAGGAGTGCATTCTGTTCAATGCACTCGGTGTGACAGCTTCGGCTGTACGTTTCAGACTCTGACCTGGCCACCATCATCCATGCTTTCATCACCTCAGGACTGGACTACTGCAATGCACTCTACATGGGGCTACCCTTGGTGACGGTTCAGAGACTGCAGCTGGTGCAGAATGCAGCAGCCCGTCTCCTTATGGGGACAGGTCATCATGAGCTCATTACATCAGTGCTCCGTTCTTTGCACTGGCTGCTCATAGTCTTCTGAGCCCAATTCAAGTTGTTGGTTTTGATCTATAATGGCCTACATGGTCTGGGCCCTGCCTACCTGCAGGACTGCCTCGCTCCCTGGGCCCTAGATTGGCCCCTGTGATTGGCCAGAAGGCCACCGTTCTTGAGGTCCCCCGAGTCTCTCAGGTGGCGACTATGAGGAGGGCATTCTCGGTGGCTGTACCATGCCTGTGGAACTCCCTCCTGACGGAGGTCTGCTTGGCCCCAGACCTTCCCTCTTTCTAAAGACAGTGTAAAACCTGGCTGTTCCACAAGACTTTTGGTGTGGGAGATGAGTGATGAGTGGGGGGTTTGGGAAGGGTTTTTTCAGCTCCACTTGTGTTTACTTTTAAATATTGCTGATTTTTATATATATATATATATATATATATTTAATGCTGTTAAAATGTTGTGAGTTGCACCAAGCTGCTGATAGCAGGAGGGAGTGGGGTAGAAATTTGATGAAAATAAAATAAATAAGAATTCAATCCAGAAGTAGAACTATTTATACCAGTATGGCTGTTCAGATGATAACCTTCAGTCTGGATTTATAGGGAATAATAAATCCCTACTTTCCCTTACTTTCCTTGTTTGGAAGTTTGTTCACCCCTGATGTAATGGTACAAATAAGTCAGCTTTATTATGATTTTCTAATTAATTTCTTCTTGTAGACTGGCCTCTTTCACCACCTGCTACTTTACAGGCAGATTCTCAGATGAGGAGAAATATCTGCCACCCCTTGTAAGTGAAATGTTTCCATTGTTGTTGTTTTTTTGGGTAGTATAATGAACATCCGGTCAAGAAGTTTTAAAGACAAGAACCTGGTTGAATGGTTTCTTCCAATGCTGTGCTTTCTGGAGAGGAGTCCTGCAGTGTGCTGGGATATCTGTGAAGGGAGTCTCTCCTCCATGCTTTTAGTCAAGGCCTGGGGCTCAAGTTGGAGGTTGACAGTTGCAGTCTGTAACATCCTTGTAACAAGATCCTTTTCTGTAACAAGAGGAAAGCAGTGACTTTAAAAGGGTTCAGTTTCTTTTATGCCCCATCATGTTTGATGAATGCTCTGCTTCCTCCCACCTACACATCCCCTTTGTCTTAGATAATATAGCACATGCATCCAGAAGAGCAGTGGGGAGGTGATCAGGAAGATGCACAGCAGGACTTGGATGATATCTGTTCCTTCAAAAGGAATGTTCCCTTGCTGCAGGCAGTTCCATATAGCCCTTAACAGTGTGACCAAGTCTAAGATGGTCTGTCTGTCCTCTCTTAGGAGAAATCAAACTTTCCACCACTACACTGTTAATCACTCGGGGTGAATGCCCAAAAGATGAGCACAGTACATACACTACGATCAATCATGTTGCCTCTAATGCCACTTTTATACTTGGGGTGCAAACCTCCAGCTGTTTAGTGCTGGGGCTAGTACTAGAACCTGCAAAAACCCCACTGAAGTGCAGTGGACATGCATTGGTGCTAAACAGCTGGAGAAACATGTTGCCCAACTTTAATACCACTCAATACCAACTCCAAACAACTTAAGTTGCAACTTGTAGCATATAGCCTGACTAATCAAACATGGGTACCTAGAGTTACACAATATCTCTCCAAGTAGATAAGTGACCTTACTTTCATGGGTATATTGACAAACCACATTCTTCATTGAAAGTCAGCACCCAAGACAATTAGGACATTGATCTATGTGCCTAAATTGAGCAACAATTTGGAACTTTGGGGCCTATTACGTCTACCTGGAAAAAATGTCTGGGGCTACTTCAGTAATGCTGTCCTTGAAACTCAAGGGATTATCATCAGAAAAAAAGACGATACTATAGAAGGGCTTGTTGGAGACCTAGAGAGAGAATTTCTAGGAAACAATACATGCTATATTTCCATATTTTATAGTTTCCTTAGTACTATAATATCTGAGCATCTTTACATCAAGCAGCATTACAAACCATAGGTCCTCACCAGATACTACAAATGTAGTCAATAATTTAGTGTAACAAATTTCACATGAAGGTATGTTTCCACCAAAATAATCTTTGAGCTACAGAACAGTGTACTTTGTAAACTAAGCTGGGCGCTAAGGCCCTGGAATTTATTCATACATCTGTTCACACCCCAAATTTTCCTCACCCCTTTGACCAGCTGTGAGCAGCCATTGCTGAATAGCAGTCAAGGAGTCTGTCTGCAGGATCTGACACAGCAGTTCCAAAATCTGTTGACAGAAGAGCACAGTGGAAAGTGTCAGCATGATCTGGTCAAAGTGACATTGGTTATGCCTGGAACACAGGCAAACAGAGGGTCAAGAGAGTAGGCCCCTTGCTTATCTACATTGATGTGGACTTTGTCTTTTATTCCTGTGGGTTACTGCTCTTTGTACAGAGTCTAACCCAACCATTTGAAAATATAAAAAGAAAAATAGAGAGCATTATACCAAAGCTTCCTGCTTGCAATAAATATCAGAATAATAATCTGATTAACCTAGATTAAACATCTAAAAATGTGTGTTTTCTAGGGTTGCCATCCTCCCAGAAACAGTGACCCCAAAAGGGGGAGGGGTGCACTGAAAGGGGTGAGGCAAAAGGGTTGCTTCTTTCTAACATTTTCATACCTTTTTGGAGCATCATGACATCACAATACTTTCACGGGGGTGGGCCCATATCAGAAAGGAGACAGGGAGCCTCTTGGCCCTCCCCCCTCCTGCTGTGGCCCTGTCGCCTCTGAACACAATTCTAGTAGCACCCTGGGAAACCCTAATAAACTGCGGTCATGCATGCCTTCCCAAGTGCTGTCCCTAGACACAGGCATGCTGCTAAAATCCTCCTCATATAATAAGTGCAATTGACCAGTTAGTCATAAACTCAGGTCTCCAGTTCCCTGTGGAACTGCCCCCTAGCATCCCAGTGATTGCTGAAAACAGAAAGTGTGCTTTAATATGATATGGAGTGAGAGTGGTGTGTTTGCTGAAACATCTGTATGTTTGCTATCTGCTAAAGTTCAGAGGAGGCAGCCAGAGGCGTTGCTAGGGGTGGGCTGAATGGGCTAAAGCCCCGGATATTTTCCCCGGATCGCAGGCAGACTGTGCAGTGACAGCCAGCCTGCGATCAGGGGCTCCGGAGAAAAGATCTGAGACTCGGGTGTGCTGGCATGTGTGCTGCGGGTGAGCGGAGCCCGTGTTGCTGCGGCAGCTGCAGGGTGGGCTCGACCCTGGCTAGTCAATCAGTACTGCGCATGTCACTCTCAGGTGCTCGCCACCGCACGCCTCTCTAGCTGACTGACTCCTTCTTTCCATGTGCTGCTGAGGCCCAGAGAGGCGCATGGTGGCGGGCGCCTGAGACATGTGCACAGGGTGACCAGAGTCTAGCGTGCGCATTCCTTCCCGTCACATGTGGTCCTTAGAGTGCTCAGCGTAGCCAGAGAGGCTTGTGAATTGGAGGGAGAAGAGTTCTTCAGTTGGTTGAGGAAATTGGTGAGGTGAGGTCGGAGCGGAGGAGGTGGCGAAGGCAGCAGTAGCAGCAGCAGCAGCAACGTCTGATCACAACAGATCAGATCAGTGCCGTGCTGCCCGCCCCAGAGCTCCAGCCTCCAAGTGGAGCTGTCTGTCACAGCAGCAACTAGGAGGAGAGAGCCTCTCCTCACTCAAAGCTGCCAGTGCTCAACCTAGCAACAGGCAGAAAATATCCTCCAAGCTTTGTTTCCTGAAAGTGGACTGGTCAGGTTTCCTGCTGAAGGGCAGAGTGCTTACGGTGTAAAGGTACTTAGCTTTGTATGTTACTTGGGGCAGGGAGGTGGTTAGTTACTGAGAGGAGGACCACAACTCTGGGTACCAAGTAGGGAAGGGAAAGCAAGTCAAAATCTCCCTGGCTGTTGGGAGCTAGGGAGGGATATTAAAGGAAAGTATGGGGAGGACTTGTTCAGAAAAAAGCAGGTCCCCTAAGGTAAACGGCCCCTTTTCAGGAGGTAAATGACGAAGTGCTTGGGCATGTAGCCTGGGGTATGGATTTTCCTCAGTGGCAGATTTGCTCCCAAAGTGGGGTTTTTGCCACCACAGCTGTAAGCCCCCTTGCCTTTGTTCCTGCCCCTGGTTGGGGGATGGAGAGGGAGCTGCAGGAAGTGGCAGCAAGGCATTGGGGGTTGGGTAGCAGGAACTATGAGGGGGAGTGGAGGAGATGCTGAGAGAGTCTAATTTTTTGGTCTCCACAGGCCAGCTTGCTTCACAGCGATTTACCGGTGGTAGGCCAGACTGCACAAGCCACACTCCTGTTAATCATATTTGCATAAATATACATTCATACATTTGTTGCCATGCACTTACCACTCTCCTTGCTGAGCGGGTGGGTGGGGCCCGCTGCTGCTCTGTACGTTTGGTGGGGGCAGGGATTGGAGTGGGCAGGGGGGCACAATGGCTATGGGGTGGGGGCAGCACAAATTGATTATTGGCGGCACAAATGAACTGGTTATATATCTAGAAGAATGTCTCTTTGCATGGCATAATGTGCTTAATAGGCTGCCTTTTGGGGTGTCTTGTGTGTTTGATTGTGGCTTGGCTATTTGGAATTTAGTGCTCTGCATGTGCGCTTTATTACTTGCTTTCTACTTGTGGAATACTTGTAGTTGGAATTGTGGGAAACACCCAGTTGTAAACCATCATTGAGGGTGCAGTGAGCACAGACAACCTCCATTCTGAAGGGCAAAAGCACCTTTAAAGTTAATTCACATGCATGCGAGCCAGGCAGCGCCTCCCCAGGCGGTGCCCCTAGGCCTGATGGCCCGCCAGCAGGTTTGCTGCTGGCAGGAGTACTTTAAGTAGCTTGGGCACAAGCCCCATGACCTTTTTAGGACCTAAAAATGCCCCTGCAGGCAGGTAAGAACAAGGCATGTTGCTGTTGATGAGCTGAGAATTGCAACCCTCTTCTCAGACAGGACCAGGGAAGGGACACGTGATACTGACCCATCAGGCTATTGAGGTTCACTGCCTGCAAGAACTGCACTGGGCTATGAATGCACTGAACATCACAGTGAGGACAGCAAGTGGTGACTCTGGGTAAAAATAGATGTGACGTTGGGCTGTTGTGGCCCACTTCGACCCACTTTGCACCGGACCTCACCTGCACATTTGTGCAGGCGCTGCCAGATGTGGCTTGGGGTTGCCCTGGACCATGTTGGTGGCTAGCCTGGGCTCTCACACCTGGACTACGTCCAGTTCACAGCCTGGGCTATGGTCTGCCTGATTGGGCCACAGTGGGTTATCATGTCTGTTGTGGCCCAGAAGACATGGTCCAGATTGGGTCTGCCATGGCTACCTATCATAGCGGGGTGTGGGGTGCTGGGCGCAGCTCAGAGGCAAGGCCAGCTGCCTCCACGTTCATGTGTCTCCTCATCTTCCCCACCAGCGGGCCTGCCCCAGTCTGGACCATGTCTGCTGTGGCTTCCCAGCCCCGCTCAGGCTGCCACCGCATGGCTGTCACTTCTGTTTCCACCCTGGTCTGCTCTAGAGAGTGGCAGTCAAAATGCTGGGTGGGATGGAAATCCTCTAGAGTTCTCTGTTCCCTCTCCCTCCCTAAGTCTTTCCTTAACAGGGCCCAATTGCTACACATCTTGTTTCTTTCCCCATGTATTCTTATGGCAGTACAATGTATTCTGAGCTGAGAGGATGCCAATGGCATAGACAATGGGATACATAGGGTGGAACACTGCACAACAGATGTTTTTAGCAACTGCATAAAGGGCCTGGTGGCAGGTAAGATTACACTTGATATACATGCTAGACTGGAATACTACTGATGAGTCTCCCTCCTCATCCCCCTCCAGTCCAGACAGGCAACTGATTTATCAATCTGTTTCTCTAGGACAGCTGCAGATTCCCCTGGTCTTTCAAAATCTCTACATGGCACTTCTTTCCAGTGTTTTCCCCATTGACAATTCCAACTCTGGAGTCACCTGCTGGTACCTCTCTTTATTTAACAACAGAGAAATAGAAAACTTGAACTATGGAGATCCAAACAAATCCTTGCATACAAACTGATCTCTATGGGGGAAGAGAGGGAAAATAAGCTCACCCGTCCCAAGGCAAGATTCCCTTCCCACTGATTGCACATCACTCTTCTCTTCCCTGCCAACCATAACTTGCTATCACCATTCATTCTACCTTGTGCAATTTAGACTGTAATCTCCCCTGGCATAAACAGAAGGTGAACACACACATAACTGCTAAACTCTGATGTGTATAATCAGCCCCAGATAATCCTGTGATCGACGTTGCATGTGAGTGAGACACACAGAGTTCCAGTTCCGCTTTAAACTCAGATCTAATGAATAGATCAGATCTAAATGTCAGATCAGAGTTTAAAGTGGGGCTGGAAATCTGAGTGCATTGCTCATGTGCAACAGCAGAGTTACGTGCGAGTTCACACAGTTTCACTGGGGGAGTTTAGCCCAATCCCCACAACAAACTCATGCTGTTTGCCCCAGAACTATGTCTGCAGCACTGCTAGAGCCCTAAGCCACTCTTGCTTCAGATCTCCTTTTCCCCACAATGGCCCTTTTCTAATGGGTGCAGGCGAGTTGGGGGATAGGTGGGTGGTGCGTGGGGGTGCGTTCCCACGGACCTCCACCCATCTCCACGCATGGAGCATCGGGCATTGGTGGGAGCATGCACACACGCCCATGCACTGCCTGCAGCATTCCCCGATCCCCCCCACACCCACTGCGGCGTTCGCATGGGTGCCCCCACCCCCCCATGTGTGCAAGGGGTATATGTGTCAGTGTGAAAACAGCCAATGTATACGCCCATGGCCTCTGTGCATGGAATGGACTCATCATTCTATTTGTCTGTGTCATTTCTGTAAAGCACTCTCCCTCCCACCCCTCAACTCATACAGTAGGGCCCCATATGATAATAGTCTCAGAGGGGGACTGAGCAGCAGGGGGAAAGCTGTCCTCTCTCTCCGTGCTCTACTTACTATCAGCTCCTGGTCCTGGAAAGACAAGATTGTGTCAGTGCCTTTATTTTTGGCATTGTTCCGACGCACCTGGCGGGATGTATGGCGGCTTGTTGCCCGAGAAGGAGGTGGGATGAGGCGCCCAGTTTCTGTCGAGTACCGGGTTACTTTCAGAGGCTCATCTGTCTATTCAGTGCAAAGACAAATAGAATATGGTAGGGACAGGACTGGACAAGGGAGAGCATTATTAGGCGACTCTACGACAGGCCTGTGTTACTGGAGCCTGTGACTGATGGACAAATCTTCATTATCACATAAAGGACGTTTGGCTCTGGCACCAAGCAGGAACATCTCATGCTGTTAAAGGGCACTGAGTGCAGGGTTCTAAAAAGCCACACAGAAGAGGCTTGGAAACTATGCACTGTGTTGCAAACAACACTGTTTTAATTAAAACAAACTTGTGGGCCACCTACTGGTACTTATAAAAGGGATATACAGCTGGGGTTTGAAAACTTAGGTATTCATCCCACAGACCAGGCATGGGGAAATTCAAGCCCATGGGTCAGTTCATAAATCTGGCCCACAGATCCATCTCCTACTTTCAAGCACATTCCCTGAGCTCTCGCCTTCCCTGAGCCTATGGGTGGAAACAAACAGCCACCTATAAGTGGGTGTTCACCTGGATGTTTATTAAGTTGTTAACTTGCCTGAACAAGTGTTCCCCATCACATACCCATGCATGGCATCCTGCCAAGAAAAGTGGGGAACACGTGTGGGTTAATGCATGCCTATGTGTTGGTGTGCCATTTGTTGGGAGCAAAGTGACTGGCCACAGCGACGATGCTTGGTTTTAACTCAGACTGTGGTTCAAGGCCATGCCTGTGTGCGCTACATCAAACATTT
Source organism: Sphenodon punctatus (assembly GCA_003113815.1). NCBI lineage: Eukaryota > Metazoa > Chordata > Lepidosauria > Sphenodontia > Sphenodontidae > Sphenodon > Sphenodon punctatus. The sequence goes on from QEPC01005257.1 coordinate 115,299, forward strand.
TTTTTGCTCCATTTAGAATAGAAACAGTCCAGATAATCTAGAACTATTACAAAATGAGATTTTCACATCTCCTGAAGTTGTCTCTAGTGGAGCTGGACCAAGACCTATAGGCCTAACTTCACCTTCCCTGTATCTGCATGGAAGACCCTCCTCTGGTTTTGCTGTTTATCTTCACTTGCTTATTGAATTCCAGATCCTGGTTAGAAGACACTCTTAGCAAAGCAGTTCCAAGCATTGTGCTCACAATAACATCTTTCCCATACTCACCTCCTTCTTCTCTATTTCAGCAGAAGAGGAAGCAGTAACTTTGGCAGCAAGTTCCTTTAATTCTTCACGCCATGTGTCTGACAGCAAGCCTGTGAGAGAGTGTGGAGAGACAAGACAACTTAGTAAAGGACTATCAACTGACTTGTAAAACCCCTAAATTCGCAAGAACCTAATAAGTGCCATGCTGGATCAGACCCATTGTCCATTGAGTACAGCATCTTGTCTCCAACAGCGGCTAGCTACAGTAGCTCGAGAGAAGTCAAGTACAGGTCATGAAGGTGTGACCCATCTTCTGCTAACCACTCCCAGCTACCAGGATTTCAAGCCCCGCACTTCTTCTCCTTAGGCATTCAATCTTCTTGCCTTCAGTGTGGAAGCAAATTTGTACCATCTAATTTTGAGGAGAAATGTTTCTCTGCAGAACTCAAAGTGATACGGAGCTAGTGAGAAGCAATCAGAAAGTGATAGAACTAGCGGATAATAAAAAATATTTAACTATGTACAGTAAAACATAATGAGAGGCAATGCTCTTGGTATGAGAGTACGGTGCGTTTCACACAGATGCTTCAACTGATAAAATGGGTGTTACATTTTATTATACATGTTGCAGGGCACCCATAGAGCACAGCTGCAGCCCTACAACGTGTATAATAAAATGTAACACCCATTTCATCAGTGTTAGAGTGTCTGTGTGAAAAGGGACAAAGAAAGGGAGGCAAGGAAGGCATCCATGTTTTACTTCATCAGATACCTAATGGTAGGTCAGACAAGCACATCTGGTATGAGAAAGGGAGGCAGAAGTTTAGGCAAATTAGATGTCCCCAAACTGTATGAGAAGATACAAATTGGGAGAAGGGGCAACCTCTTACCCCTGTTAAACATCTTCATTTGCTCATGGGTTCTGGAGAGAGGGCCAGTGATGAAAAGGTTACTATTAACACTGCTGTGAGTGCCCATCGCCTCACAACATAAAGCCAAGTATAATGAAAGAATCAGAAGTTACCTGTTCCTAGGACTGTGCATATGCATACAGAACTTTTTGATGTCACCCTGTTCTTTCTCTTCAGAGCACTGTGTGAGAGAGTGCTCCCAAGCACCCACATAAACAGTCTAATACTGCCCCAAAGAGGGAAGGGAGAATCCATCATTTCTTCTTCCCAGAAAGAGTTGGGGAAAGGGCTTTTGGAATTCAGACTGAAAGGCCTTGTGCTGACCATAATATCTTTGAGATATGTGAAAAGATAAATGGGTGCCTCTCACCTAAGAGCTCACAGGGATAGGAAATAACTTATCTCACTCCACTTAACTGGGATGCTGTTAATCAGGTGTTTGTAGGAAGCCAAATTAAACCTGATGATATTTAATGGCATGACCTGTGGCTTGATTGTGATACTAATTCTGTTTGATTAGGCTACATGGAGGTGATTAAGAAGCTCTCAAATAAGGCCAGCTGGTTTCTCTAGCAATTGGAGGCTGAGGGTGCTTTGTCATCAAAAGACCTCTGCAGTGCTGGTTCAGCAAATCAAAGCAGAGTTTTTTTCACTCTTAGCACTGAACTCTCTTCAGAAAAACAGTACATGATGTCTCAGAAGCATAGCTTTCTCCCATTCAAATCTGTCTTAGCTCAAACAGGTAGGAAAAAAAAAAAATCACATAGGGGGTTTAAGTCAGAGTTGAGCTACCCTCAGCTGCTTAGTGAGTCAGCTGTATCTGTGAGGTAAAGACATTGAGAACCATCCTGCTAAAGCACAATGAATTCTGATAATTAGGGGATCTATTTAAATGGGACGTAAGTTCATTGAGTAGGGCAACTTGATTGACGGATTCATGCTACTATACCTGACTCTGTAAGCAGAATACTAACCCACTGTTAGCCTGGGGACCAGATTAGCATGTGGATCTCCGATTGGCATCTGAATGCCAGGCACCCCCAGTATGGTTGTAGCAAGCTGGCTTTTTATCATTGGATGCGGTGACAGAGGGCTCAACCCAGTCCACCCATCGTTAACGATGCAGACAGGAATGCCATTCAAGCCTACAAAAGACAATAAAAGAAGAAAAAACACATTATGACATAAGATATAATTCTTCTGTGAGAAAGGCTTATACCATATATTACACACAAGTGTCATTTGCTGCTGTTATTAATGAGGCAGAAAGTAAGTCTATCAGCATATGGCTTCTACTGTGACATACATAGGCAACTCTTCCTTCCCATGTTTTTGATACAGAATTAGAGCTAAAACAAGTACCTGCCAAAATGAACAAATCCATACAATCTGAATAAAACAAGTAATGAACACTACCTGTTTGATCTTCGATCAATTATCTATTTTCCCAAGTTCGGTTTGTTTGGTTCGGCCACTTCCTGTTTTTTCCATTCATTTTCCCACCACTCTTTTTCATTGTTGAAAATGAATGGAAAACCAGAAATGCATGAAATAAATGAATTGAACATGTGAAGAATCAGTTGCTCTAATGTTTTGATTAATGTTGTTCAGGTCAACTACAACCTGCTTCAAGTAAAAAACAACCACCACCACCCATGAACAACTATTCAGCTGGTTGCTTAACCTCTATACAGAATACATTCCTGAAATGCCTCTTTTTGTGTCTTTTTGGACACATACAACTCAGATGAATTTAACTACAGGAAACCACATAGTAAATATACAACTGGATTGATCTCAGTCAGGTGCTGCATCATCTGTATGTATGAAACAGAATTCTGGGGTAGAATAGAAAACACACAACGTCCATGGGGTCAACTCATGGATCATTAATAGAGCTTCTCAGGAGAATCACCATGGGAGAATTTACACAAGAATTTCCCTATCCCATCAGGCCAAGCAGTCAGACTTGTGCTGTAGAATAACATCAATTTCCGTTTTCTCATGTCTCATCTCAGCTTGGTTCCCCTGCAAAGAAACACTAATTTGGCCTTTCCCTCAATCCTTAGCTCTTAACTTGGATGTGGGTTACGCGGTGAGGGTGGGGGTTGTGTCGTGAAAAGAAGGAGTGCTGGCTGAGGGTGCCAAAGCGAGACGTGTTCTTCGAATGGGGTCTTGGGGCCTGAGCACTAAACCGTAATGGTGTGTTCAGAGCCACGTGTTTGAGTTTCCCTGCTAAAGCTGCAATGTCTTTGCCTTTGAAGGGGCTGGCAGCTGCGCTCCTCAGCTTTTCCATCTTCTCTTCAGCAGGTAAAAGCTCAGTTCTTGGAGAAAGAGAAGGAAATGAGTTTATAGTTATCTTATATCTTAGGAAAACAAACTTACACTTCTGGCACTGTTATGGTACAGAAAAAGTGGTGTGAGAGCCTGTTGCAGGTAGACAGAGAAATCCAGTTCTCGTTATATTCCTCTCAGGGGTCTCACCCCAAATCCGTTATAATCTGCAGAGAGATCCAGTGCCATTTATTCTTTTCCATATTCCAAGCAACTAACTATGAAGGCATCTTCTTTATTCTAGATGATCTCACAGGAGAATTTGCTTGAGGTTCTCACTTGGAGAAAGGGAGATCCCGGATCTGAATTTTGTACCCACCTGAAATGCACTTGTGCTCTAGGGAAAAGCAAGTAGAATGAATACCCCAATTAAGAATTCATACTGGGAGATTTTAAAAAAATAAATAGAAATGTTGGGGCTACAGAGCTGTGTGTTGAACAGGTCTGGTGTGTATTTATTTATGAGGCTATGCAGTCATGTGATCAAGGAAGCTAGTGCACAAACCCATAGAGACTCAAGTGTATTGGCTGAAATGTAGCAAAAGAGACACCTCCAGCCCCCTCCTGTCCTGCCAAACAACCAGCTCCCCAAACTGACATCTTGGAAGGGTGACTCAGAGTCACGGCTTCCTTCCTGGTCTGTATCTGCTGAGGCAGACAGAGTTAGAAGTTCAATTTCATCACAACATGGAGATCGTATTCTAAAGACAGACAAAAAAACTCCCTCACTCAGGGGAACATTATCTGGTATTTCATTAGATGGAATTCCCCTGCCTCATCAGCACAGAGAGATATTAATATACAGAGTCACTGAAGCATCATACTCATGCATCACTTTGTTTTTTAGCTATATTCTTTAATTGTATTACTTGGAGTGCTAGGCTGTTACAGCACAGTGTTATTTGAGTTCGGCTTATGTCACGCAGGATTCCTCATGTGTGCAGGTTTGCAGAGAAAACTGTCTGAAGGGAAGTAATTTTAATAATTAGAATGCTAAAATGCTGACTTATGTCTGCCAGATGGAGATGGATGCAGTGGGTGCCTCATCAATGGTGCCAGTGAGAAATTCCACCAGCGCCCCACATCATCTTAGCTATCTCACCTGCCCATTTGAGTCATTCCTATCCAGGTGTTTCTTACAACTGTAGGAAATAAAGCTTGGTTACTTACTCCAGCTGCTGAAGAACTGGCTCAAAAGCTTTCATCTCTGAGGCCATTTTAGCGTTTCTAAGATGGTAAATAAAAATCATAATTGTTACTGTATTGATATCTGCATAGGCTTCCTGTGTATGTGCATGTATACATACTCTAGTCTGTACAAATATGGAGAGACTCTTCATATGAACCATTGGGAAAGAAAGGGCAATTGGGATTCTTACCTGTGAATTGCCCTTCTGTAGTCTTCTAGGGAGTTTATTTGGACCTAGGGAGCGTTCTCCCTCTTGACCACTAGGAGGCAGCACAGACTTTCGACTGGGCATGCGTAGGGAGAGCGCGCCCTCGCTTCCCCAGGAGTACCCCAGCCGAAGAACTGGAGCTGAAATAACAAAAGAAAACTTTTTCCCGAAACTTCGGGGGTTAACACCACGGAGTCCCCCACATGGGGCTGAAGCAATAACAACTTTAAGAGATTACATTTAAAACAGCCCGGGCGGGTCGAATAAACTCCCTAGAAGGCTACAGAAGGGCAATTCACAGGTAAGAATCCCAATTGCCCTTTCTATAGCCTTCGGTCCGTTTATTCGGACCTAGGGAGGTAACATAGCAGTAATGTTTATTCGGACGGGGGGGACAGCACGTTCCAGAAATCCCCTACCCCTTGGAGGAGCCGCCCTCCACAGGCGGCCTCTGCGGATTGTTGTAAAGCATTATATAATGCATAGTAAAGGTATGCAGGCTCTTTCAGCCAGCCGCCTTGCAACTGTCAGTTAACGGAGCCCTGGAGAGGAGGGCCGAACTAGTAGCCGCCCTTCGAGTCGAGTGGGCCAGACTCGGGTAAGAGGCAGTAGGCCAGAGACCTTGGAAGCCTTGGCAAAACAGGACGATATCCAACCGGTCAGTACTGACTTCGACACCCTTGTGCCCCTGTGGCGGGGATGATACTGACTAACAAACTAGAAGCTCGTCTGAACGGTGCCAACCACAGCAGATAAATCTTTGAAGGCTCTGCGCACGTCCAGGTTGTGCCACAGCTTTTCTAATGCGTGGCGAGGATGAGGGCCAACGGAAGGCAGGACCATATCCTGTGACCTATAGACAATAGAGACGACCCTAGGTAAAAAGGTCGGTTTAAACGAAGGAACCCCGACTCCCGGCTGAAAAAGCAAAGGGCAGGGGCAGCTGATAAGGCCCCCAGCGCAGAGAGACGTTTTGCGGTGGGAATAGCCATCAGAAAAAAAACCCTTGATGGACATAAAAAACCCTGAGACCTGATGCAGCGGCTCAGAGGGAGAGCCAGTGAGAGCGGTAAGCACCAAGTTCAACTTCCAGGGGAGATTAACCCAGCGGCCCTCATAAACTGCCGGACGTGAGGATGGGGTGACCCCTTAGGTTTGCCTGACGCCCCTATAATGCTATGTACAGCTGGTACTTGTCTACTCAGGGTGTTAGGGCGGAGCCCCCTATCCAGCCCCTCTTGGAGGAACAATAAAACCTGAGGGATTTAGGGAGACCGCAGAGGGATTTGCCTAGACTCGCCCCATCCCACAAACACCCTCCCGTTGCACAGGTCTATGTGCCGGATAGATTTTCGCTTGGCCGCTACCAGGGTGTGTATTACAGAAGCTGAATAGCCCAGCCCCTGAAGGGCTAGGGCTTCAACAGCCAAGCTGTTAACTTCAGAAATTACAGCTTCTGGTAAGTTAGGGGCCCCCGTGACCGAAGGCCGTGGGTGACTGGCGGTTAGAGGGTGGTTCCGTGAGACAGGTGGAGCAAGCCCGGACACCAGGGCTTGCGAAGCCAAAATGGTTCACAATTATGGCTGTGGCCTGCAGAGGCTTGCACTTGGGCATTGACCGGCTGATCAGGGGACAAGGTGGAAAGCGTACAGGAGCCCCTGAGGCCACACTTGGCTGAGGGTTCCAGGTGAGAAGCGGGGTAGCTTGTGGTCGGTCGGAGAGGCGAACCGGTCCAGTAACGGCGAGCCGAATGCCCCTCTAACCAGGGGAAATGCCGCCTGGCTCCGCGACCACTCTCCCAGGACTAGCGTCTGCCGGCTCAACCCGTCTGCGTCGCCGTTGCCTGTCCCCTTGAGATGAAGGGCTGACAGGGAGAACAGGTGCCGATCTGTCCAATTGACTAGACGGGATGCGACCCTGTGGAGCGCCTTTGAGCACGATCCGCGCTGATGATTGACGCCGGCCATCGCACTGGAGTTGTCCGTGAACCCCAGGACGGGACACCCCTTCAAGATCGGCAGGCCTTTGAGGAGCGCCCAGCAAGTGGCTCGTAGCTCCAGCCAGTTGATGCTGTTGGTGACCAAGCCCCCTGTGCCCGGTTGAAAACCGAGGTGCAATCCCCCTCTGGAGAGGGTGACATCGGTCGTTAGGACCACCCTGGTTGTCTCCATGAGAGGGACCCCCTCCAGGAGCGGTTCGGAGCTTCCGCCCATCGGAAGAATCGAGCAATGGTGCTCGGCACCGGCAAGGTCATCGGAACTTTGCTGATGAGCCGTGGGTGGCAAGGCCGGAGCAACCGTTGCAGTGGACGAGCGTGAAAACAAGCCCATTGTAGGTGGCAGGTGCATGATATCCTGGATCCCAACCGAGAGGTCGGAGACCGGAGAGACACTTGCGCTCGGATGTAAGCTATAAGGGCCCTGAGCTTGTTGTGACGAGCGGGGGGCATGAAACTGCGGGTCAGCTAGGTGTTGAATATTACCCCCAGGTGCTCCAGCCCTTGGGTGGGTTCGTGCTCTTGGCGCGATTGAATTGGCAGCCGTGGCTTTCCAGATAGTAACTGGTGCGCTGCAGGTAAAGTCGAGCCCTTGTTCTTCGACCACGGTCAAACCAGGATGTCCTCGAGGTAGGGAACGATGGACATGCCCCTAGACGCAGGGTTGCCATAAGTGATATCAAAATCCTCGTAAATGGCATGGGGCGTGCAAGGCCGGATGGAAGGGCCGGGTACTGCCAGTGCTGGGCGTTATACGCAGAGCGGAGCCAAGGGCGGTAGCATAGCCCATCGCCCTTTGATATGGCGAGGAAGATGGATGCGAAGGTTTCCCTCTTGAATTTCGGACGCTTGACGCATCTGTTACGCCCTTCTCCGCCTTTCTTCTGAACCAGAAACAGAAGAGAGTCAAGCCCTTCCCCTGCTCAATAGATGGTACCCTCTGTATGGCCCCCATGGCGTCGAGCCTGTGTAATTCTGCCAGCAGTGCCCCGTGTTTGTGGGGATGCGTGACACGGGAGACCGACGAGAGTACTGCTGTGGATAAGAGCTGAGCTCTATGGAGTACCTCCCCCCTACTGTCGGTAGGGCCCAGGCTTAAATTACTGCTCCCTACAGGGAAACAGGGTCCAACTCTTACTCCTCCATTACAGGGAAGTGATCATTTTAAGGCCCCACATTCTTCATGGAGGAACCAGGATCTGAACCTGGATCTTCTGAATCCCAGGTTATAGCCTAACCCACAAGGCTAACTGGTTCCTCTTAAAGGAGGACGTCGGTAAGCCAGGCCTGTTGGGTTTTGTCCCGCGCCCTCTCTGCCCTCTACTGGTTGTACCAGGGGGTATAAGAGCAGGGACGCTTGATTGGTTGTCTGTACAGGGACCTGAACCCTGGCCCCCCAGATTAAAGTTCGATGCTCTACCAGAGGAGCGACCTAGGCTCTTTTTCAGAGCTGGGCCCAAATCAGACTCCCCTGCTTCACAAAGTGAAGGAGCCTTCCTCCCAGTCGGCCTGAGTCGTGGGAGGAATAGCTTAAGGAGACAGGAGTTCTGCCAGCGGGCAGGGAACAGAATCACTTACAGGATGCCTATGGCCCCTAAATGTGTCGTGGAGCAGAAGATTCTTGCATGCGAGTCAGCTCGCCCCTGCCGGCGGCGCCTCCATCCCAAAGGCATGGATGACCTTTGCTGCCAGTTTGTGCGACAGCGAGTCAGAAATGGGTCGGGTCTGGCTTTTTTGCGCAGCCCACTTTCAATCCCCTATCCGTAGGATCCCTCGGGAGAAGGTCCTCAGAGGATGGAAACCCTGACTGGCAGGCTAGGGAGGCGGCCTCTCTCTAATGATTTTTTCAAAGGGTCGGCCAGCACAGCCCCCGTCTTGCCCCTACCGTGTTTCGGGATGTATGCCCTCTCAGAGTCCTCCTCCGCTGGGGAAGAATCAGACTCACCCTTTATTCGAGAGCGTGGGGTGGTATGCAGCATGTGCTGAGGGTCTTAATACGAAGGGTCTCAATCAGAAGGGCGCTCCCTGCCCTCACTGAGTAACCCTTTCAAGGTCTCCTATACTCCACAGAGGAACCAGACTCTGAACCCGTGGTTTCTAAAGTCAAGGTTAGCCCTTAACCCACAAGGCCAGCCGGTCCCACTCCCACGCAGGGGCTTGTTCCTCATATGGCGAGGAATGATCTTCCTCCCTTTCAGAGCCCTCTGAGGGCGAAGCTGGCCCAGGAGGAAGATTACTCCTGCCCTGGGTCTGCGTTTCTTACGCATGGGCTGTAGGGGGGCTCTGAGTGGTGTCGAGGAGGAGGAATCTCCAACCTCCATCCTCTAAGGGGCTTCTTATCCCCCTGCTCACTGCCCGCTGATGACCCCATAGAACAACAGGGATCTGACCCCATGGAATGACAGCTGTGAATTGTAGCACAAGCAGGAACATAGCAAGGGTGCTAAGAGGGCTGGATTTATGCAGGGGCTTTTTTCCCTTGATAGCCCTCTTAGAGGCTCCCATAATGAGGCCTGAGGGGAGGGGGCTTCCATTGTTGTGGACCTAAGAGCAGCAAGCACCAGTTCAAGCACCCAGGGCTGGCACAAATCCCACTGGCAGGAATGGCCTTTGCATCCCTGCTGAGAGCACACCCTAGCAAGGACTGTGCTCCTCGTGCAAGTAAGTGCTCACGTGGAGCCTTTGAATTTTGAAAGGCAGAGCGCTCTCTCTTGCCTAGGGGACATCTTCTGCCCAGGGAGCCCCACTTACTTGCGAGGAGGCAGAGGAGTCTGCCTCCTCCTTTCCTCCACTTCCTTGCTGGAATGGTGGGGCACCCTTCCCCCTCCTGGCCGCGTGGCTCCTCCGCTGCCTTGCGGGGGCCGCAGCCTGGGCCCGGTGCTCCCTCGCAGGTTCACTCCCCAGCCCAGCGTTAGCTGTGCCGCTCTGTGCGCGGCGGCTCTGCGGATCCTGGCAATCTCAGCCATGTCCGACTGGCCAAAAGGGTCGTGCGTACCCCGCTGGGGTCGAACGCCACAAGCTGGGTCCCCGGGCCGTACCAGCAGGCCGGCACCGGAACGAGGCGAGCAGCCCTCCGTTAAAATCCAAGGGACTGTGAGGAGTCCCGTTCCTGCTGCGAGTGCAGGCTAGGCTAATTCTATTACTAGCCCCCCCGTCCCCGAAGGAGAGCAAGGGAGGCACGAAAGTCCGTTGGGGGTGCAGAGCCCCCGCGCTGCACTTCCTAACAGTTCAGAGGCAGACTTTCGACTGGGGAAGCGAGGGCGCGCTCTCCCTACGCATGCCCAGTCGAAAGTCTGTGCTGCCTCCTAGTGGTCAAGAGGGAGAACGCTCCCTAGGTCCGAATAAACGGACTGAAGGCTATAGAAAAGGGTGTTTTTACACAAGTGCGACTACGGTGGAGTCCGTGGTTGGCGCCTGGGATGGGTGCAGGGGTGTCGTGCATGGGGGCTGGGCACTTCATGCAAGCAACCTGATGCATGGCTACTCCATCCATGCAACACCTACCCCATCCCTGTATGGGGCACTCCGGATTTTCCTGGAATACTCTGTGTATGGACGGGGTGGGTGGTGCATGGGTCACGGGAGCGCACACCCCCATACACCAAATTTACACCAGTACTCCCTTGTGTGGATGGTGGGTGTCCATGCATGGGGGTGTCTCGTGTAAAAACACCCAAGTCTCCCATCACACCATTGCTGTGTGTCAGCAGATGTCTCTCTGTGTTTGTGTGTGAGCATGTCTGAGTCTTTGTGCAAATGATTGGCCTATATCTTGTTACCTTAAAAAGAAATAATTGCAGTTTAGCCTCAAAGTTAGGTAATGGGTTATTTTAAATGTGTGCAATTTATACAAATTGTGTTAGTTTATTATAATTTATACATATTTATGCAAATCTCAAGTAATGGGGAGGCATGAGGCATCCTACTTTGGGGTTTTCAAAATCTGGCCATTTTAGGAGGACAGTAATCTCCTGCCTCATAGTCTATGAGTGTTGTGTGTAGGATGGCCATACTTCCCCTTTAAAAGAGGATGCTTATCAAAATACATGGTGCAGGGCTGCTACCAGTGCAGCCCTGCACCATGTATTTTTCATGTGTCCTCTTTTAATGGGGAGGTATGAGCACCCTAGTTGTGTGTCATATTTGCACTGCCGAACACTCTATATAATAGCTCTGACATGTAGGACTCCAGGGGCACTCCACTAGCACTTTCACAGGGAGCCACCAAAAGGCCAATGGAAATCACTCAAATGCTAACCGTTGCCCCCGGACTGTGGATTGACTCCCTAAGGCGTTCAATGTTCCCTGCCTATGGCTCATTGCTCAATCATTAGGTAGCACTTTTTTACTGCTCATAGTGTCTGATCCTCAGGGAATGGAAGCTAAGGTGGCTTTCGCAGTGCAGTCCTTGGCGGATCAGAGCTGCAGGCTTTGTACATTCTGCCATGTTTCTAACAGGAGACAGAACAACACAGCCAGTAGCAACCCCTAAGCAAAATGAAAAGGGTGCCTACTCAAATTATATAAATCTCCATCATGGATGGGGAACCTTTTCCATCCTGGGGGGAGGGGCACCTTGAAAATTAGCCCAAGCTCTAAGGGCCACATAGACGTTGGGGCAGGGGTGCTTGCGAATGCACTCAGCATCGGGAAGGAAAGGGAGAGTCCAGATCATAGAGGATCTATGCCATGGATCCATTCTTTATCCATAATCCATCTTTGCTCCCTTCTCTTGAGCTCACTCTTTCACTGCTTTGGGGGGTAAGAACAGGTTCCAGGGGCCAGATCCAGGAACCGGAACGGGGGCAAATAAAAACTAGCCAGAGGCCGCATTTGGCCCCCAGGCCTGAGGTTCCCCACCCTGATCTACATGAAGCAGCAAAATATATCAATGTTTGAGAAGTAGAGAGGTTCCCCAATCAGCAGCCATTTTCATTGTTCAATTACTTCACACGCAGAGTGGATCTGGTGTTGTAGTTTATTACATACATGTTTGCATAAATTTGATGTAATAGCTAGAAGCTCCTTCTCCCCAGCTGCCTATATCTCAGAGAGCTGTTGCTGTGAAAAGGGCCTTTGGAGAATAATTTGGTCTGTGGTATATGTCACTTGAACAAAAATGACAGTAAAAGCCAGAAATGCCTCTGTTACTAAATATAAATAAAGGAGCTACTCACCGTGTACCCTGCTGTCAGAACCATGGGGAATGGTTCCCCTTTGCTTCCACAGTCTGGATGAAGGCGTGAAAAGTTACTTCATGTCTGTAAAACGTCTGCTTACTTTCAGCCTTATTGTGTCAAGGTTGCTAAGTAACCCCTTTCTTGACAACAACTGAGCCCCTCTCTTCCATTCGTCTGCTGTGATTTCCGTCTCTCCTTGCAAGACTGTCAAATAAACCCACTTTACTTTTCCTTACTAGTTTCATTCTCAATTGATTTCCATGGTTACACCTCAAGGGTTTCAATAGGAATGGCAGGTGAGCTCAGCCTGGGTGTGTCAAAGGGGAAGAAATAAGTTACAGCACTGCTGG
>QEPC01005257.1:156479-200418 GCA_003113815.1 Sphenodon punctatus
CCCCCCCCCCCAGGGATCGGGTCATACTTACCGGCGGCTCGGGGACGCCGCGGCCGCTGGTGCTGGGGGGTGGGCTCGCCTCAGTCTTTTTTTAAACAAAAATCCAGGCTGGGCAGGGTGGGTGGGGGGTGTCCCCCCTTCCACCCGCGCAGCCTGGACTCGGGGAGGTGTTTTTTTAAAAACTTTTTAAGGCTTTAAGTTTTAACATTGCAGCCATTTTTAAATGGCTGCAATGTAAAAAAATCCAGTATCCGGTACCGGTACCGGATTTACCGGGTCGAATCCGATAATGCCGGTACGCCCGGTACCGGCATTATCGGATACCGGATTTACCGGTTTTCCCGCCCCTACTAGCTGCCTTGGGTACAGCAATTCTGAGAATAAGTGAAACATCTATGAAACTGAATAAATGGCATCTCTTAAATGTAATACGTGCGTGAGATGTGTAAACTTTTCCTTTGTTAACTCCCCATATGCTCCATGCCTAGAGAACCCTGTGCACTCACATAGCTGTGCTCCCTGGCCCTGCAGCAGTATTTTCAGAACCAGAGTAACAAGTTGTGCAGATGGACAAATGCCCACCTAATGGTGTTCATTTATGAAAGAGATAGTTTGCTCACATTAGGCTCAAACTGTGTTACTTAAGCATAATTCAGTACAACACAAGTGTAATGTTCCCTTTCGTCTAAAATAGCAGATAGATTTGCATACTCTTTTTCTAAAATAGCCGATGGCATTGAACAATGGGTGCGGCTCACACGAGCGGCTTAGCTTGGCAAATCATACTTCCTTTGCCTTATTGTTGGTGCTTTGAAAGGTTTATGGCACAGGTTGCACAGCCTATAATATGAGGGAAGTGCCAAAAGTTAAACCAGAAAAGTAAGGGTTGACAGACTAAATTCCTCCCCCATGATTTCCTTCTAGTGTGAAGGGATTAATCTGCATTATGAGTCAGCCTACTTGCTCTACATGGGAATAGAGCCAATTTCCCCCTAAGAGGACAAATCCCCACTGCCTGCTTGGAGGGCACAATGTATTGCTGACAAGGAAAACAAAATATAATAGTGGGGCACCTCTTATCGGCTCCTGCATTGCCAGTGGTAAATTTAGACGCGGGAGCGAACGTGTGAACAATAAAATTCAGGAATACAAATTCCTGCGACAAAATTACAGCCGGGAGAAGAGTCTTGTGTGAATGCACCCAGTGTCTTAACAGAAAGGGTTTGTTTTCTTGTTCCATTGAGAAGAGAATCTAGCTGTTTGAGTATACATTCCCCCAAACATTCCTCTAAGTTGAATTCCCTCATATTATAGCACGACTACCTGAAGACTGTTGTCTTGACAGGTTTGTCTTTTCTACAGTCTTACCGTGACCAGCCATACATTCTACAGTGTGGTTTATTAAATTAAGATTTATTATACTTGTGTGTGTATGTCGGGGTTTTTACTAAAATAAGAGTTTATTTTACTGGGATGTGGAGGCAATGAGAAATAGAGGAAAAGAAAATGGTCAACAAATTTAGTTCTAACATTCAAATACTGTATTGCTGTGTCTGATCAGGTATGGCAAAACATATTGGAGTGAAAAGTGAATATTTTAGCCTCTTATTGACACCCACTATTATCAATGAGTAACATTTCGGTAGTGTTGAACAGCAAGGCTTTAGTAGTTGAAAACTATATTTTTATTTTGCAGCATTAAACTGGAGCTTACAGGTTGACGGGGGTATTGGCATTTTTAATGTAAACCATTCATTAATACTACAGGATGCCATAGACTACAGTTTTAAAACACACTGCTAAAAGTTTAAATTGCCATGACCAAAATTGTGTGCTGGCTGTAACCTTCTGTAATCAGTGATATTGGACAGAGCACTCACTACACAGTGAAAAAATATTGAAGCCTGAACAAATCTTGCTTTCTACAGCAGAATTCTTTCTGGATACCTCCATTTACCTGAAACTTGCTGTTCATTAGCTTTCAACAGTGTTAAGCCAACAGGAAATGTTTCTAAAATGCTATTAATATTTTAGCTAAAGATTGTTCACTATTTTGAGTTGATTGTAGGCATTTCAGATGGGGACTGGGATTAAACCACTTAACTGTGTATGTCTGTCTGTCTGGTATTGACTGTCAGGTTTAGGAGATACAATTATAATGTTTCATCGAGGTATAGATATGTTACATGTATATTTTAGTCTCCAGCATAACTCTTCTTGTTTTATCTTGGAGGTGAGGAACCTGCGACACATGGGACAAATCCAACCCATGTCCGTGGTTTGTTCTTCAATTTGGCCCCTTTCCAGTTCCTGGATGTGGCCCATGGATTCAGTTCCTACCTACAAGTACTGAAAGTGATCTTGGGGGATTAGAGCAGAAATGAAGACCTATAGGGTGAAGCCACACGAGAGAGAGGGTGTTAACAAACATGATGCTGGCCTGTTTCGCCTGCTTGAGCCAGCACCAAACCACGCGTGTCTGTTCTGGGACTGCCACATGTGGGCCTGGTTCAAACCCTGGCAGGGTTGGCAGCCAGGCCAGAAATGTGGGCCTGGAACAAACTGAGCCTGGTCTGGACCTGTGAGCCACCCAGGCAGGCCAGAGCAGGGCAAAGTGGGTGGGGAAGTGTCTGGTTTTTGTGCCTGCCTGACCCGGGGTGTGTGTGTGTTGCCATGGCAACCATCCATGGCTGCCTGTCATATTTATTTTATTTATTTATTTTCTAAATTTTGGTGGGGGAGGTGTCAGCGGTGTCCTTGTCATGGACGGATCATTATCTCCTCCAGACCGGTATCCTGGCACAGGTCGGTCCCTGGAAAGGTGCAGAACCAGTTTGGTTGGTTCTCCCCCAGAGACTTACAGAACCAGAGAGGTTCCAGAATGCCGTGGGGGGGAATGTATCCTCTGGTCCACTCAATGACCTCGTGACCTATTGGAACTCGGTGCTGACTGAGGCCATCGACTGTATGGCTCCTAGGCATCCACTCCCATACTGGTGACAACGCAGGTTCCTGTGGTATACGGAGGACCTGCGGCGGATGAAGTGGGAAGGGTGGTGGTTAGAGTGATGGTGGTGTCTTTGTACTGAAGTTGACTGACGTAGTCTGTTTACGTACCTATGCTGTGACTGCGGGCAGCAAAGAAGGCTTTCTTTGCTGCCCTCATTGCATCCAAGTCACGTCCAGCTGAGCTTTTCTGGGTGATGAGGGGGCTGGTCAATCCAGCCTCCCTCTTCCTGGATCCAGTCATCTAACACTCGCTGTGACTTGTTCGTCGACTTTTTTGTGGATAAAATCACTCAAATCCATCATGGTTTTGATGCTGCGCTTTTGACAGTAAGCGAACCAGAGGCAGTTGAAGCCCCATCCTGCCTTGTTTTATGGGGTCAGTTTCAGTGCGTGTTGACCACTGATGTGGAGGATGTTCTTGGGGCTGTTTGAGCCACTCGTGAACTGGACCCATACCTGTTCTGGCTGGTTAAGGCCAGCTGGGATACATTGGGCCATTGCTGGCCGGGATAGTCAATGCCTCCCGGGGGTGGGGGCTGGGGGGGGCAGAGTGCCGGGCTGCCTCAAGGAGGCGGTGGTGTGACTTCTGCTCAAAAAACCATCTTTTGACATTGATGCCCTGGCCAGCTATCAGCTGGTCTCTAACCTTTTCTTATATTGAACGGGTGCTGGCTCATCAACTTCAGGAGCATCTGGACCAAATCGGTTTTCTAGATCCCTCGCAGCTGGACTTTCGTCCGGGCTATGCACTGAGACTGCACTTGTGGCGTTGATCGACGACCTCTCCTGTGAGGTGGACCAGGGTCGTTCAACTCTGTTGATCCTATTAGATCTCTTGGCTGCATTTGATACTGTTGATCATGAGCTGTTGGTGATTTGGTTGCGGGACCGAGCCGGAGTGTTCTTGAATGGTGCTGCTGTTTCCTGGCTGGGACAACTCAGTGTGTGGTGCTGGGTGATTGTTCATTTTCTCCCTGGGACATCACGTGTGGAGTTTCGCAAGGTTTCATCTTATCTCTTCTACTGTTCAGCATGTACATGCAGCCTTTGGGGGAGGTCATTAGAGGGTTCATTGTAAGGTGTCGTCGATACGCTGATGACACCCAACTGTACCTCTCTTTTTCATCAGACCCAGGCCTGGCAATCTCAGTGCTTACCCGGTGTTTGTCAGCTGTGGGGGACTGGATGAGGGTGAGCCGCCTGAAGTTGAATCCTAGCAAGACAGTGGTGATGGTTGTGGGAAGAGCTGGGGGAGTGATGGCCCCCATCATATTTGGGGTCTTTTTTTCTTTTTAATGGTCTCTTACTATGCTGCTTGGAGGCTTGCTCATTGTTAATTTGTCTGCTCATGAGATGCTTTGTCAGCTACACCTGGAACCAGCTCAGTCAACTAATGGACTTTGAAAATAGGGCCATCAAAATATGCTTGCAATCTTTATTGATAAATGAAGCCAGAAGCCTGGGCAATGGAAGCATTTATCTTAGCACAATATTAATATTGCAATTTTTAACAAACTAAATAATTGAACAGTTGAAATTATTTTATTTTTTAAACAAAGCACTCTGGTTTTCAGGATGGAAGGACCTTTACTTTATAGAACTACTTTATACTCGGGTTTTCCTTTATTGAACTACTTTACACTCAGTAACTAGGTGAACAGGTCATTAGCATGTTCATGAATAGGATTGTTGGATCCAGAGTTTAGAAGTAAGGGATGATGTAGATTTGCATATATTTGCATACATTTTATGCAAATTATCCTCCACTACATTACGTGCTGCCCATCCAGCACCAGATTACATTGGGATAACTGTATTTGAATACTAGGCTCCTCTTCCCCATCCAGGCTCCACCTATTGACCTCTGCCCTCCAATGCTATGTGGAAAGAGGGAACCCTGAGGTTATTCTCCCTTGCTCCTTGCTGGATGTCTGGTGCCTCTTGCTCTTCTCTAAGCCCCAGGAAGAGTGTGTCCAGGATTGCTTTGTAATTCCATTTCCCCAGAAATGCTGTAGGGTGCAGTCACACGAGAAGGGCTGGGGAGGCTTCTGCTCTATGGGTAACCTTACCCGCCACAGCAAATGAGCCTCATGATGCAGTGGCCTGTGTGCCCAGGACGTGCCAGATGATGGGGTCAGGCAGTCAGCTGCTCTTCGATGCATACGTGGGGAAAATCCCAAGGACATGTTGCCAAGCAGCCTTACCCCAAGTGGGGTAGGCTGCCCAAGGCAGTGCAACCCATGTGGCAGGGCACGCTTGCCCACCAGGGGTTCCACACTTGGAGTACAGCTGCGGGGCTGTGAGCGATGGGCAGTAGTGCCCGTCGTTTGCGGTCACGTCCTAGCCAGGGGCCGGCTCTCTGCTGGGTTGGGGGAGAAGGTGTTGGTGGGGCAGCGCCAGGTGGCCGCTCCTGTGGGCGGCTCCAAGATGGACTGAATGCCTGGCTCCCCTGCACTTGTGTGCCCGGCTCCCTGTGCTGGCCCTGCAGTGTGACGGGGCCAATTACTCGTCACGGGGCTGCACAGAGATTGGGCCCGTGCAGCTCGTCTGGCTGTACCCCTACTTTTTTTGCCACTTTCTGATGGAAAGTAAAGGGGCTAGGCTGTTTCCCAGTTCTTACTTGGGCTCTGTTGTACTCTTTTATGGACTGGGAAGCGGAAGCATTGTCCTCGGCCCATCCCTATTAGTGCTCTCTTTCAACCGAATACATGAAGTGGAAACTCGGAATTCTTGTTTGCTTATTTGCAAAATCAGGTACGATCTCATGACTTACGAGGTATAAGCATTTCCTTGGACAACAACCAGTGTAGTGTCATATATGGTTATAATTATATGGGATTATAATTGTAGTTAATGAAAATCTGATTCATATTAATGGTTCTCTTTCTCCTGTCTCGGAGAACAGTCCCCCAAATTGGGATATTGAGTACTGGATTTGCATGGGGGAAATATCTCGTACAGCAAAGTTATGGGACAGCCAGATTTCCTTAAAAGTGTAAGATATCCAGTATTTTAAAAGATGTCTGGCAAGCCTATTTATGAGCAATTTGGGATTTTCTAAAAGCCAAATCTGTCACAAAAGTTTAGCTACACTCCATCAAAGAAGGCCTCTTCTGTTGCTACTACAAGAAACAGGATCAAGCTGTGGCTGGCTTTTGTCTTTCACAAAGTTCTGTAATTATACTGAGATTGCTTTTTGAATACTGGCGGTGGTACTGAACTTGCCTTGCCTGGACGTGGGTGATGATAGAGACCTTGGTAGGGTTGATCAGCTTTTCTGAGATTAAAAGTATATTGCATCTTGTCATGTGTGATCTGTAGTTCCGTTATGCAGTGGTGCTAGAGATAGGAGCAACAATAAAATAAATGCCCCCTGCCTATAAGCGAGATTACGAGGAAGGGAATTGCTATCTCTGGTAATCCTTCAGAGGGCTTTAGCTTGCAGCATTTAATCAGCAAATCTAGGTGTTAGTGTCCTGACAGCACAATTAATGGTCTCTTGCTGAACTTTGAACCCCTTTAAACTAGTATTGGTGGTTTTGCTCTGGAAATAAGATCTCATAGGTACATGTTGGAATACCACACTTTGGCATGCAGTTTTCCTATAATGAACATAAGTGGTTTGGAAGTTGAAGAACTGGTCTGAACCAGTTGAAGAACCATGGCCTGTGAACAGACTCCTGTAGTAGATTCTTTTGCACTTGCAGCCATTCTACCCGTGCATGATCTTTATTCAGGTATTGACCTCAGGCAATTTGCCAGGACTCATTCTGCTGGCTTTGGTACTCCAGTCTGGAACCCCTCTTGCTGGCTCTCACCTCTAGTGCACTTCGGCAACTGGTCCCAGGAGTAGAGAGAAGCACTCCCTTTTAGAGAGCCTTACCCATCATACTGGATGAGCTCTCCTAGCCCATCTCTTTCTCGGAGACATTCCCTGGGATGATAGTTCTGCTCTCTTCCCCAGAGGAGATTTCTGAGGGGCTGGTCCCCCTCCCCACACTGATCTTCTGGAGACCAGCTTCTACCAGTAGATCGCAATCTATCTCTTGACCACACCTGAGCTAGGATTTAAATTTTGTAAAAAATGGAAATAGGAGCTTAATTGCAGGCACATGAAGACTTGAGTTTTCACGTGAAGTGTGTCTCGGGTCAGAGATTAGTTCTCCAGTGTTGGCTTATCATTCTTGTGCTCTAGGTTCATAGTTAATAAAGTAACCTGCAAAATCCATATGCCAAGGCCTATACAAAGTTACTTGTCTCCAAGTGTTACTGTCCTAAAACTCTTCTTTGTATGAAAACTGCTGACTGTGCCAGCAAAAGCCTGATGCCAAGTCAACACAAATGTATATCATTCTGTTTGAACTTCACTCATTATAGTTTTAAATTTGTTTTTTCTCTGCCACCAAATACTGAAGTGTTGTTTTAATCTAGCAAACGATTGCCAAGAGTTTAAAACGGTCATTAAAAAATATAGCACATTAGCATCTCCTCTTAATGCTCTTCCCAGATCTGTACAATTTTCATGCACCAGCAGGCAGTATACAAAAGAAATCAATGTTGGGTTTTGTTCCATTAGAAATCCCTTAAGAGGGAAGATGTACAAATTGCCAAAAAGGCAGTACAAAGTAACATGAAAAGATTTATGCCTCTGAATTGTTTGAACTGAAGATAGAATTAAGAGTTTTATAAAGTTAAATCATAGTGAACCAATAACTTTCTGAGGGATTTAGTGATAATTTGTTAGCCAAGTTCCAAGAGGCTAATGGCACTGCTTCCAACCTTTATTGTTGTGAACTAAGCTGCAATCTACTTTCCCTAGAAAAACGTGTTGGTACATCTGTGGTTGCTCTTTGTCAAACTAATAGATATTTATGTGACTTCCCATGGCTAAGTGCAGTTTTTGGAGTAGAGAGATCAAATTTAATAAAATATTATCCTCCATTTGGAGCTGTGTGCATGTATACACCCTTCCTTGAAATAGCTGTAGTGGAAAGAAACTATTCTTATGTTGAGCTTTTTTACCCTCCGAGTCCAAACTCCTTACAAGAAACCTAGTCATAATTCAGATTGTGATCCCAGAACCCCTTGAAAAGATGTTTGCCTGTTTTAGCACCTCTAGTTGCATCATAACAAGAATTGTTTCTTTGGATCTTTGTTCTTTTTTGACTGTGTGTTGTTTAAAAAAGCCTGGAAAAGGGTGGGGTCTTCCTGTTTAGTTTGTTGTTTTGCCTTGGATACCAAAGCTATACAATCTGGTTGGTTTGTTTTAATGCTTATTTAATTGAAACATGTAAATAGCAGGGTAAGAAAACCCCTTGTTTTCATCCCTGGCCCTTCAGCTGAGGGCTGGGAGAATCTTTCGGCATACAAAACCAAGGAAGGAGGGAACCGATACTAGCGCTGAAGTGAATATTTATTTAAATTTGTATCCTGCCCTGCTTCAAAGGCTCAGGGTGGATAAAAGTATATAAAAAACAAGAAAAATGTACTAAAAATCCCCAGCTCCTATCTCGGCTCAAATGCTTGGCCAGATAGTCTTGGTCTTGCATTGCCTCTGGAAAAAATGCACAGGCTTGGGCTTTGACAGCCTCCAGGGAAAGGGGTTTCTGTAGTAGTGAGACAGCCACTAAAAATACCTCTCTACATGCCCTTGCCCAAATGAACTTGATAGGCAGATAGTACTTGCAAGACAGTGCTTCTAGCTGATCTTGGGGATCATGATGGAACTGGGAGAATTGTTGTGGGGAGGAGGTGGTTTTTCAGGTATGTGGGGCCTAGGCCATTTAGGTTTTTGTAGGTCAAAACCAGCACCTTGAATCATGCCCAAAACCTGTTGGAAGTGAGTGCAGAGTAGATGCTGAAACATAGGTGTAATGTGTGCTCATTGACCCATCACCGAGAGGAGGTGGGCACCATATTCTGTACCAGCTGCAGTTTCTAAACACAGATCAAGGCAGCTCCATGAGTGTAACGGCAATAGTCTAGCCTCAAAGTTATAAAGGCACGAGTGACAGTGGTCAGGCCCTAATACTGGTTTTTGTATTCAAGGATAATGTTTGCATTTTTGGATAGCCATGCAAATAATATCTGTGACCAAAATAGATAATCACATATCTGTTTTTTTATTTTTTTATTTTTGACTGTTCAATTATTTATTTGCCTTTTTGGTTACTTCCTTTTTGGATACTGTGCATGCAAAAAATAGCTGAAGGGAAGTAATAGGACCTGAAAATCCAGAATGGATTTGGGACTTGAATAGTGGTGGTTATCCATTTTAGTGGATATTTTTCACCTTGGGTGAAATCCTCGGGTATGATGTTTGCTGCAGATACACATTTCAGCCCTATGTGGTATTTCTAGGGTTTTATTCTGAAACAGAGAGAGACTTCTCATTGACCCATCACCAAGAGGAGGTGGGCACCATATTCTGTACTAGCTGCAGTTTCTAAATGCAGATCAAGGCAACTCCATGAGTGTACTGCAGTAGTCTAGCCTCAAGATTATAAAGGCTAAACTTCCTCTCTCTGAAAAGAATTTCAGACTTTTTTATATAAAAACAAACTTTCTAAACACACACACCTCTGCCTGTTTATAAAATGTGTGTATAGTAGTGGCTACATTGCCATAAAAATTTTCCTTGTATCTGAGGCCAGACAAAATTACGCCATTTAAGAATATATATTTTTTTAAAATAGGTCTGTCTTGCAAAGTGCCCTCTTCAACAGTTTTTTGTCAGGAGTTGCATGACTGATAACTGGCCACTTCTCCTTTTTGAAGAGTGTGTGTGGTATGAGGTAACAATGAAAAAGCATCTCTTTTGTAGGAGCTCAATATATCTGGTAGACAGGTCAATGTCTAAGTTGGGATAATTTCTACGCATGCTGATTCTGAAGAGCAAGGAAGGGTGGGGGATGGTCTGCCCTTGTTTTCATGTCTTCTCTTTTTATTTTTCCTCCAGGAAACCTTTATTCCCCAGAAGGAGATCTTCTTGATGTATTTAGGAAAAACAAGAAGCTTTGTGAATGGAAAGTGTTCTGGGATTGAGCCCTGGCAACTGATTGGATCAACGTGTGCTGCCACCCTGATGCTGGTGTGGCTACACAGATTTCTCTTCCAGTCAGAGAGTAAGTACCCTGATACGTCTTTGAAGTTTAAGGATGCCTAACACTTCAGGGACATGCTGGTTCTCCATGTGCAAGTTTTCATAATTGTATATGGGGGCTCTTGGGGCTTGGTATAAACCATTATTTACTAGTGAAATCCTCTGTCCGTATTAATGTCAAGACATGCTTTGACAATTCCACTTGATAAAATGATGGAAGAAATGTTTCCCCTGAAATGGCTATAGCTATTATCTTAGTTACATACATTTCTATTTTTTTATTTTTTTTTAAAAGGTAGAAAATGTTGGCATAATGAAGTGTCCCTTTAGCTTTCATATAACCTGAAGCTACCTTTTACCACAAAGCAACACGTGGTATGTCTTTCACTGCTTTAAATCCAGTTACCAAAGGATATGCGAGTTCCAAGGATGATGACTAATCAAGCCAGCCCCCTTGCTCGCTTCCCCAGGGAAGTTCAGAAGGAGAATCTGCATTCAGTGGGATTTCTACTTCTATCTAGTCTTTTCATCAGGGTTGGCTGTGGGTGACTTTGTCCATGCCAAAAGGGGAGATGAAATTTTAGCCAGAATAGGAAGTCCAGGATTTCCTGTCTTCGTTGCATTAAACCTCAGCCACAGAGGCAGCTTCTGCACATATGGCTGGCCCTGCACAGAGCACTCCTGATTATTATTTTTTGGAGGTGCTCTGTGCAGGGCCGTGAGTGGCTGCTGCGTGGTTCATGGGAGCACGCCCCCCCCCCCATGCACCACCTTCACATGAGCAGTTGGATGTGTGGTCGGTAGGGGGCCATGCATGGATGAGTCTCTTTTAAAAACACCAGGCCATTTAAGGTAGATCATTTTTATTCTCACTTATAGATGGGAATTGAGACTGAGAGATAGTGACGTGCCCAAGGCCACCTAGTTAGTTCATGAGCAAGATGGGATTTGAACCTTGGTCTCCCAGGTCCAAGTCCAACTCCTTATCCACCAAGTTACACTGCCATAATCTGTTACCTGGCAACACAACTTCTGCCCCTTTCTGTAGCATATGTTTAATTTTAAATAGAGACAAAGTAGTTCAACTGATATTTTCTATTGGACCAGCTTGGGGAGGGGAGGGGGTGGGTTTTGCCCTTTTTGTATATTTTTAATGAATTTTAAATTGTAGAATTTTTTTAAATTTTTTTTTAAAAAAAATTATTATTATTATTTGTTTTGTAAGCCGCCCCAAGCTGCTCTGTGAGCAGGAGGGTGTGGGGTAGAAATATAATGAAATAAACAAAAATTCTGTTTGTGAGAATATGCAAGCGTTGACATATTCTCACCAACAAAAATTGGTGCAATAGAAGATACCATTCGAACTAGTCTGGTATGTGGCCAACCTCTGGAAGTGAGGGATTGTTGCAAACTTAGAACTCTGAAAATGGCTAGTACACAGGCAGGTGGTACTAGTCATACTTGTTCTGTTCTTGTCTGTCTTGTGATCAAGAGAGGCACTGTAATGCCAGATAATGTGAGACACCGGGGTGATATAGTCAAGTAGCTGCTAGTGCCTAATCAGGTTGTTGAAAAATACCTTCTGTTCTGAAATTTCAGCCATTTCTGAATTTCACTCTTTGGTCTACTGAAACTTAGTGCCTCAGTCCCGTTGTTGTTTGCCAAGAATTTCCATTGTATCTCAACTGTTAGGCCTTAGTGTGTGTGTGTGAATGCAAAACAGGTGGTTTAACTTCTTTGTTGTTTCTAAGGTTTACTATCACGAAGCAAAAAACGGTTCTTTAAAGTTGTACGAAAACTGCCTGTTGTTGGGCCATTGGTAAGTATGTGAAGCGTTTTTTTGTAGTGGGAAGATATCTGCTTCTTCTCATCAATAGCAAGTGGCCTCACCCTTTCAAATTCCTTGGTGTATATGATCACATACAGAAAATACATTTTAGCTTATAGATGAGGGCCATAGAGTTCACTCTGTGTTATTGCACTGAGGTAACTTATCATCCTGCTAGCATTGTCCATGATTAGTCATTAATCTGCAAGTCTGAGGTAATTGGGCTTACGTTATGTAAAAAAGTTATTTTCTGTCTTGAGGCTTGAACCCGATTGGTTCAATATTTAAGTACTGTGTGTGTGTTAGGAAGGACTTGGACCTCAGCATTCAGAGAACAGAAGCTGTGTAATAATTGAACAAAGAAATACAATTGAGTTTCTTTTATTGAAACTATGTTCCACAACATGGATGGAGACTCGTGTCCCTGGGACAAATCTAGCTTGTGGCTGCAGGGATCCAGCCCCTTCAAGCATGGAAACAGTGAGACAGATGAAGGGAGCAGAAGATAGCCTGATGGTTCCATGGCACAAAATCATGATCTGGTCCCTTTTCCCTTCATCCTGAGCACACTGCTTAAGCGCCCCCCCCCCATCATTCTCCCCCCCCCTTAAGTTCTCTTGTATACTGCGCCTGGGGCAGTATACAAGATACTACTAATGCCCTGAGGATCTCCTCTCAATAAGCACCACAGAAAATAAATTGAGGGCTCTAGAAGGAGGGTCTGTTTTACGTTATTTATATAGCAAGTATAGGTTTTATTTTCCTCTTGTAAGGATATAAGGAGTTGCCTAACTGAGTCAGACCAATGGTCCATCTTAGCCCAGTATTGTCACAACCTGACACAGCAGCAGGGTTTCAAATCCAGCTCTCTAGGGTCTCCAGCAGAGGCCTCACCCAGGCATGCTACCTGCAACCCTCCAGGTTTCCTGGCAGAGGCCTCACCCAGGCATGCTACCAGAGATCCTGAATCAGAGATGCTGGGGATTGAACTTGGGACCTTTATACATGCAAAGCATGCACTCTACCACCTGAGCCATGGCGCACCCGTTCTAACACCTAAAATTTCGCTACCCTTGTTATTGAGGTGCGTCTTGGTTAAATGATTTTAAAGTACAAAAGTGTTGTGGTTTTTTTTATATATATAAAGTTAACACTAATCAGTTCCAGTGATTAGTAGAATCTTGCATTTGGTAATGACATCTTGCTTAAAAGCGGCCTTGACTTCCAGGCATTCCATTGATCAATATATGTCTTGCTGCTAAGATTCCAACAGCTAGATTAGATAATGTTTTTGGTAGAGATCATGTACTGTGAGGGAGGATCATCAGACTGGAGGCTTGAGGAAGCAGTGACTGATGTAAGATCCCATTTGTTTTTTAATCTAGAGTTCACTGTGCAGTAGAATTTCGTTAATCCACTAATAGTAACATGTTATAAACATATTCTCTAGTATTTCTGCTCTGTTGCTGCTGATGTGGTCATGGGAAGAAGTACCATCTGAAACTGTTGTGTTGACATGAGATTTAAGCACTATGAAAGGGAGTGGGTGTACAGCTAATGAATTGCTTTGCTACATTTTAGCAAAGAGAATGGTTGACACTTTATGGGTATTAAAGAATGGAATTAGAATGCAGAGTATTTGACAGAATCCCCATAGGAATGCAATATTGTTGTTTATACTGCTGAACTCATTGTTCAAGGCACCAGTTGTCAAAAGCTCTGCGTGACAGAATATGTACACCCCAGTAATGATGATTGTTTTCTTTCTCTGCAGATACAGAAGCATTTTAACAAGGCAATGGCCGATGTAGCCTACAGTTTGTCCTTTCTGAAAGAAGGAAAGGGCTATATACGAACACTACCTGCAAAAGGCATGAGCCAACATGAAATTCTAGAGAAGATACAAGAGTACAGCGCTCTGGGTACGGCTGTGAGTGTGTATGAATACATAGATAAGTCTGTGTCATAGGCAAGATATTAGATTTTTGTTTGTAGCTGAAATTAATTTTCGCATTTGCTGCTAGTGGTTTCAGTAAGTATCTTGAGGCTCTGATGTTAACTAATATTAAATATTAATTGCCGTGTCTTGTTTCTAGATAAATATAAATACTATGTAATACCCAGGCATCCCATATTAAACTCCAGACTGGTCAGTATTCAGCTGTGAATATAATTTAAAGGCAATTCTGATATTTCATTGTGAGAGTAATGCAAGGGGAATGGGGAGACTTAGGTCATCCGAATTTGTTGATTCTCCAATCTTGAGAGGAAAGTTGTTATGTTTATTCATAGTGAGAGGGAATACCCTCAATAGACTTCTGAATAATCGCCCATTGCTAGACTCTTGGTAAAAATGTGTTTTGTTTTGGAGCCCTAACTTCTTAAGAGTATCCATCAGAATATTTGAGAAACTTCTTGCTTCATAGTGGTGATTTGTAGTTTGTAAACTAGTTTGCAAATCAAGACCTAATCATAGTGTACTTTATTGGTATGATTCCACACAGATACTGAAATCGCCACTTGACTTAACATATCAGTGACTTTTCAGTTAGAAAATGAGGTAATCTACAGTTGCTAAAAGAGTTTAGTTCTTAGAAGTAGCTAATACTGCTTCAATGGCTAATAATACTTCAGTGAAGTTACTTATCTTGCTATTTTTTTTGAAATGCAGGCTTTCCTCATCTAATTCTAAGCAGTTTTATATATTTTACTGGCATGGCAAGTTGTACAACTTGCCATATAAGTTTGAAAAGTTAATACTGGCAGTACTGAGGACCTCTCCGGTGATTTGCTAAGCTGCAAATGGGTGGAGGTGTGGGGAAAGGGTTGCTGGGGGGAGGGCGGCTAAGGAGATTTTTTTTTATTGACTTGTTTTTATTGATTGTACGCTACCCTGAGTCTTTATGGAAGGGTGGCATATAAATTTAAATAAATAAAATTATACCTTCCTTTCTATTTTTGGATTATTGTGGGAATTTATACTTTGTCTTTCAGATGATGTGCATTGGGAAGATGGAAAAGTCTCGGGGACAGTATACAGTGGAGAAAAGAAACTCACTAATCTGCTAGTTAAGGTAAGCTTGTGTGTGAATTGCATAAAGACCTTTCACCATCCATAAATGACCAGTTGTGAATTAGATTCATGCCCATCCTGGTTGGTTAAAGGGAAAGACTGGGCCCACTGCTGGTTGGGGTTGTCAGTGGCGCTTTTTGGGATGGTAGCATGCCAGCCGTCTTTAAAACTGCAGTTGTTTGACCCCTGCTCAAGAAACCATCTCTTGGCGTGGCCTCTCTGGCCGCTTATTGCCTCATCTCTAACCTTCACTGTTTGGGGAAGGCCATTAAATGGGTGTTTCTCAGGCAGCTTCCAGTGCACCTGAAAGATATCGGATTCCTGGCCCCGTGTCAGTTTGGCTTTCATCCTGAATAAGCCACTGACACTACACTTGTGGTCTTGGTCAATGCTTGATGCCTGGAGATTGACAGGAAGAATTGTACCCTGTTGATCTTATTAGATCTTTCAGTGGGCTTTGATGCAGTTGATCATGGGATAGTGTTGACATGGCTGTAGGACTGCTGTTAAATGGTTCCATTAGATCCTGTTGGGGAGGACCCAGAGGATGGTGCTAGGTGGTTGCTTTTCGTCTCGGAACTTTGTTTGTGGTGTCCTACAGGGTTCCATTTTGTCGTCTCCTGTTCGATGTGTGTCTGAGGATGCTGAGTAAGCTCATTCATGGATTTGGAGTGAGGTGCCATAGTTGTGGTGTTGACCCTCAGCTCGATCTTTTTTCTTTTCTTTTTCATCTGGGTCCTACAGACTCGGAGCTTACTCAGTGCCTGACTGCTGTTGATGGGGTTCGTGTCTTTGGAACTCATTTCCTTCGGAGGTTCACCAAAGCCCTGGCCTGAGCATTTTCTTGAGGCAGTGTCAGACCTTTTCATTTGTCCTGGCATTTGGCAGGCAAGGTTAGCGTTTTGAGTGATTGTGAGAAGGGGAGGAGAGGATTTTATGGGTTTTCTTAGATTGTGTATTGTAATATTTTTATATGAATTCTTATCAGTTGTTACTCACCTGAGCCTACAGGAATATGGTGACCTATACATCTTAAGTACTTTTAAAATTAATGTCGATAAAAGGAATTGGTTCTTGAAATGGTAGGACCAAGCTCATTGGGTTTGAAGGTAAAGGGAAAGATTTGGGTAGATATGGGTAAAGAGGGCGGTGTTAACAAAATAAAGGGTAGTAAATTTCCACAAGATGTGCTGACCAGGGGACTTTTGTAGATAGATGGGATAAGATCTGATAAAATGTTCTAGAATGATTTGCAAGCCATCAACTACAAAGGAGTGCACGAGCTGATGATGATCTCTGGAGGTTTTATTACTGTTGATTTTATTTGAGTTGGGACACTGGCTGTTCATTTCCTCACTTGAACCGATGCTGCCATGCAGGTGGACTAGCATGCTTCATACCCAGCAAACTTGTTATTCCAGTCCTAGATTTTTCTGTTGTGCAAAAGTTCCTGGTGGAATAGGTGTTGCTTGTTCCTTTTATATAGGGCTAATAGAACCCCTTCTGAACTGGATCCAGGAAAGAGAAAGAACTTGCAACAACTGTGTCATGCAGTCCCAACTTTAATAATGGTAAAATCCTCGGAATGACTTGTTTTAGCCACGACCCCACTGGCCATAGCCAACTCTCCTAGGTTGAGTTCTAAGCATTACAAAGGCTTGTTTGGCTATGTAAGTTAACCTTTTCTCTCATAGTCCAGGTGTCCGTAATGTTTTATTCCTGTGTCTGAGGTCGAAAGATTTGAAGGTTGATTCTTACTAGAAAAAGTGTGCTGATTTGGGGGGGGGAAGTGTTTGACTGAATTTCTCTGAATATGAGAAAGTGATGCATAGTACGTTCTATGAACATACCTCTCATTGTTGCATCTTATGGCATGTTTATGTGAATACGGTAGCCTCAGATACACATTTTGGGTCTCTTACTGCTGCAAGTACCAGAATACAACATGGCTACCGCATCATTTAATTCTATATGTGTAATTTCAATGGGTGTAATCTATTTTTGTTTTACTAAAGAAGTATAATGGTAACGATAAGGAAAGCAATGTTTGTTACAGCTTTTGACCTGAAATGTATGCGTGTGCATGTGCATACTCCGTTATTATCGTTGCAGATATCATTCATATCGTTAATACAAAAAATTACATTGATAATACATTGTTAATACAGATAATACCTATAGAATTGAAATGAAATACCAAAAAATTGTACATCGATATTACAGAAAATACAATTAACAGTTAGAACACACATCAACTGGCACTCGTGAGAAAGATGTGTCGCTTCTAGAAATTGATAGCCTGCCATTTTCAAACAAACTTGTAAAATTTGGGTTGAAGTTATCAATATTGAACAGATCCAGATGATAGTCCTCCACCATCGATAGTGAACATGATTTGCTGAAAAGAATACTGAATAGTGAATACTTTCCCTCCATACTGTAGATGAACAGTTTGATGTCATTGTTTCGTGACCAGGTTTCAAACCTTTCTGCCTTCGACACAGGAATACTAAACAGGCCTGACTAAACATTAGATACAAATTTACTAAATCTGTGTACATCATCCAGTACATAGCTGTTCCCCCATGTTTGCCATTGTGAGTGTCATCACTGAATTGTTCATAGAGAGTGAAAAAATTGTTTACCTCTGCTGATTCTTCAACTTCCTTCAATGCATCTGGAGACAAAAACATTGCAGATTTTAAGAAGTTGTATGTAGACATTGCATTGAATAGTTCCATATTCCTCAAGAAACTTACGGAAGTGTAGCACGTGAAATACAAGCTTTAGTAAGGGATACAGTCTTCGGCAATGATTGAAGTGTTTGCTGTTAAGGAAACCATTCAGGGAACCAGAAGCAAGCACGTCTATTTCTCTTAGTATTTCACCCATTGAAATTACACATGTGGAGTAGCCATGTTATATTCTGTTACTTGCAACAGTAAGAGACCCAAAAATGTATATCTGAGGCTATCATATTCATAAGCACATCATAAGATGCAACAATGAGAGATATATTCACAACTCGTCACTTTCTTGTATTCAGAGTCCTCTAGCAGCCCAACGCAGAACACTAAGACTATTTTTTTCAGAATTGGCACACTTTCTTTAGTAAGAAGCAACCTTCAAACCTATTGACCTTAGACATGGGAATAAAACATTGCGGGGACCTGCTCTACCAGTAAGACCATTCTTCCCCCACCAACCTTTCTTCCCCCACCAACCTATCTCCCTTTTAAGAAGTCAACTTTTATAGCAGCTGCAGCTTAGTTTCCCAACTAAGCTATTGTTTCTGGCTGTTTACACAAAATACATGTTTCAGTGGCTTACCTTAAAATAGTCATTGGTATTTCAAAAGCCCATCTCTTAACAGGAAACATGGCTGCTCTGTTCACCGAGGTAAGCTGAGAACAAAAGGGTTCACATCTAATAATTTATTTAAGGAACATATGTTACAGGCCCAGATACTGCTCAGTGTCTTTGTGGTAAGACTATGGAACAAAAGTCCAGATCATTATTAGGATAACTTTGGAGATAGCCAAAATGGTTGGAGGAAATGTAGCTTTCACATCTGTAGTTTCTGCCACTGCTAAACTCCTACTGCTTTATAAAAGTGCAGCTTTTGTACTGCTTTCAGGTTTTGTGCTTTTAACTTCTTCCCAAACTTGTTGAAAACAGCTAACTGATCTGCCTATGTTTAATGCTGTCTGTACTGCTAGGTTCAACCCCCCAACCCCACCCCATCATAGGCATCTTGGAAAGGAGAAAGGGTTTCCACATGCCATTCAGTAATGATTCCTCTGGGCAATTAAGTTGTGGTGTTGACCACTAGGTTTAGATACTGCTCCACTTCTTTTGGCTAGGGAGATTGTGATGACACAAGTGGAGAAAGGATGGACTCCTATGGGCTTAGCATGGTTTTGGAGAAGGTTTTGAAGAGGATGGCAGTTGGAGAAATTACTGATTCTTCAAAACTTTGTTGTCTTTGCCCAACAGTGAGAATATTATAGCACATCCAAGAAACATTAGCTTTGCAGAAATTATTTAGGTGGTGTTTGACAGTGGTTCTTGAACTCTTCTCTGTTAGGGTTGTGCATTCATTTTAGTTATTTTGAATAACTAAATGGAAAATCCCATTTTTGTTTTCATTATTGCAATAACAAACAGGTTATTTATAGTCATGCTACTTATAGTCATAAAAACTTTGGAAGAAAAAACCTGTATATTTTTGGAACACGCCCCCTCAAGATTTTGGGTCATAAATTGAAGGCTGCAATGTCTTTGTTTTTCATCTGATTTGCATGACATTTTGACAGATTGTACCCCTCACCCAAAGGATCATTTCTTCCCTATTTGAGAGAGACTGGATAAGGGGTTCTGATTTTATAAGCAATTGACGTTCTGTGATTTTTAACAGAAGTTAGGTTTAACAGAGGCTGAAGAAGTTTCTGGCTGTACCTTCTTTGTTTTCAGTCTAATTTGGATATGTGGACAGATTGTACCTCTTAGATAAGGGATCATCTCTGCCAAATTTCAGAAAGGTTTAACAAAGGTCCCGATTTTTATAAGCATCATGGTTTGTGTATGCACTTCCAGCTGTAACATCTTGCTCGGGATTTGGACCAATTGTACCCCTTGCCCAAAGGATCAACCCTGACAAATTTCAGAAAGATTGGATAAAGCATCCTGATTTTTATAAACAATTGAAGTTTGGGGATTTTAACAGATTGTGCAGATACTAGTCCTGAAAATTTTGGGATAAAAATGAAAATTTCAGGACATAACCATGACTTCAGGCAGCAAGGCAGAGGGGAGGAAGAATTAGGCCAGCAACCAAGAGACCTAATTGACACATCCAAGCTGGCCAGTTGGCATCCCAAACACATCCTGCAGCAGGTGACAGAAGATATAAGAGAATCCCTTATTGACTCTTCCTAAGCAGATGTTTCCAACTTCCCAGTAACAAGCAGGAGAAGCTGGGGTCAGCACAGCACAGAATGAGGATACATTGCTGACCTTTCTACTGACTAATTGGCTTCACAAATATCTTGCCACTGTGACAAGAGAATCCCTGGTATAGGCTCATTCTCTGGAGATATGCTGCTCAGGCTTCCAACTTGCCAGTACCTAATCACTGCAATGGGGGAGGCTTACAGGTGAGCATTGGGGAGCAAATATAAGCTTCTGCAAAGCTGCATAGCCTCCACCATAGCTCGATCTTGTGTGGCTCATAGCCTGGCTTAGTGCTCTGTGCATGTGACTGTGTGTGCTACAGTCTTCAACCTCACTGTAAGTGCCCTTAAAAGCAGAACTCTGCATCTACTCTTCCCCCGTTGATACCCTCACAGACTTTGAAGTGCCAATGACTGAAGCCTGTGTCAGTGCCTCTAGCACCTGCTCCTACTCTACTCTGCCTACCTCCTCTTGTCTTCACTCTCTCTACAAATGCTCCAAAAAACAGCTCTCTCCATTTAGTAAAACCTCTATAATTTAAACAGAGGCAACACCTGCAAGTGATTTAAGGTAGCTTGCTACTTCTGTTAAACTCTCAAAATGTATACTGCTTATAAAATTGGGACCCTTTATCCTATCTTTTTGAAATTTGGCAGGGATGATTCCTCTGGTGAGGGAAACAATCTGCCCTAATTCCATCCAAATTGGATGGAAAACAAAGACGTTACAGCTGGAAAAATTGTGTGCAAACCATGAAATTGTTAAATTGTTTATAAAATTGGGACCCGTTACCCAGTCATTCTGAAATGTGGCTGGGATGATCCCTTGGGTGAGGGGTACAATCTATCCAAAGTTCATGAAAATCAAATGAAAACTGAGGAAGGTAAAGCAATGGAAAATGAAAATTAAAAAAGAAAATGAAAATTAATAACGAAAACTCAGAGTAAAATGAATGCAATCTTAATAACAAAATAAAAACAAAAACACCCCCCTCCCTTTTGTGCACACCCTGATTCTCTGCACAAATATTTTATGCAACCGAACAGAAAAGTCTCCACAAAATGTTTGGTTTTCACAATATTTCCTTGTGACTGTGTGCTGAAAGCAGAGTTTTTAGAGAATAATTTTATCAAGTTGTCTGCGGAATAAAAGCATGGAGGAATCTCCATTACATGTTGTTGCATAATTATCCCTCTAGTTTTGTGAGTGCTTTGGAGCGTAGGACCATGCAAATCGTTTGTCTTTAACTGTTCTTCCTTAGTCATAAAAAATTGGTAGGTTGTGAAACGGTCACTGGCTTAGATTTGTTGAACTATATCTAAAGCTTCCTAGCGTGAGATGCACCATTGTAAGACTAACTTGCTGCTGTGTTTTGTTTTGTTTTGCTCCCTCCTCCCCCCCCCCCAAAAAATAAAAAGGTTTATGAGGAATTTGCATGGAGTAATCCTCTTCATCCAGATATCTTCCCAGGGTTGAGGAAGATGGAAGCAGAGGTGGTGAGAATGGCCTGCGCACTCTTCAATGGGGGACCTAATTCTTGTGGAGCAGTAAGTAAGCTAACACTTGAGATTCCCAGTTTAAGGCTATATGTTTTCCTTTCTAGTAGCTGTGCTGAGAATATTTATGTGCCCGATGTGAAAAAGATACTAAGTTAGTCCCTATCTTGCATGGAGGTAATTTAACCTGTTCTAAAATATAACTTGCCTGGCAGTGGTGTGGTAGGTAGTTTTAATTATCCCCTGACTTATCCCAAGTTTTGACCTTGTCAAAACTATGGCTGCAGTCTAGTCCAGCTTGTCGGTTGGGAGATTACCCACAAAGCACACAAGATGTTAGGTGAGTTGTTTGAGCACAAATATGTGGGGTTGCTCCTTTCTCACCTTTTGTGAGCTGTGTGAAGAAGTCAGCCTGGAAGGTGTCCAGTTCAGGGCTTCTGCATTTTAATTTCCTAGTTACTACCTGTTGTTTCTAACAGAATGCAATGGTAGAGGGTGTGGAAGTGCAGATGTGAATTAAATTGGATGCATGTTTTATAAAAATAAAATAAGCAGTCTGTATAGTAGTCTGTCTATTTCTGGTACATCCTCCATGTCCCTTCCTCCCTTGGCCAGAGTTTCCCAAGGCTCTGTTTTTGGCCCTCTTCTGATCTCCCTTTACACTCAGTCCTCATGTTAAACCATCGACTGTCTCATCTTATAATATCACCTTTATGCTGATGACATTCAGTCCTATCTCTCCCCCTCTACTCTCCCCCTCTATTCAGTCTTGCATCACCAACTTTCTCTCTGATATCTCTGTTGGATGTCTCACCGTCACCGTCAACTCAAGCTTAATATGGTCAAGACTGAACTTCTCTTCTATCCCCTCCCATTCTTCTCCGTCTTCCTCATCAATTTCCATTGTTGGTGTTACCATCCAACCTGTCTTTCAGGCGTGTCCTGGGGTTCATCTTTGACTTCTCCGTCTCCTTTGCATCTCACATTCAATCTGGTGCTAAGTCCTGTTGCCTCTCTTTGCAAAGAATTGCTAAAACCCGTTTTTTTCTTACTGCTTCCACTGCCAAGACCCAAGTGCATGTGCCTTGACTATTGGAAACTCCTCCTTATTGGCCTTCCTCATTCTCACCCTACCCCTCTTGCTTCTTTCAAGCACTCTGCTGCTGAGGTCATCCACCTCACCTTCTGCTTTGAACATGTTCAGCCTCTCCTTTCACCGCTGGCTCCCTCTATCCCAATGCATTCAGCACAAGCTCGTCCTTGCCTTCAAGGCTCTTCATAGCCTTGCTCTTTGCTATCTTTCTGCATTTGCTTCCTGTTACATTCCTGCCTGTGAACTTTGCTCCTCCTCTGCTGCCACCCACACCTGTTCCCAAGTCTGCTGCTCCACAAAATGTATCCGCTCCTTCTCTCATGCTGCCCTTTTATGCTTGGATGTCCTTCCCTGAACACACTCCATCTGCTCCCATCCTTCAAAGCCCTCCTGAAAATCTACCTCTTCCATCAGGTTTTGCCCAGCTCCTCATTCCCTCTGACTGCTCACTGAGTCATTCAGAGTCCCCTTCTCAGTTGTAACTAAACCAAGCATGTGCGCCAGTGACTTCTCAACTTTGTGAATGTATTTTGATCTCTTTCTATCTTCCTCTCTTCTTTATCTCCCCTAGATTATAAGCCCAGTGGAGCAGACATCTGTAATGAACATGCCTATAATTAATGATTTTACATTGCCAGGTACACTGTTGGTGCTATATAAATAATAATAGTAGCATGGACAACATGAACTCCATTTTGGGAGGAGATTACTAGTGAACAATCATGAAGGGTTCTGGCAACCTTAATATATGGAATTGTTTGTCAACTCTGTAGCTCATATGCTTGTGTACGGTGGGGCTGCAGCAGAGTTCAGGTTTTAGAACAACTTGTCCTTTATCTTTTTTCTTTTAAAAAAATAATAAATCTTTTAACCTTCAGATGGATTTTGGAGAAAATCGGGTCCCAAAGGGGTACAAAAAAATGAATACAACTTTTTTAGCAAAACTGTACTACTTCATACTCCATGTACTCCTGAACAGTAATGGGGTCAATTGTCCCGTGCTGGTTCATCTCTTCTCCCTCCCTCCTGGTTTAAAATTATTATTTTTTTAATTTAGAATTTCACTAAAATATTATTGGGGTAAATTTGACCCCAGTTGTAATGAATGGAAAAATGAAAGCACTACATGCCTAAGGTTACTGGGGGTCATATTCACCCCAAACATTCAACTCAACCCCCAGTCAATTCAATACCCAGTACAGTAATTTTGGGAATGTTGGGGGTACTACTGACCCCAAATACTTTTTGTGTTAGTATTGTTTCTGTACTGCAAACAATAACTTAATAAAATTAAAAAAATTTATGTTAAACTGGAGTCATTTTCAAATCAATCACATTTATTTCACCCTAATTTTGACTTAGTTGGCATCAGTTTTACCCCAAATACCGGATTAATACAGTGCCTTTTTCAGTCGTATGAGGGTTAAAAAAACTCATTCCCGCCTCTACCTTTTTAAAGTTAACTTAGATATTGTTCTCAGACCCATAGTCATCTCTTGAGAGGTGGACAGGCTGGTTCTAAATCTGTAATGATCCTTTCAACAATTAGCTTGCAATATAATACTGCCATGTACTTAAGAGTTTTGAAACATGTGTCATGTGTTTGGAGAACTTAATTCACAGAAATATGCAACCCATAATAATTGATTAGTCTATTTTGATTTTAATAGGATTTCCTTGGGTCAGAGTACTGGCTCTATGACATGAGCATCCTGAAACTCAAGCAGCACAAATAAAGCAATTGGGAAAGAGCTTAATTTGGTGTGGAAGTTGTGTATTAAGTTTCTGAACTAACCTTATTCACAAGGCTGGTGCCCAGGCTGAGGAAATGATTAGTCAGAAGCTGTTTAACCCGCCCGTATTTAACTTCCTGAAACTAGTTTTGCAGGTGGATGAACGTGTCTAATTCAGGAGGAATAAGCACTGCATAAACAGTGAAGCTTTAAGGAGTTAGTAGTTAAAAGGTCATGGAAACTGAGCTGGAAGTTGCTAGACTTCTTGAACAAGGAGCAAGATAGGTGGTCTGTCAGGAGTGTGTTTGGGATTGATCCGCCCTTACCTTCTGACTTAAAATAAATTGCAGTTGCCTGGTCTTGGGGTACATATGACCCTTATGGGAAAAACCCATTATAGTTGGGGGTCTATTTTATCCCCAAAACATAGTCTGTGTTCCAAAACCTTCAAACAAAGCCCTGGGAGCGCGAACGCACGCACGTACGCATGAAAGAGTCTGTTTTATGGGGATTGTTTTCACTCCCAAAATTTGCCCCAAATGCAAATTCTCTCCTGTAAATTACTGGCTTTGCCTTATAGTCTAGCTTTACTAAGGACAGCGGAGTACACTTAGCACCTTTATAGCCTGCTATTTGCATTTATTTTGTTGTTGCCTAGGATGCTTCAGGGCTTGTTTGCATTTCTTTATTTGCCTAAGATTCTTGTCTCCACAAACTGACACCAGAAGGGAAACTTAAACCTAGGCTGAAGAAATGAAATCTAACATTCCCTGAACAGCTGAGAAATGACACGGAAAAGGTTTGTGTAAAACCAAATAGGAAAACTCCATTGACCCCTCATGTGCGTTTGCACCCTGGCCCTCTTTTGGTCATTGGAGACAAACGATAAGAGATACCTGGCTGAAATTTGAGTATGTTACGGCCAGAGGAACCAGTGACAATGTGCTGCAAGCAGTTGTAGACCCAATACTTAGATATTTTCATGGTTCTTTTCAACCACGATACAAAGGCACAAAATAATAGCAGTGAAGGGGTTAATTTTCATTGCTGCTGCCAGTCTGAGGTGGCCTTGAGTTCCATGTCCCCTTGCTATCTGAATGGTCCTTGAAAGCTGTTTATTTTGGTTTATTTTAAGCTGGGGTCCATTTGACTCCTATTGAAATGCATTGGCTTGGGGTCCATTTGACCCCAATAGGCAATTCTATGGAAACGTGGGGTTCGTTTGAAAAATGACACTTTTTTGTTTATAGGAGACAAATGGTAAGAGGTATTCGGTTTGAAATTTTAGTATGTTATGTCCAGAGGTGCCGGTGACAATGTCCTAAAAGCTCAAACTTGAAGAGCTACTAATTAACATATTTTAATGTTTTTTGTGCTCGGTGGGGTCAGCCTGACCCCAAGATCTAAGGTTGTTAATAACCCATCAAGAAATCTTAATTTAAGTTTTAATTTTGTTAGGCAAGGCTTCTGCCATATGCCAACAAACAACACAAAAGACACAAAAACAACAATAGAATACATAGATGACCAGCCAGCTTAAGGCTGCATCAAATCATTATAAAATGATAAAATCAATTGGCTGGCTAATAATAAGCCCCTAACAGTTACCCCACTTACTCCATATTCATGGCCCTTGGGTATATAGGCAGGAATCCAGCCTCGTTCAACTCTATCCCTAATTGCAAAAAAAATACGTATAAGTCTCATAATCACTACGTCACAACCTAAAATAAATATTCGACATATACCATTAGGAGTGACATAATGAGCAAATAAAATATAACCACCTCAATTTATGGCAGTACATATACAAAAAACATTTGTCAGTAGATTGAACAAAATTGATGAGGTCCAGGTCCCCCATTTACCGAGGAACTGACTAACAACTCTGCCCGTACCCCAAAGAGATGGCCACATAACCTAACCTCTATAGATTATAATATAGGGAACTAAGACTGGCTTAAAGCCCTCTTACAGTATTAACTATAATTTGCTCAGGAGCCCATGCACTATACTACAACTCCATATCCCTCCCAAGGCCGTACATTAACCATGCTAAAGCTTTAGTGCCTGAGCACGTTTGGATTGAATTATATATCTTTCTTTAGATGCCAAGTAGGTGTAAGAAGCAAGGACCAATATAGCATCCTTCTGTGGCAGGGCCAATAGGTGGCAAAAACATTCGCATGAATTGGATAAGGAGCTTTCAGACAATAGAGGAACTATCCACGTTACCCACAGAGCATCAAAATAAGAACATCTCAATAAAAATGTTCAATATCCTCTATTTCTCCCTTATGACAAGAGCACAATCTGTGCTTGCGTGGGACAGAATTGTATCTACCATCTACTATTGCCGTTTTGACCATCTGCCAACGGAGTAAGGTGTACGCTCTTCTCAACTTGGGATTACGCAGGATATCCAAGTAGGGTTCAGAGAGGAACTGCTCCTTATAAAGCCCCAGGAGAGGTGCCACTTTCCACCCTCACCACGGACATATCTTCCTGTCTTGCAATATCCTGGATCCTTCCCCAAAACTCTTGACTTAATGACTGACACGGTTTTGCCATAAAAATACTGAAGAGAAAAGCCAGTTTCTTGGAGCAAGGAACCCAGGAATGAAAGCCAGGGGTAGGACCGGAGGCCTGAATATTTGCGCTCCTCTCTCAAACACTTGACAGGCAGGGCCATCTCCTGGAGTGACAGCAACCTCAACCAATATCTTACATAGGCTTGCTTTGCCAAAGAACCTATCAAAGGAATAGCCAATTCTGCCCTCAAAACAGCCCCTGGTACGCTGGAAGCTACCCCCAACAACCGCCTCAGAAATAAATTCTGTACTCTTTCCAGGGGAAGCATAACAGCATGGGGAGTAAGTTTCACACCAAATAACAAGGTTGGGGGGATCTTTGCCTTGTAAACCTTTAACAAGACAGAAAGGTCTACCCCCATAGAAATCCTACAGGCCTTCAACAGGGCACGTGGGCCCGCATGGCCGTAATAGCTCTGTTCTGCACATGACAATTCCCTGTGCCCCTAGCACTGATCGTCAGCCCAAGATAATTGAAGTACCTGACCAACACAACCTGGCCCATACTCAGTTGCCAGCTACGGGATATAGCTCTTTTACCCATAGACAAGATCTTGGTCTTGGAGAGATTTAGGGCTAATCCGTTGAGATTGCAATAATGGTGGAAGGTCTCCAAAGCCCTCTTAATACCCACTTCCGATTGAGACACGAACACCACGTTGTCAGCGAACTGTAAAAAGTCCAGGTGAATCCCACCTACACTCGGAGCATGGGTGTCCATAACTGACATAAAACTCTGCAAATCGGAGAGGTAAAGATTGAAAAGCAGGGGTGCAAGCACGCACCCCTGTTGCACCCCTCTCCTAATAGGGATAGCCTCAGTCAGCCTCGAGGCCCCAGATCCTTTGACCCGTGTCATGTTATTAGAATACAAAGTACAAATTGCTGACAGGAGGACTTCATCGATGCCCAAAGGCGGACTCTAGGCACCGAGTCGAAGGCTTTGGCTAAATAAGCAAAGCCCAAGAAAACCTTACCCCTCCTTATAATATGAAACTTATGAATCACGTGCTGGACTATGAAACAGCAATCAAGGGTAGACCGTCCTGACCTGAACCCAAACTGAACATTAGGGATAATAGCCCCCTCCTCTGCCCACTTCTCCAGGTGGCCCAATAAGATTTTTGCGAGTAACTTGCTCACAACTGACAGCAAGCTAATCGTCTTATAGCAGGCAGGGTCCTGCGATCTCCCTTTTTAAAAGATTGGTACAATAGTACTCTCTCTCCAGGACTGCGGAATCCTGCTATATTTGGCCGATAGAAACAATAAATTAGAAAGAATCTGAGCCCACCGTCATGGGGCTGCCTGGAGAACCTCTGCTGATATGAGATCAGGCCCCGAGGCCTTGTTGGGTTTCAATCCCATGATCAACTTGATCACAAGAGACTCTGAAAATTGATCTCTCCTCCACTCAAACCGGGGTGTCTCCAACACCCTACATGTTCCCCTATTCCTACAAATTGTTCAGCATACAGGTCACCAAAAAAGGACTCCCATGGGGTATTAACCGGGGCCAGCCCGTTGGGCCCTACCCTTGGTCTCAAAATCCTATTGAGAGAGGACCAAAAACTACCTAGATTCCCTGTAGACAATTTACAGTCATTTTTAGCCATTGGAGATAAGCTGGGTTTTTTTTGGTTTTCAGTAACCTAGCATAATGGGCCCTCCACTTAACAAATCTCTCCCTGTTGACCAGGGACAGACTATTTGCCCACTCCTTCCTAAGCTGCACAAGCTGCTTCTTACAAACCCGACACTCCAAATTGAACCATAAATTGCCAACCTTTTGTTTTCCCTTACCCCTCCTAGAACTCTCTGACAGGGATTCATGTAGAAGATCAACAAGGTCCTCATACCTCTCTACTGCTATGGAAGGATTTCCAGTAGTTGATAGTGAAACTGTAAGCTGAGTAACCCCAACTGAGGCCCAAAAAACATCCAACAAGAGAGTAAGTGCCACTAGAGGTAACTTCTTTAAGGTACGTAAACACTCTCCTTGGTCGCCCGGAGCCTCCCTAGATACTTGGCCAACCAGTCCTGTAACTAGGGCAAGATGGTCACTCTCCGGTCTCACTACCAAATCAACCTTCTCAAACCTTCCCAACTCCTCAGCTTGTATGAAAATCAGGTCCACTTTACTCTTACCCTGAGGACCAACAAACGTAAATGACAGCGTAAAGTGAGGGGTTTTATCTCCCCCACCTAACTTATAACTCATTATCTATATACTGCTAGCCCTGTTTTAAATACTTTTATATTGTATTGAGTGTTTTAAATGGTTTGTATTATATTTTATTGTTGTAAGCCGCCCCGGGCTGCATGGCAGGAGGGGCGGGTTATAAATTTATTAAATAAATAAATAACTAAACCACCCAGGGGATCAAGAAGAGTATCTGGGTTGAGAACCACTAAATCGAACTTCAGAATAAGGCCGACCAGAGGGCTCCTGAACTACTGTACCTTAGGCTGATCTACATCTTCATTAGCTTTGCCTACAGACATCCACTCACCCTTCCCCCCCTCTACACAAGTTGGTATTCCAATCCCCCATCAATAGCAATAAGGCATGAGGAAATTGCCCCTCAGCCGCCAAGATATCCTCCTCTAAGGCCTGCCAGACAACTGCATGGTAATATTGTGATGATGGCAGGGGGATATAAACATTAAAGATCAAATACTTCTCAAGGGGAGTACCCTCCCATCGCAGAATACCGAACTGATATTCTGGTCGTGTTGAGGGAATGAGGGTAAGCCTGGTCTGGCCAGAATCCTTGCTTAAAAAAGCCAGTCCCCCTGAAATCCGACTTCTCACTCTGATCATAGACCCCCCCCATGTAAAAAAGATTGAAAACCCCTCAATGTTACTACTTCCGTTCCTTTAATCCACGTCTCTTGGAGATGAATTAGATCATATCCCTGGAAGAAATCAAGGCAGTCTTGGTCGTAAATAAGTGACCTTATTCCTGCCACGTTCCAAGACAGGAGGCTAAACAATACCCTTTTACCAGAGTCCCGGACGATTGGAGGGACTATGAACCCTTCACCCTTTTTGGTCCCCCTTTCAACCCTTGCACCCCGTCCCCCCCTTCCAGCCTGAGACCAAGATCCTCCTGTAAGGAAGACAGGCCATCTATCGACAAGAGGGAATTGTCAGATTCGTACACCACCACATTACTATTTGTGCGGTGGATGTCTACTGTAACTTCTAACCCCTCTGGGGGCCGCACCGGGGGAGCTCCCCTATCATTCTCCACACCCCGCATGGGAGAATGTGAGTCCTGTTTGTTAGAATCCAATTCCTGAACCGCTGTCATATACAAGGGAAAATCCACCAAATTGGACCCATCAGCCCTCCTCCCCACATGGGCGGGCCTTATAATCAAGGTGGGTTGATCGAGTAAAATCCAGCAACTGCTCTAGTCTTGCTGAAAGATTAACCTGATCTGTAACAGGTATCTGTTTCACCAATCCACATGCTGTATTTGGGGCACCTATTATCCCTTCTCCCAACAAGAACATCCCAGTTTTACTAGCAAGATCCCCCAAGGGGTTCCTAAAACTAACCGAGGGAACCCCTTTCTCTTGATTTCCACCCCCACCACTTGGAAGCGGGCATCAACAACTGCTGGCTATCAAATGCCTGTTGAGTGGCTGAGGGTAGCTCCCCTCCGGATTGGAATTCCATAACCTGTGTCTTGGCCAAGGGGACCGATCCCAATTCTATCAGCTCTCCCAAGGCTCCTTGGGGCTCCTGAAGCAAAAATCCCTTCCCTCCTCCTCTACCGTGCACAATGTGGTCAGGCAATCCCTTTTGCTGTGGCCCTAAGGGCACCCGATTTGGAGATGAAATAAATCCTACTGTCAAATGACTATTAGAACTTGGAATATGCCCCTCATCCGGGGCCCATACCCTGTCAATGGAAATACCTCTCCTCAAAAGGAATTTCCTGGCTTTAAAAATATCTACTACCCAGTTTTGGATCGTAAAGCAAATCTTAAGCCTAGAACACCATGACCTCCTGGGTAAATAATCCACCTTTACGATGTCATCAGGCTTAATAGTTTTTCCCAGTAGCTGAGTAAGATGGGATGCTATCCATCCTATGGTGTCCCAAGCATACACGGCTCCATTGAAGTCTCTACCAATAAATAGATAAATCTCATTGCCCCTCAGCGCCAACTTGCTTCGTTCCACCCTACGAGAGTTGGACACAGATATGCGCCTTGAGGGTTTCCTTATCGCCGAGGATTCGGGACCCTTAAATATAGGCCCAACATCCAAGATATCATCACTTTTCAAAAGCTTGCTAGAAATCCCCTCTAGCTGCTGTTTAGCTATAGTTAGAGAGTTAGCTAGACCTTTTGTCCCGGCAAATAACGCCTCGACAGTTTTAGCTATAAGTCCTGTTTGATGCAACAAATATGCTTTGGTAGAAGTGTCCCGGGTAACCCGATCGGGCTTATCTCCAAA
Organism: Sphenodon punctatus; assembly: GCA_003113815.1. NCBI lineage: Eukaryota > Metazoa > Chordata > Lepidosauria > Sphenodontia > Sphenodontidae > Sphenodon > Sphenodon punctatus. The sequence continues at coordinate 187,832 of QEPC01005257.1, forward strand.
AGAGTCCTGCGGAACCTGCGGCCTAGGATGTTCACACTGCTCCTCCTCATTTTCTTCAGGATCAGTTATACAAGAAAATCTATTGGAAGATAAAAAAGCCCCAATCACCTTATCTTGTACGGAGGTGCGTGACACTTTAGTAGGCAAGTCCCCCTCTGATGAAGCCGAGGAGAGCTCTCAAGCTCTTTTCTTTTCCATACTAGAAATATTAAATAATAATCCTCGACCACAACCAGCTCGGGAATCTCCTGGCCCCGTGGCTGGTGCCTAGGGCCGTGCACACAAGGGCGCGCCCGCCCGCAGTGCGCACACCGAGGACGACTCGCCACTTGTAGCCCCGACTGGTCTCGACCTGGCTCCACTCAGCCAATCGGGGGAGGCTTCCCTCTGACACAGCTGGACTCCTCAAGGTCTGGTGTCAGCCTTGCACAATCCCGCGACACACAGGTAGGGCTTGCAGCGGCAGCAGCCCCCGCACCGGCCTCAGCAGCGGTTCCGCTCTCCTCGCTCGCCCTCCATCAAGAAATCTGTTGCCTTGAGTAGTGATTCCAAGAGTCGTGCCAAACAGCTAAAAGACATTCCTTTCTCTTAAATACTTAATCTTGAAGCAATTTCTCCTGCCCCACTCTTATTTATTTCTATTTTATTGTTAAAAATAACACATTGGAATATCATTTGTGAAAGGTTTAGAACTAAATATTAAATATAAGAACATAAGTAGTGTCATACTGAGTCAGACCAACGGTCCATCAAGCCCAGCGTCCTGCCTCTGATAGTGGCCAATCTCGATTGCATGGGAGAAGAACCAACAGTCACAATGGGCAATCCATTCCCCGTTGTTCACTCCCAGCTCCCGACAGTAAGAAGTTCAACCTGTAAGCCACTTGGTTAATAGCCATTAATGGAGCTACTTTCTAAGAACTTATCCAGTCCTTTTTAAAACCCAGATATATTACTGGCCTTGACAATGTCCTCTAGCAACAGAGTCCATAAGCTTATTATGCGTTGAGTGAAAAAGTACTTTTATTTGTTTTAAAATCTGCTGGCAGCTATTTCATGGAGAGTCCCCTAGTTCTAGTACTATTTGAGAGGGTAAATAACCGTTCCCTATCTACTCATTCCACACCACTCAAGATCTTATAAACCTCTATCATGTCCCCTCTCTGTCTTCCCTTCTGTAAGCTGAAGAGACCAGGCTTGCCAAGCCTCTCTTTGTATGGAAGCCGTTCCATACTCTTTATCATTCTCATTACCCTTGTATGTACCTTTTCTAGTTCAGCTATGTTTTTTTTAGATGAGGCAACCAGAACTGCACACAATATTCCAGGTGCGGTTGCACCATCAATTTGTATAGAGGCATTATGACATCCTCAGTTTTATTCTCTATCCCTTTGCGATTAACTCCTAATGTTCTGTTTGCTTTTTTGACTGCTGCTGTGCACTGGGCTGAGGATTTCAGTGTATTGTTGGCAGTTGCTCCCAGATCCTTTTCCTGAGTGGTAACTCCTAGCTTAGTACCCAGCATTGTGTACTCATAGTTTTGGGTTATTTTTCCATATATGCATCACTTTGTACTTGTCCACATTAAATCTCATCTGCCATTTAGATGCCCAGGCACCCAGTCTCGTAAGATTCAGTTCTTCACAGTCTGCTCGTGTTTTAACTACCTTGAATAACTTGGTGTCATCTGCAGATTTGATCACCTCACTCAACGCCCTTTTCTAGATCATTAATGAATACATTAAACAGCACTGGTCCCAATACAGATCCCTGGGGCACACCACTTTTTACATCTCTCCATTGTGAAAACTGACCATTCAGTCCCACTCTTTGCTTCCTGTTCTTTAACCAGTTACCAATCCATAGTAAGACACTACCTCCTATCCTATGACTTTTTAATTTACTCAAGAGTCTTTTATGTGGGACCTTATCAAATGCTTTCTGGAAATCCAGGTACACTATATCTATCGGGTCTTGCTTGTCCACATGCTTATTTGCACCCTCAAAGAATTCCAACAGGTTAGTGAGGCATGACTTACCTTTGCTAAATCCATGTTGACTCTTCCCCTTTAAGCTATGTTTATCAGCATGCCCAGTGATTCTGTTTTTAATGATAGTTTTCACCAGAGAAGCTGAATGAGTTCTTTGCTTAGACTGAAGCAAAGAACTCATTCAGCTTCTCTGCAATGTCCTTTTCCTCCCTAAGCAGCCCTTTCAGCCCCTGACTCTCTAGCAGGCTTCCTGCTTCTGATGTACTTGAAAGAGTTTTTATTATTAGTTTTAGCATCTTTAGTAGGTTTCTCCTCAAATTCTTTTTGGCCTGTCTTATTAACTTCTTACATCTACTTTGGCAACACTTACGCTCTTCCCTATTTACCTCATTTGGGACTCTTTCCATTTTTTAAAGGATGCCTTTTTGGCTCCAATAGCCTCCTTCACATCACCATTTAGCCACACAGGCAGATGTTTGAGCCACTTCCTACCTTTTTTAATTTGTGGAATACATTTAAACTGAGTTTACAGGATGGTGTTTTTAATGATTAGCTATGCAATTTGCTCACTTCGTGTATTTCATAGATCTAAGTAGTCCGTTTTAACTCATATTTGCAGATACCTGCTTCTCTGCATGGTTCTTTGTACAATCACAATAACAGACTGTTAATAGAGGAAAAGCATTAATAATTTATCTATATTAATAACAAACTTCTAGATTACAGTTAGTGGAATCTGCTTAAGTTTAATTTCTCTGGCCATGCAAAAAATTTGGACTTATCTGAAATTCTGCTTTAGCAAACTTTAAAGAAATTGAGCTGAAGATGGAGAAAATTGATCAGACTGTTATATCGGGTTTCTGCATCCTCCATCTCCTTCCCTCCCCTCAGAAGCCGAGTCAGTGCAGACAGCAGGGTCTGTACAGTCCTGTCTCTCTGTACAGTCCTGTCCGTTTTGACTCTCAGAGCCTTGAGTGGTCTGGAGACAGGGAAATCTGGTGCTCGCTCCCCTTGCAGCCTGCTTGAGACTCCCAGAATCAGAACTGATAGGCGCACGCACGCACGCACGCACGCGGCTCTGCCTGGCTGTCGGTGTGAGTCTGCACGTTCAGAGAGCTGGAAAGAACTGATGTTCCCTAACACCCATCTCGAGTCTGCCCAACATGAATACTCACCTTGACAGGGTATATACAACATTATTTTAACCACATGATGCCAAGAAATCATTAATACACTCAAAAGTCCTGATATTTGTAGCTGGGTGTGTATACTGTATTACAGCTTTAAAATGTTAGTTATTAGGGTTCAGAATTCTTCTTTATTTTTATAGCACAAGAAATGTACCTAGTGCTGTTTATTCAAAATTAGAGACAGAACTCTACCATGAGGGGTTTATAGTCTAGGGAAAGACAAGACAGAGGGGCACATAAGGGGAGAGAGGCATACATTCAGAAAGGTGAAAAGTTGTTTTTTTTAGCTTAGTTACAGGAGAAAAAGGGGTTCTGGGTGATTGGACAGCATCAGTGAGCAATAGGGGGTTAGGGTGGGAGGTGTGTAGCTAAATAAGGCCTGAGGGAAGAGGTGGGTTTTTGGAGGGATTGGAAGGTTGGGAGCAGATCAGATGTGTTCAGGGTGGGAGTTCCAGGAATGGGAAAATGGGTGAGGACATTTCTGGGAGAGGGGGGCAGGCGAGGGCAGTGGAGGTGAAGTGAAGCTGCCAGAAGGGAATCTAGTTGGGAGACAAGTGCAGAAAGATGAGAACACATGAGATGGGGGGAAGCTACCATTCCTTGGAGTAGCCTTACCCCTCTCCCTGTGCAGCGGGATCATGTGATGCAGTACTATTACAACCATCTTGCACATGTGTAAAATGGCCTGGTGGTAATTTTTTGCATGCATAATGCATTTTTAATGTTTTTATTATTTTTAACATGGATCCGTAATACGAATCCGTTAAAAAAGATCCAGATCTGGAAATCCATCCAAAGTCCCATTCCTAGTAACCACTCCACTTTAGTAATGTTTGCTGCATCTCCAAACTAATCTGCTTTCCCTTACTGGTCATGCCACAACAGAGCACATGAGATTCACTCCTTGATGCCTTGTCTCTGTATTAGTTACTCTGATGTAAAAAGAGAAGTGTGTAATGTTCCCGGAGTACATACTTTGCTGCCTCCTCTGGAATAATGTTTGATTAGTGTACTTGATATGTAAACATTTCTGAAGTAAAAGTAATTTAAGGCACAATTACATCAAAGTATCTGTCAAAATGTGTCTTGAAATAGAGTTTGGTGGTATTCAGTTGATGAAAATTGTTCTTGAATTTAGGATTGTTCTAAGCGGTGTTCGTTATAGTTATATATATTGCGTAGCAGCCTTACCCCCAAATGTGNCGGGTTTCTGCATCCTCCATCTCCTTCCCTCCCCTCAGAAGCCGAGTCAGTGCAGACAGCAGGGTCTGTACAGTCCTGTCTCTCTGTACAGTCCTGTCCGTTTTGACTCTCAGAGCCTTGAGTGGTCTGGAGACAGGGAAATCTGGTGCTCGCTCCCCTTGCAGCCTGCTTGAGACTCCCAGAATCAGAACTGATAGGCGCACGCACGCACGCACGCACGCGGCTCTGCCTGGCTGTCGGTGTGAGTCTGCACGTTCAGAGAGCTGGAAAGAACTGATGTTCCCTAACACCCATCTCGAGTCTGCCCAACATGAATACTCACCTTGACAGGGTATATACAACATTATTTTAACCACATGATGCCAAGAAATCATTAATACACTCAAAAGTCCTGATATTTGTAGCTGGGTGTGTATACTGTATTACAGCTTTAAAATGTTAGTTATTAGGGTTCAGAATTCTTCTTTATTTTTATAGCACAAGAAATGTACCTAGTGCTGTTTATTCAAAATTAGAGACAGAACTCTACCATGAGGGGTTTATAGTCTAGGGAAAGACAAGACAGAGGGGCACATAAGGGGAGAGAGGCATACATTCAGAAAGGTGAAAAGTTGTTTTTTTTAGCTTAGTTACAGGAGAAAAAGGGGTTCTGGGTGATTGGACAGCATCAGTGAGCAATAGGGGGTTAGGGTGGGAGGTGTGTAGCTAAATAAGGCCTGAGGGAAGAGGTGGGTTTTTGGAGGGATTGGAAGGTTGGGAGCAGATCAGATGTGTTCAGGGTGGGAGTTCCAGGAATGGGAAAATGGGTGAGGACATTTCTGGGAGAGGGGGGCAGGCGAGGGCAGTGGAGGTGAAGTGAAGCTGCCAGAAGGGAATCTAGTTGGGAGACAAGTGCAGAAAGATGAGAACACATGAGATGGGGGGAAGCTACCATTCCTTGGAGTAGCCTTACCCCTCTCCCTGTGCAGCGGGATCATGTGATGCAGTACTATTACAACCATCTTGCACATGTGTAAAATGGCCTGGTGGTAATTTTTTGCATGCATAATGCATTTTTAATGTTTTTATTATTTTTAACATGGATCCGTAATACGAATCCGTTAAAAAAGATCCAGATCTGGAAATCCATCCAAAGTCCCATTCCTAGTAACCACTCCACTTTAGTAATGTTTGCTGCATCTCCAAACTAATCTGCTTTCCCTTACTGGTCATGCCACAACAGAGCACATGAGATTCACTCCTTGATGCCTTGTCTCTGTATTAGTTACTCTGATGTAAAAAGAGAAGTGTGTAATGTTCCCGGAGTACATACTTTGCTGCCTCCTCTGGAATAATGTTTGATTAGTGTACTTGATATGTAAACATTTCTGAAGTAAAAGTAATTTAAGGCACAATTACATCAAAGTATCTGTCAAAATGTGTCTTGAAATAGAGTTTGGTGGTATTCAGTTGATGAAAATTGTTCTTGAATTTAGGATTGTTCTAAGCGGTGTTCGTTATAGTTATATATATTGCGTAGCAGCCTTACCCCCAAATGTGATAAGACTGCCCAAGGAGTGGCTGTCCGTGCGCGAGGGCCTCTTATGCCCTGCCACGCGGCAAGCTCTCTGAAGGGGCTTTGAGTGGCAGGTGATGTCGCATCACAGTTGGGGGCAGGAATTTGATCGGGGAGGGGGTCTGGGCAGGGCAGTGTCGGGTGCCTGCTCGTGTGGCCAGCACCCTTGGTGGGAGCTCTGACAACAGCCCAGTTACCCCGCGGGGGAAGGGCACACCCATCTGCCAGCTCCCAGCACTGACTCCACAGTGTAGTGGCTGCTCGTGCCCACCGTGGGGATGCACCCTCAGTTTGGCTTTGTGCGCTTTCTGCTTGATTACTTCTAACTGTTAATACCTTGTTCTTTTCAGTGCCTCTCTTAAAACAGCAAAAATGAACACATAGATATGCCTAACTCTAGGGCTTTGGAACTTTGCTATTTGTGTATAGTTGCACATCTGAAATTCACTTTTACAAGTGAAGCACTTGTAGGCTCCCCTGTGGCTTGCAGAGATCTAGGCCTTTATTAATCATGAAGAAACAGTCATTTTGTGAGTTGTAACTATATCCAAGGTTGCATGGCATGTATTCAGCAGATAATGTTTGTGTGGCTGTCACTTGGTTCTACCACTACGGGATATTTATCTTGGTGTGTCTGGTTGGATCAGGGCTAGCAGAACTGAAGATTTTGTGCCAGCCTTGAGTATTTTTTGTGTTGTCTAGGAAATTATTTGACATTGGAGGTGAACTTGAATGGTAAGGATGTTACTCCTAGAATGCACAGTTTTGTGAAATATTTTGAAATGATGAATTAGTTATTTCCTAATGTGAGGAATGTTCTGATGTGTGCACAAGTAATGCTATGAGTTCTTTGTATAATAAAGATATCAGGATCACCATAAACACTGGTCAAATATCACATTTCACTTAAGTTTGAAATGTTAGGTATAACTGTAGGCAGTTATGTATTTGACATAAAAATTTCAAAGTGCTGGTGTTCGTTTGTTCATGTGCTTTGTGCCCGCACTCCCCATAAGAACAGACCAAGACACTTGTTGGGGTAAAAGGCCTTGGCTGCAACTTTATTACAATATATATAACTTGAACAGACCAAATGTTAAAGAACCTGTGTGCATATAGCGGAGAGGAACCATGCTACTCAAAGCAGGTAAAGGGGGCTAAGCTAAACCTCGTCCCCCTACCCGGGTGAATCGACCCTTCAAATTCACCCTCCCCTTGGGTCAGACCGGGTTGCAACCCCAAGCCAGCCGCTCCGTGCCTGGGCTGGGGTCCCCGGCCTTAAGACTCCCCCGCTCCCCAAGTGGTAACAGGGTACAAACGCGACCCCCCAGCTCTTAGGGAGCCTTACCACAGCATCGTTCCTACGCTGCTAACCGCCACGAAAAGGGGGGAGGAAAATAGTTACTCCACCCCTTTCCCCCATACAGGTATTCCAAAAAAGGGGGGTGGAAGACAGTCCTCTCCTCCACCCAAAAGTGCTCTCCTTGGCCAGATAACTGTACGTCCTCCCATAGACAAGGCCTGCACCAGGCTCCTGATCCGATTGTGGGGCACCACCTGGTCACCCCAGCATTCAATCAACACCCCCATATGATGCTAGGGGCCCCCGAGGTGCCAAATCTGCAATGTTACTCTTCATTTTTCCTGTGAGCATCCGCTGCATCAGCCGAGCTCATCTTCACCCAGATGGGTTCTCCTGTGGGCACCCCTGCCCTGTGCAGGCCCATTTCCCCTCAAATGGGTGACCAGGATTGCAAGTGCCACAAAATGTCCTGCCTGTGAAGGTATCAAGTGCTCCCGGTGCATACCACCGCGCCCAAACCAATATGGATAGGCATGGGGCCCCCTAGCCCTGCTGCGTTCCAAGTTCTGGATTAGCAGCATGGCGTTTAGCCCACCGTATACTGCTGCGCCCACAGCAGTGTGGCATTTTTCACCGAACCATGGTATGCCCGTAGATCCAGACAGCTGGCAACAGGTCAGTGCCTGCAGATGACAAAACATAACCGCAATACGGCCTGCAGCTCGAAGGCGACATTCCCCAGTCTGCCAAACCCTTCGATGTGTGAAAGGAGGGGCCTGTAATGTGGGCAAACCTCCATGTATTACTCCCAGGCAGTACCACCGTGATCACCCTGCGGTGAAAGCACCAGTCCCCCGAACCAGAATGCCCCACAGTCGCAGTTGAACGAGCAGATCCGGGACAGTTGAGGAAAGGGATACCCAAGCTCACCACAAAGAGATAGAAATGGTAGCCCTAATGCCCTCGTTTATCCTGCGCTCCCCCGCCCACACAAAGCCTCCGGCATGACATCTTGAGTCGATGCTGGCGCCGAGCGCCAATTGAGCGCCAATTAAGAGGGGAGACAGCCATATCGTACTTAACCGAGCCATACCTATTAAGGGACGGCATTTCCATCCCGAACGGTGATCCAAACAAAACTCTGCTGGGTACCCTGGACCGATGGTTGACCACCTGCACCCTAGCTCGGTTGTGGGACCCGCAAAATACGTGGGGGTCCCACAATCGATGACCCCAGAGCTACAGGACAACCGGGAGTGGGAAGCAGACGAGGAAAATTATGCCCCTGAGAAGGTCAGCAGCAGCCCACTCCGGTGGCCAGGAAATGAGGTCGTAAACCCCAGCTAGTAGGAGTTCATGAGACAGTGCAAGACCCGGAGGGGAACTGTGCCGCCCCCGAGAGACCAAAGGCCAAACAGCCCCCAGATAGGAATTGACATGCTGCACATGGCACAGCGGAACATGGCTCAAGGAAGCGGTTAATAGACCCGAATAGTCATGGGGAACCCAGCTCAGGCACAACACTTGCATCCCCAACCAGAACAGTCATGGGGAACCCAGCTCAGGCACAGCGCTGTTGCACCATTAACTGCTCCAGCCAGAAGAGTTCATGAACCAGTGCAAGACCCGGAGGGGAACTGTGCCGCCACCAAGAGACAAAAGGCAAAAAACCTCCAGATCAGAATTGTCCTATGGAACATGGCTCAAAGAAACAGTAATAAACCAGAATAGTCATGGGACCCCAGTTCAGACACGGAGCTGTTGCATCCTGCCGGGCGGCTCCGTCTTGTAGATCAGATTACAGAGGGATTCATGAAGGGGAGACTCCAAGGGAGGAGAGATACACGGTTGCACCGATCCGGTGGGCCCGGATTATACAGGCCCAAGACTTCCGGCGAGAAGGAACCATTCTCTCTTAAGGCGCAGACTAGCGTACTATTCCCTCCTGAGAAGAATGGCTGCAGTTCTCTAGGTGGAAAGCTTACAGCTGCTAACAGCGATGACCCTGTGAAAATGCATATTAACACAGACAAGGTGCTAACAAACCAGTGATAAGCCCATTAAACATCGACAAGGAGAAGTCATGCAAGGGAATTACAGAAATTCTCTAGGTGAAAAATTTACCAAATGCTAACAGTGATGAGCCCGTTGAAATGCAGAGCAACCTCGACAAGGTGAGATTGTACACGGGATAAGAGAAACCACTGGTGAAGCTGCAACGTTATACGTTGAACTGAGCCATGCAAAAGTTGTGTTACTTATTGCACACACTGAACTTGAGCAAGTCGGAGAAGCTTACTACATACCCTCACTTTCTATTGAAACTGTCCCATGTTATAGGAGACCATGCCCTGAGCAACGCAAGAGTTGTGGTACTTACCGTACACAATGAACTGATGTTTATGATCTCTCAACTGGGTATTCCAGGTAGCACAGCCAACAAAGTCGTGGCCTGTACAGACAACCTTAAGGTAGATAGTAGACCAAAAGCCCTAAGAACCTCTACATCAATACTGATGTACCCTGAAGGAAATGAGCAGGGGAANAATTCACCCTCCCCTTGGGTCAGACCGGGTTGCAACCCCAAGCCAGCCGCTCCGTGCCTGGGCTGGGGTCCCCGGCCTTAAGACTCCCCCGCTCCCCAAGTGGTAACGGTACAAACGCGACCCCCCAGCTCTTAGGGAGCCTTACCACAGCATCGTTCCTACGCTGCTAACCGCCACGAAAAGGGGGGAGGAAAATAGTTACTCCACCCCTTTCCCCCATACAGGTATTCCAAAAAAGGGGGGTGGAAGACAGTCCTCTCCTCCACCCAAAAGTGCTCTCCTTGGCCAGATAACTGTACGTCCTCCCATAGACAAGGCCTGCACCAGGCTCCTGATCCGATTGTGGGGCACCACCTGGTCACCCCAGCATTCAATCAACACCCCCATATGATGCTAGGGGCCCCTGAGGTGCCAAATCTGCAATGTTACTCTTCATTTTTCCTGTGAGCATCCGCTGCATCAGCCGAGCTCATCTTCACCCAGATGGGTTCTCCTGTGGGCACCCCTGCCCTGTGCAGGCCCATTTCCCCTCAAATGGGTGACCAGGATTGCAAGTGCCACAAAATGTCCTGCCTGTGAAGGTATCAAGTGCTCCCGGTGCATACCACCGCGCCCAAACCAATATGGATAGGCATGGGGCCCCCTAGCCCTGCTGCGTTCCAAGTTCTGGATTAGCAGCATGGCGTTTAGCCCACCGTATACTGCTGCGCCCACAGCAGTGTGGCATTTTTCACCGAACCATGGTATGCCCGTAGATCCAGACAGCTGGCAACAGGTCAGTGCCTGCAGATGACAAAACATAACCGCAATACGGCCTGCAGCTCGAAGGCGACATTCCCCAGTCTGCCAAACCCTTCGATGTGTGAAAGGAGGGGCCTGTAATGTGGGCAAACCTCCATGTATTACTCCCAGGCAGTACCACCCTGATCACCCTGCGGTGAAAGCACCAGTCCCCCGAACCAGAATGCCCCACAGTCGCAGTTGAACGAGCAGATCCGGGACAGTTGAGGAAAGGGATACCCAAGCTCACCACAAAGAGATAGAAATGGTAGCCCTAATGCCCTCGTTTATCCTGCGCTCCCCCGCCCACACAAAGCCTCCGGCATGACATCTTGAGTCGATGCTGGCGCCGAGCGCCAATTGAGCGCCAATTAAGAGGGGAGACAGCCATATCGTACTTAACCGAGCCATACCTATTAAGGGACGGCATTTCCATCCCGAACGGTGATCCAAACAAAACTCTGCTGGGTACCCTGGACCGATGGTTGACCACCTGCACCCTAGCTCGGTTGTGGGACCCGCAAAATACGTGGGGGTCCCACAATCGATGACCCCAGAGCTACAGGACAACCGGGAGTGGGAAGCAGACGAGGAAAATTATGCCCCTGAGAAGGTCAGCAGCAGCCCACTCCGGTGGCCAGGAAATGAGGTCATAAACCCCAGCTAGTAGGAGTTCATGAGACAGTGCAAGACCCGGAGGGGAACTGTGCCGCCCCCGAGAGACCAAAGGCCAAACAGCCCCCAGATAGGAATTGACATGCTGCACATGGCACAGCGGAACATGGCTCAAGGAAGCGGTTAATAGACCCGAATAGTCATGGGGAACCCAGCTCAGGCACAACACTTGCATCCCCAACCAGAACAGTCATGGGGAACCCAGCTCAGGCACAGCGCTGTTGCACCATTAACTGCTCCAGCCAGAAGAGTTCATGTACCAGTGCAAGACCCGGAGGGGAACTGTGCCGCCACCAAGAGACAAAAGGCAAAAAACCTCCAGATCAGAATTGTCCTATGGAACATGGCTCAAAGAAACAGTAATAAACCAGAATAGTCATGGGACCCCAGTTCAGACACGGAGCTGTTGCATCCTGCCGGGCGGCTCCGTCTTGTAGATCAGATTACAGAGGGATTCATGAAGGGGAGACTCCAAGGGAGGAGAGATACACGGTTGCACCGATCCGGTGGGCCCGGATTATACAGGCCCAAGACTTCCGGCGAGAAGGAACCATTCTCTCTTAAGGCGCAGACTAGCGTACTATTCCCTCCTGAGAAGAATGGCTGCAGTTCTCTAGGTGGAAAGCTTACAGCTGCTAACAGCGATGACCCTGTGAAAATGCATATTAACACAGACAAGGTGCTAACAAACCAGTGATTAGCCCATTAAACATCGACAAGGAGAAGTCATGCAAGGGAATTACAGAAATTCTCTAGGTGAAAAATTTACCAAATGCTAACAGTGATGAGCCCGTTGAAATGCAGAGCAACCTCGACAAGGTGAGATTGTACACGGGATAAGAGAAAGCACTGGTGAAGCTGCAACGTTATACGTTGAACTGAGCCATGCAAAAGTTGTGTTACTTATTGCACACACTGAACTTGAGCAAGTCGGAGAAGCTTACTACATACCCTCACTTTCTATTGAAACTGTCCCATGTTATAGGAGACCATGCCCTGAGCAACGCAAGAGTTGTGGTACTTACCGTACACAATGAACTGATGTTTATGATCTCTCAACTGGGTATTCCAGGTAGCACAGCCAACAAAGTCGTGGCCTGTACAGACAACCTTAAGGTAGATAGTAGACCAAAAGCCCTAAGAACCTCTACATCAATACTGATGTACCCTGAAGGAAATGAGCAGGGGAAAACCCCCGCCTGCAACAAACAGCGGCGGGACACAGACCCTACTGTGCAAAGGTTCACACCGTTCCGTGCGATACTGATAGTATCTGATTTAGCATCCGGCAGATTTTCCGTTTGCTGTTTAATTACAATTTGCCTTTTAAAAAAACAACAACAA
>QEPC01005257.1:200554-236363 GCA_003113815.1 Sphenodon punctatus
GGGGGGGGGGCGGGACTTCGGTGAGCTGAAATCACAACAGGGGGAATCATGTGAAGCTCTGCTTGTGTGCGTGGGGTTTTAATTGTCATTAGCCCATTTCTGTCATGATTTTTCTAACCGATTACAGGACTCAAAATCGAGCCCTGTAATCTGAGAGTGAAATCACGGCAGAAATGGGCTAATGACGTTTAAAACACTGCACACACAAGTTTCACGTGATTCCTGCTGCTGTGATTTTTGTCTCATGGAAGTCTCTCTTTTCTCCCCCTCTCCCCCAATTTCATGTTCAAGCACCCATTCTTACCGAATAACTGCCAAACTATCCGGAATATTGAATATCATCTGTGAATAGTGTGGTTTTTTTACTATCTGTTTCAGCTTTAGTGAGACTATATAAGCTATATGTAGTTTTTGGGTCAAACAGGGCCTTTCCTCAGGCACGTGCATAGTTCTGACTTGTTACATTCCTGAGAACTGTATAGTTCTGACTACTTACATGCCTGAGGAAGGTCCCTGTTTGGTCCAAAAGTTTGCATATTCTTACTAACAAAAGTTGGTCCTATAAAAAGATATCATCTGAACTACTTTTGTCTCCAACTTTTACATTTTGGATTAACACAGTAACTCTGTTGATTTCTCTAGTTTAGAAAAATGCACAAGAGCAGTCTCTGTGAGGCATTTACACTCACATTGAACACTTCCTGTTGTTGTAGACTTTTGTTTGATGGGAACAGAGCGCAACATTTGAGAAGGCTGTCAGCTGGTGCTGAATCACTGGCTGACAGCCTACACGCTGGAGTGCTGGAGGAAGTGACACCCTATGACAGTGATGCGGGCTCCTTAGATATATGGCAGTCTGCACAACAGATGTTGCAAGCTTAATTGTGGCAAATAAGTGTGTTCATACAAGTGGCCCTAATCAATAATTAGCACAGAATTGAAGTAGGAAGACTTCCACAGTGGGTTGCGGTGTCTCCAAAAGAAAATGATTTAAAAGAGTTAACTTGACTTACACTATAGAATTGTGTGTGTGTAGTAACCCTGACACCACCCGCTTGCATAGCAATAAACACAGCTGTCTGTAGCTTGAAAAATCAGTATTTTTAAGGCTTGAGGTAACAGCTTTTTACTGGAAAAACAAAGAGCCCAGTTTGTTTGACATTTCTCTTCAGGCTGCCTGAAGCATCTCTTCCTGTATTGCTAAGAGCAGCAGGAATGAATGCAATGGGACATGAGCTGCATGGCAGGAGGGGCGGGGTAGAAATCTATAAAATAAATAAAAAATAAATGATTTTTTTTGTTCCGGATCTTCTCTGTGTGCATGTTTACTGGCATGATTATACTTTCACTTAGCTTTGCAGTTCTTACTGTCTGGGGTTTTTGTGGTAGGACAGTATTTGGATAGTGTTCCTTTTCCTGATCTGGCTTCTGGTGGTGCTTTTGTCATCTGCTATTAGGATGGACAATCAAGCAACCAACAGAACTCCATCTCCAAAGGTGAAATGAGCATCTGTTCTCCTTTTCAAACTTTGGCAGTGAACATCTGGCCCAAGTAGCTGGAACCTTAGTCACCTCAAAATCATGGGAGCAGATTTTGAAGCCAGTGAAATGTTTGTGTCTCCACCTCCCTGTCACAGAGAACCCTGGAAGTTTCTGTTAAAGTATCTTTTCACCTAGTATATACTTTTCTTTTTGTATGTTTCCCCTAAAACTATAGCCATAAACTAGTCTGCAGCTAAAGCAAAATCTCACTACAAAGGTGATCACTTGTAAACAAAGATTACTGGTTTTAAGATGCCCTTTCATGCGGGTTGTTTTTTTTTTTAAAGCTTCTCTTTTTTTGGATGAATTTGCTTGTTTACAAAATACTTTGTTGTATTTTATGGCCTCAACATTAGAAGCTGTAAGGCAAGTCTTTTTTCTCATTGGATGATGTAACTAGTAGAGCCTGAAACAGGCAATTGGATATTTGCAAATACAACTTTTATTTTCAGACACCCCTCTGGATCTCTGATTGTATCCTCCACTGAAATAAATGGAGATCTGTTTTGGATATATTTTTATTCAGTGTTGGTATGTCCCAGTGTTGTTTAGTGCTGAATAACACTACCAAAATGATTGGAATACCTGAAATGAAATATCCAAATTGGTATTTGTTTTACAAAGCAGGAACTAAATAGCACTTCGAATCAGATCGAACAAAGCAGTTACAAAGTGGGAGAAATTGTCTGATATGATGATCGTCATGGATTTCATTTAAGCTTTAGTAATGAATATATTTGTGTTCTCCTTTGTCTTTGTAGCCTGAGGTATCGCTTCTGCTTTGGTGTAACTCATAAGTTGCTGGAGAGCAACTTTGTTCTGATCTACACAGCTTCCATTGTACTTATAGGATGGAGCTCTCTTACAACTGTGGTCTGAAGTGTTATTCAGAATGACACTGCAGTGCAATCTGAAGTCGGATTCCGCTTTGTCTACAACTCCATTTTAAATGTCTTTTTTTCCTCCCGTTAGATGACGTCTGGTGGGACTGAGAGTATCCTCATGGCCTGTAAAGCTTACAGGGACCTGGCTTACGAGAGGGGAATTGACCATCCAGAAATGTACGCTACTGCCTTTGTACCTTTCTTAATCTTGCAAAGATTTGTGACCTTTATTGTTTCTGAAATGTGATAGTTTTATGGCCCTGGCTTGAAGCTTGTGTTTTGTGGAGGTCTTTTCTCTCTCCTTATTCAGCTATCTCATATATGATTGCAAATTCTCAAATACAAAGCAATGACCCAAACTGAGGAAATCATGTAAAGAATAATGGCATAAGAAACTATAAGATTGTTAGCTTCACAGTTCAGATTTGTCTGAATTGTAGCTATAAAAATGAGTGCTACACTTAAATGGGGGTGTAGATTAGATTTGAAGCTGAAATAAAGGGTGGGTGAGAAGGATGGGCACATCTGTCCAAATATCTGAGTATCTAAATGTTGGTCTGCAAAATCCAAGCTGTGTAGGCCTTCAATTGCCAGGCATTTCAAACTGGGGTGGGGTGAGGGGTGGGAGGAAAGATATGCTCAAAACCCTCCACTGCGGACTAGAACTAAACTAGATTGTGACACTCAAAAGAACTCATGTTTTTAATTTGAAAAACTATAACACTGTCCTATTTCATTAGTAAGCCATCCCAATTTTCTCTTCATGCATTTGTTTTTTTTAAAAAGTGGCAGGCATAAGCATTTCTTTGGTAAGTTGCTTTAATAGTGAAACAGTGCATTGGCATCTTGCTTAATATATCCAAGCATGATGGAACCGTATCCCTGTCCAAATCTGACTGATCCACACACATCACCAGGGAAGTTTCAGGATGCAGCCAGACAAGCTTGACTGGGGCCAATCCCTGCATGCCCTGGGGTGGGCAATTTCAGCTGCTACGCTGCAGGTGCAGAGAGCAGGACAGATGGTTGTTGTCCCATACCCTTCCCCCACCCAATGGAGAAACCAGGCAGGTGAATAGCTGTGGGACATCTTGTCATGCCCCAGGGTGAGCCAAGGCACTGGCTGCTTGTGTGGGTACCCAGCCCACCCACTATCCTGCCCTGGCCATGACGTGGCTGCGCGAGAATGACACCATCACCTGCTGCTACTCAGCCCTGTGGTGGACCTCGCTCCGGGGCAGGTCAGATGGGGACTGGGCACACAAGTGGCGCTGCACTACCTCGAGTTGGGCAGTCATGCTCCACTTCGGGTAAGGCTGCTACACCCTGCGTCGTCTGCCTTTTTCCGAAGATACAAGGTGGTGTAGCCAGTTGCCTATGGCCACTAGGCGTACGATGCAGTGCATTGCATGATAAGACTGTCCAACGTGGGGTAACGCTGCCCAACTCGAGGGAACATCTTGTGTGGCTGTACCCTCAGAAGAACAGGTACCTGAGTTCTCTCATCTTCATGAATGTCGCATCCCTTGTCTCTCCCTCTGTTTCCCCTTCCCCTATCTTTAGATTGTAAGCTCTCGGGCAGGGACCATGTCTGTCTTATTCTCTTTAAAGCACCAGGTACATTGCCTGCGCTATATATAAGCTTATAATAATAATAATAAATAAAGGACTAGCATCTCGAGTTAATCTTTGATGTTTTAACCACTGCCATCTGGTGGGCATATTATAGATTGCATGTTTTCACATTATCATTTGCTTTATTTACATTTCCACTCCCCTTGTATTCTAATACTGCTGCTCAACAGACTCCCTAACTGAGTTGGTTTGGGGAATGATATTGAGGATGCCCAGACTTATTTTCTTGGGCGACTTCAATATTCATGCTGAGGCTTACTCTTAGTTCGGAACTTCATGGTCTCCGTGACAACAATGGGTCTATCCCCAGGTAAGAAGTGGCCTGATGCATGAAGCACGAAACATGGTGGATTTAAAGTTTTGCACTGGCCTGGAAACAGGTGCTCCAGTTAAGGGGTGATTGGATTGTTACCTTCTGTGGACCCTGATTTCTCTGCCCTTCTATGCCTCTGTTGAGGTTAGGCACCAGTTGGGTTTGCCTGCCCTCAAGGGCTCATGAAGCAAAGACTGGATTCCAAAACGCTCTGGGGTAGTTACCCTCTGAGCTTTCAGCGGCCTGGTTGAACTATGGAATAGTGCCTTGGCCATAGACACAGTAGATCCCAGGTGTTCTCTCCCTCCACTCTGGCAGTACAGGCCCTTTGGCATATGGGGGACCTGGGGCAGTTGAAGCAGGAGTATAGATGGCTAGAGTGCAAGTGGTGACTTGCACCAAAGCCAACCAGCTGTGGCACAGATTGTTTTTAAGGGACTGTACCGCAGCCTTGAAGCGCTCCTGGATTCCCAGGTTGCGGCACTGACTCTTTTCCACCATCTCAGTCTGATAAAAAGGCTGCAGCCCTTCCCTATGGATTTGGATCTAGCAACCATCATTCATGCCTTTGTAATCTTGAGGCTTGACTACAGCAATGCTCTCTGTAAGGCTGCTCCTGAAGAGTGTTCACAGACTGCAGAGGGTGCAGAACACAGTGGCCCGCCTCATGGTTGGGGGTGGGCTGCAAAGAGCACATCACACCAGTACTCCAAGGTCTGCACTGGCTTCCTGTAGTCTTCAGGGCCTAATTAAAGGTGCAGGTTTTGACCTATAAAATACTACTGTCTCCTCCGTTGTGTCCCATAACCCATTCTGGCTGTGCCCTCCATGCGACAAGTACAGACAGCGAGGGCATGGACAGAAGTGTGTTTGGTGGCCATTCCCCAACTTTGGAACTCCCTTCCCCTTGATATCCACCAGAACTAGAGCCTGTTTTCTTCTGGAAATTATTCGAAATATTTTTGTTTAGTTGGACTTTGGGGGCCAGGGATGGTCTCGGGTTGGATATATTTGAATTGGCTTTATCTGGTTTTATCTTTAATGTGCCCTGAGCACATGACTTTGGGATAGGGTGGGACAGGAATCCAAGTAAATAAATATTTGCTTACAGTACAGTTGTAAATGCTTGTAATGAGATTTTGCTTTAGAAAATGCCTTTTTAAAAGAATTATGGAGAACTGTGGTTCTTCTTCGAGGATCTCCGTGATTCTCACTCTTGGGATTTACTTCCTGCTCCGCAGGTACCGGAAAACCTCTCGTCAGCAGTATCCAGGCAGATTACGCCTGGAAAAGACTAGAAAAGGTGAGGGCTCCGCCCCCTCACTCCCCCTCCCATCCCGAGAAAAGCGCGGGCCCGCATCACGAGGGATGGAAGTATATAGAGGGGGAGGAGCCCCCACCGCCTCAGTTCCTTCCAACCGCGTGGCGTTGGAAGACTTCTCGGCGCTTTTCAGCGTACTTTGCAGTAAAAAAAAGAAGATTAGAAATATCAAAAAGAAAGAAGAAGATTGGGAAAGGAGTGCCACCCTCCCGTGGGACGTTCCCCGGGCCGTTGCGTCCTCCGGGGCGAACGGAATGCCCAAGCAGCCGGGGTTTAAACGCTGCGGCTCTTGCCCGGCTACCTTATCAGTGAGTGACCAACACGATCGCTGTCTCACCTGCCTGGGTGAGGGTCACAACACTCGAACCTGTAGAGCCTGTTCGGTGCTCTCAGGCAGGGCTAAGAGGGCTAGAGCGCTAAGGCTCCAGGACATCCTCACAAGAAGGGCCTTAGAGGGCGGTGAAGAGGGGCCCCTGAGGCTCCCCGCCCGGCACTCCAGGACCATGGAAAATCCGGCTCCAGCGGCACCGGCGGTACCGTCCAGGCAACGGACGAGTCCGCACATGGGTACCAGCGGCACCGGCGAACTCGGGACCGAGGGACCCTTTGAGGTGCAAGCTACCGGTTCCGGCCATACCGCGGAAGGTAGTGTTCCGCATGCGTCCAGCCCAAGACGCTTATCTACTAGCGGTACCGAGCCTTCTGGTGCGCGAGGCGTCGCGCACTCGTCGGAGAGGGGCTCCAAGAGCGTGGAGAGAAAGAAAAAGAAGAAGAAGGGCTCAACGCGAGAGCCGGTACCGCCGGTACCGCCGGTGCCGACAGTTCAACAATCCCCACGACCGTCGGGCTCGACGAGGGGGACGGCACCACCGACACCGTTATCCCGCTCGGTACCGCCTTTGCTGTTGTCGGTACCGATGGTGCGCAGGGAGTCGCGCTCCAGGTCACCACGGTTCCACTCCCGCTCCCGCTCTCCTCGACACCGGACGGGACGGACGCCCCTCCGGTACCACCTGGAACGACGATCGCGTTCCCCATGCTCCTGTTGCTCCCCACATCACGGACACCGGGACTATGATTATGGTAGGGACTACAGATACAGGTCGCGTAGCCCTCCATACGCTCATGACTTCGGATACCCGTCGCTTTCACGGGACACCTCCTACGTGCCTCCGGTCCCGCCTAGAGCCGCACCATCAGCAACTGTATCACGCCCTCCTCCGTCGGAGACAGGATCGGTGCAAGCAGACATCGGTACCGTTGAACCAGAAGAGCTCGTTTCCGGGATCGGAACGAGGTTAGAGCCATCAGGGGCTACACAACTTCTCACCTCCCTATTGGGGACCCATAGGGAGGACACGGTACCGACGGTACCACCGGTACCACGGATGGCTTCCCCGGGGGCGTCGGCATCACGGTCTTCCTCTTCGTCTTCTCCTTCAATGGAGGAGGACGAGACCATCTCCCCACCTCCGCCAGATGCTATCTCGGATGCCAACATCTCGCTGGCCACAGAGGATGCCAAGGCTTTTCAGGCGATGTTGAGGAGGATGGCTGCATCTCTCCCAAAGCTGCCCACGAGGGTCATTAAAAAAGCCCAGACTGGACCTATCTTTGGCATATTGGGCTCTGGGGAATCCGGACACGTGACCTTACCCTTGCTGGACCAGCTGTTAGAACCAGCTACAGCCTTGTGGGCTAAGCCTGCCTCTGTTCCTCCAACTAATAAGTTGGCAGACTCTTTGTATGGGGTACCCAAAGAAGGGGCTCAAATTTTTCATAGTCACCCCCCTCCGAACTCCTTGGTGATAGCGGCTGCCTCGGTTAGATCTCGAGCGGGAGGGATCCAGACTTCCCCCGCAGATAGGGAGGGGAGGAGATTGGATGTGCTGGGTAGGAAGGTTTTTTCCTCGGACTCCCTGTCCTTCCGTATAGCTAATTATGCTTCCGCCATGTGCGGTTACCAACATTGGCTGTGGTCCAAAATTGGCATGACATCGGACCCAAACCAGTTGGCAGCATTACAGAAAGAGGGCATGCAGATGGCCCAATTCCAATTAACCGCAAACATGCACGTGGCGGATGCCAACGCCAGAGGGATGGCATCTGCTATAGCTCTACGAAGGCATGCGTGGCTTCGGTCCACAGCTCTCACCCCTGAGAATAAAACTAGAATAGAGGACTTGCCGTTTGATTGTGAGGGCCTGTTCTCGGCTTCTACTGATGACACTCTTAAGAAAATTAAAGAGATGAATCAAACGGCAAGATCCACAGGGGTAGTCAGGGCGATACGCAAAAAGTCTTTTACGCAGGGCTATTCTTTTTCGGCTAGAAGAACTCCTTACCAAAATTATAATTTCCAAGCTGGGAAAAGATTCCAGCAACAAAATCAGTCACATTACCAACAACAAGGTGTTCAACAACGTAAATCGTTTGGCAGGCAGCGGGGCAGGGGTAAACCCTCTCCTAGCTCGTCTTCTGGACAGCAGGCGAAATCACGTTTTTGATTGTTACCTGATCAAGGGAGATAATGAGGATGACCCCTCATTCCAGGACCGCCTATTGCCCTACCTACATGTATGGGAAACCATTTCTTCTGACCAATGGGTCAGGGAGATAGTACAGCTGGGGTATGCCATACAGTTCCATACCACCCCTCCCCTCTCACCTTGCCCCCCTGGGGCTCCCCCCCCCTCTACTCAAATACTAGTTGAAATTCAAAAACTCCTCGACAAGGGGGCTGTCGAATCCATTCCTCGAGATGAACTTAGTTCTGGATTCTACTCTAGATTCTTTGTGGTCCCTAAAAAGGACAAGGGTTCTAGACCCATTCTGGACCTGAGATGTCTCAACAGATTCGTTAAGAAGTTTAGATTTCGTATGACTTCCCTACCGGTCATTTTCATGGGCTTACAGCAAGGCGACTGGTTGGCCTCTCTTGATCTCAAAGACGCCTATTTCCATATTTCAATACGCCCTTCTCACCGTAAGTTCTTGCGATTCGTTGCAGGGGACCTTCGCTTCCAGTACCGTGTCCTTCCCTTCGGACTGTCTACAGCACCACGCGTGTTCACAAAATGTGTAGCTGTCGTAGCAGCCTATCTAAGAAGGCAAGGCGTGCGAATCTTTCCGTACCTGGACGACTGGCTGCTGGCGGCGAGGTCACCACAAGAACTTACCAAACACGTGGAGTTCACCATGTCACTCCTCAGGAACCTGGGGTTTGTTCTGAACTTAGCAAAGTCCCACATACAGCCGACGCAACGACTACCCTTTATAGGGGCAGTCTTGGACACCAGACACGCGAAAGCGTACCTTCCAGAGGAGAGGCTTATCTCCATACGTCATGCCCTAGACGTTCTTCACTCGCATCCCACCAAACCAGTCCGGTTTTTCTTGCACCTGCAAGGGTTGATGGCCTCTACGACGATGGTCACCCCGTACGCTCGTCTACACATGAGACCCCTACAACAATGGCTAGCCAGCAACTACATACCCACCATTCATCCACTAAACATGAAACTATGTATAGCAGAGGAACTTCTTCTGAATCTACAGTGGTGGGCGAATGCAGATCATATGCTACAAGGGGTGCCCTTCGATGCTCCCACCTTCAGGGACATTATCACGACAGACGCATCCCTGACGGGATGGGGTGCGCACCTAGGGACTTTCTCAATACACGGCCTCTGGTCCTCAGAAGAGACGCATTTGCACATAAACATGCTGGAGCTAAGGGCCATACGTTGGGCGTTGAAGGCTTTGCTTCCCCGCATCCACGGTCAAAACATACAAATCGTGACGGACAATACCACAGCAATGTGGTATGTGAACAAACAAGGGGGAGCACATTCCACCCGCTTATCGAGGGAAGCGGAGACCATCTGGCACTGGTGTATCGGTCACGACATACACATTCACGCCATTCACTTGGCAGGCCAAGACAACCTGAGGGCGGACTACCTCAGTCGCAAATCGAGGGACCAGCACGAGTGGTCTCTGAAAGAAGAAATCCTGCAAGACATATTTCAGGAATGGGGGACTCCAGAGATAGATCTATTTGCATCACAAGAGAACGCAAAGTTACCGAAATTCTGCAGCCGAGCAGGTATGGCACCAGAATCGATATCGGACGCCTTTGCCATCTCTTGGCACGGGACATTCCTTTATGCCTTTCCCCCGTTCCCCCTCATCAACAGAGTGTTGTGCAAGGTCAGGACGGACAGGGCTCATATCATCCTGATCGCTCCCTTTTGGCCACGACAAACCTGGTTCCAAACCTTGCTGGGGATGGCGACTCAAATCAAGAAGCTCCCAATGATCTGCGATCTACTCTCCAGAGAGCGGGGGGAAATTCTTCACCACGACCTACAGATGCTCCACCTCTCCGCTTGGTTGATTCTACCCCAATAGGCAATTTGCCACCGGAGGTTTCAGAGATACTCTTAAATGCAAGGAGACCTTCGACACGCAAATGTTACCAGTTAAAGTGGAAACGATTCTGTAGCTGGTGTACTTCGCAGGCTATTTCCTTGCAAGATTTAGACATGAATCATGTGTTTCTTTATCTACTGAGTCTACAAAAATTGCATTTGTCTTTAGCTTCCATAAAGGTTCATTTGGCAGCCCTGTCTTCCCGTTTGCAACCGCATGACAGTGGCACCCTGTTTTCTCATAAACTGATGAGGGCTTTTTGGAAAGGTCTAAAGAACACTTTTCCTCAACGATCTAGGCTCGCCCCCCAGTGGGACTTGAACCTTGTGTTAGCCAAGTTAATGTTCCCTCCCTTCGAACCATTGGCTACGTGCAGCTTGGAAGACTTGTCAATTAAAACGGCGTTCTTGGTGGCGATTACATCGGCTAGGAGGGTGAGTGAACTCACGGCCCTTCGAGCTTCGCCCCCTTATATCATGTTTCACAAGGAGAAAGTTGATCTACGTATTGACCCCTCATTTGTGCCTAAGGTTGTTTCTAGTTTCCACCTTAATCAGACTATCTCGTTGCCAGTTTTCTTCCCTAGGCCGCACACATCTGTCGAGGAGCAAAGGCTACACTCGTTAGATGTTAAAAGAGCTTTGGCTTTCTATATCGAAAGAACCAAATCAATCAGAGCGTGTGATTCCCTTTTTATCACATATGGGGGCCAAAGAATTGGAGTCAAACTCTCTGCACAGAGACTTTCCAAGTGGATTTTATTGTGTATACAGAGATGCTATGCTTTAGCAGACAAGATCCCGCCCGAAGGTCTGAGGGCTCATTCCACTAGAGCCACTGCTACTTCTTTGGCTAACTTCCAAGGTATAAATCTACCAGATATCTGCAGGGCTGCCACGTGGGCGTCTGTCCACACGTTTACAAGACATTACTCTTTGGACCTGGCAGCCAGAGCAGATTCCCAAGTGGGGAGAGCAGTGTTGGATTCTTTCCTGAGTTACCATCCTCGACTCCCACCTCCTTGAGGTGAGTTATCTAGAACTGCTTATTACTCTCCCAAGAGTGAGAATCGCGGAGATCCTCGAAGAAGAAACGGAGGTTACTTACCAGTAACTCTGTTCTTCGAGAGAGCTCCGCGTATTCTCACATCCCGCCCGCCTTCCCCTCAGTCGTGGATGGACATACCAGGTCTTCCAGGCTGGGTTGGAAGGAACTGAGGCGGTGGGGGCTCCTCCCCCTCTTTATACTTCCATCCCTCGTGATGCGGGCCCGCGCTTTTCTCGGGATGGGAGGGGGAGTGAGGGGGCGGAGCCCTCACCTTTTCTAGTCTTTTCCAGGCGTAATCTGCCTGGATACTGCTGACGAGAGGTTTTCCGGTACCTGCGGAGCAGGAAGTAAATCCCAAGAGTGAGAATACGCGGAGCTCTCTCGAAGAACAGAGTTACTGGTAAGTAACCTCCGTTTTTGCATTTGCTTTGTACAAGTCCATATTAGCTAGAACACTTTTAAATGATAAAATATTATGGATTATTTTAGTTCAGAAAAGCACAGGGTCATTCTAGAGTCTAATATTCCATGTGCTCAAAATATCTTTAAACCCATGAATTTCCTGGTTTTGAATGACGGTAGCAGGTTGACTGTCCTTTGCCAGGAAGAGAAGTATAAAACACCTGTGGACTTTTCCTGTATTTAAACATTGATTTCTGTCTTTTCAGGTTGGTTCCAAAGAGTGTTCATGCAGCATTTGACAAAGCAGCTCATTATTTTGGGATAAAGATTGTACATATCCCGTTGACCAAGGCTATGCAAGTGGATGTTCAGGTATTATTCTCTTGGACAGCTCTAGACTCTTTGCTTCCCTCAAAGACTTCCAGCAATATTATTGAAATAAAAGTCATCTCTTGGGTGGTTGATAAGTATGAGTGCTGAACAAGGAGTATGCAGACGAGAGCTTGATTTTGATCTTGTTATGGGGAAGGTAGATCGTATTTGACCAAAAATTCCTCAGCAAATAAGTGCATGTATAAGCGAGGAGATCATTATCCAAACCAATTGGGATTGAGTGGACTTTACTAGGTATCTATGCCAGTTAGCAACACTGACAACAGATGCTGAGACGCTCCTACAGGATTCACAGCGTCTGAGGGGCGAACATCCGTATCTCCTTCTTAAATTACAGATGGTTTGTCATTTTGGTAGAACCCAGATCCAGCTACAGCTCATGCTGATATCTGGAGAACACATTGGCGAACCCCCTGCCCTCGGTTAGATTCAGAAAGCTAGTTCCCATTCTAGGACCAGCTGAGCAAAGCAGAGCAGCACATAGCACAGCATGGCCAGACAGCTTCCCACCACCTGTTTTGAATGCACCCATCATCCCTCCCCTCCCCTTCCCTTCCAATCTCCAGCCCCCAAAGCCTTTCTCTACTGCTCCCACAGCCCTAAACCTCCCACAGTAAAATGTATATTGTTAAATAAAGTTGTTATATTCACAATCCATGGCTATATTGTGAACAATATAACAACTTTATTTAACAATATAAATTTTAATGTAAAATAATAATTCATTTGCAAAGTCCATTTATTTCTTCTGCCTGGGAAGGTTACTGGGGAAACCTGGGCAGGCAGTGAATAATTCTGGGGGAGAAGAATTATTCTTCGAATTCACTGCCGAGATGTTTTCCTTTTACTAATCCTGTACAAAGGAGTAAACAACATACAGAAATGTAGCACCACCATTCGTGCCCATCCCGCATGGTCATCATTTTGTATTCCACCCTGCCTGGCCTGCGGACCCACCGCAGTTCCCTTCCTGCCCCTCTTCCCCTTCAGCCCCATTGAATCAGTCAGTGGCAGGCTTGGCGCTCTGTGACTGCCCTGCCCTGCCAGGAAAGTCATCCTGGCATTCCATTATAGCATGGGAATTGCAATCCGTGCCTGGACGTGAAATGGTCGCGACAAGGCCTGATCTTCTCTGCATGGAATGGTCCAGGCAGGTCTTGGCATGGCGAGGCAAGATTCCTGAATGGCACATGTCACAGTGGTGTGTAGAAATAGTAAAGAAACCACCCCCCACATCATTAGACAGTGCCTTTCCCTCCCCCAAATGGTGCAGCTCCACCCTCACTGCATTAACTTACCATAGTTACCTGGTGGTTCTGAGCCATGTGGAGGTTGCTTCTTATAATGTAATGGCTTGTGAAGCGAGTGTGTCAGGCGCGTGCTGCAAACCGGGGGGCGGGGGGGGGGCAGCTCGTGTCTGAGGTCTGGCACATGTTGGCCGTTAAGGTGCCAGTGAGAGCAAGAACCAGGGCAGGAAGCAGTTGCTTCTCTGCTCTCGAGTCTTTTTGCCCGCAACAGTATGGTGCTGGTGGACCTATAAAGTAAGTTTTTATTGTATTTCTATTTTATGTATTTTATGTAAGCTGCCCTGAGCCTTAGGGGAAGGGCAGGATAGAAATCTAAACTTAAATGGTCAGGTGGGCACCCACCCGGTGTAGGCTAGCATCTCCTTTGTTAACACCCTTAGACATAAACTGTCCCTTTAACTCTAGACACATTTAGATTTTAATATATTCTTGTTTACGATCTACAGAAATGCTCTGTCTTGAGTTCCAGTCTAAGCTTAAACCAAATAGTAGGGACAAATGTTTTCATTTTCAGGGGAGTGGACCAAGTTTTTTGTTCTGTGCTAATGCTTATGGCTTTAAATACCTGGCTGTGCTACAAGCTATGAAACTGAGGTGGCAGGCTCCAGTACATGGTGATTGTAACCTAATTTTTTTTAATACAAGATACAATGCCATTTAAAGTGTATTTTTGAGACTCCTTTCTAATTGTGCTGTTTCCTAGACCCTTTGGGTCTTAGTTGATCTGAAATTTTGTAGCAGTGTAGTTTTGGCAGGATGAAGATTAAGTGAGAGAGGCTAAATATTTTACCTATTCTCTTTTGGCATCTTTAGGCAATGAGAAGAGCCATATCAAGGAACACAGCAATGTTGGTCTGTTCAGCTCCCCAGTTTCCTCATGGAATTATGGACCCAGTTGAAGAGGTGGCAAAGGTACATTGTTCATTGGAATGCAAGGTTGCTGTAGTCATGGTGTGAAAGGGAAACATGACTCAAACGAATATTTTTGACAAGTACTTCCTTTGTACAACAGTGATGCTCAGTGCGCAGATTGCAGCATTTCTGAGGTGGAGTAGACTAGCTAGGAGGATGGATACTGTATGCATACCTACTGTGGGGGACCAGGAAGTCCCCAGGGAGGTATGTGTATTAGAATGCCACATACACCAGCAAGTGCTCTGTGCACAGACCACAGCTTGAGACTTGCTATGTTTTGAGCCTCTTTAGGAGAAAACTAGTATATAATGGATCTTGGTTGCCACATTTCTGTGAAGTTAAACAGGCAGTAACAACTTCTATTCTTGCCCTCCTAAAATTCTACAAGGCTAGAAGGGGGTCAACAAGTTAATCTGGCTCTCAGAATTTATTAAGCTAAATTGGTCTCCAAGGTATGCGATGGAGCTCAAATTTGTGGCCTTGAACCATTGGCAGCTAAATGTTTCGAGCCATGGCAAAATAATTTCTTGAGAGGCATTTTAGGAGCCCCACCAGCCACCTCTGCAGCAATTATTCAGCTAGAGACAGGGATGAAATTCTTGGGAGCAAGTTTTGAGGGACTAGTGTTGTCGTTTTTGTTTAAAACTTTCCATTCACGGCATAAAGATCGCTGGTGGAGTGAGGTAGACCTCAAATTGTTACACCAAGGTTTACCTTTTGAGTTTTTGAAGATGTTTCCCTATAAAGAAGCATGTAGAATGATAAAGATAAGGATTAATGATGTTAATCAGTGGTTACACAGATCACAAGTGGGTCCCTCAAGAATTTCACCATGGTATAAATATTGACTACCCAGCATTGGAAGTTGTAATTATATAGATGTATTGGACAAGCCATCCTATAGGAAGGCTTTCTCTGCGCTTAGATTTCAAACAATGGTGTTTGCAGTAGTAGATGGAAGATACAGGGGTATACCCTACACCGGAAATGTATTTTGTGTAAAGACTGTGTGGAGGATCTACTCCCTTATCTTTTGAAATGCCCTTTACATGCTTGCCCTCGGAATAGACTATTGAGGAGGATAAAGTTAGATCCTATGTGGTCCACACTTCACAAATTAATATATGTTGA
Organism: Sphenodon punctatus; assembly: GCA_003113815.1. NCBI lineage: Eukaryota > Metazoa > Chordata > Lepidosauria > Sphenodontia > Sphenodontidae > Sphenodon > Sphenodon punctatus. Next base: position 215,879 of record QEPC01005257.1, read on the forward strand.
CAGGTAAAAAGGAAGAGGTGACATCTGAAGTGACCGCCTTTGCTTATTGGGCTATAAGGCTGAGATCAGGCAGTAAGGGATTTGTGTACGAGTGATCCCTGAATATTATATTTTGTTAAAAGGTCATATCCTTGTAAGGATGGAAGTAGAGATCTCTCTCAAATGTTTACTGTGTTTTTTCTACTGTAGTTGTATGTTTATTTGCAACCATTAACAGGTGTGTAATTGTCATGGATAAGGCCAGTACAATAAATGAAATGAAAGAGAACTAGTATTTCCAGATGTGAAATGCAAAATACTTTTGGTTTAGAGGCCCAACTGCTCTGAGAAGTTCATTTGTATATTTTTGGTTTAACCTAAGTATTTACCATTACATTTTTTAAAATCTCGTTGTAGCTGGCACTGAAGTACAAAATCCCCCTCCATGTGGATGCCTGCTTAGGTGGTTTTCTCATCGCCTTCATGGAAAAGGCAGGGTTCCTGCTACAGTCTTCCTTTGATTTCAGAGTGCAAGGTGTCACAAGCATTTCTGCAGATACCCACAAGGTGAGAAGTGGGAAAGGTGGGTTACATATCAAATCAGCTGGGGTTGACTATGCTAGAAGCTGCTTTTTCTAGACAGTTGTTTAAGCTGAAACAGCCATGTTTGCCATAATTCTGACTCCAAGGGAAAGTTTCTAATGTCAATCCAGTCTCCATTCATTACCAGTGCGCTTTATGCTGCTACCATTGACGTTGCCACTAAAGGTGGTGTATAGGAGAAGTACAGCAGGAGCAGAATTTACATAGAGCTGTGTTAGCTGTTGAGGAACAAGTGAACATGAATACAATATCTTAACTATGTCCATTTTCAATGCATTATACAGATATTTATTTAATATATACATATAGTTGACATTAGAACCTGGTTTTAGGTGCCTCATATTTTTGTGTCTAGGTGTTGTCCAGCCAGACTGTACTAAATTGAAGTTTGTATTTAAATATCCTCTTAGGGCACATGTTCCATATCCATAGCAAGAAAGTACATGTTGGATTTGCTGTTACAGCTCAGGAAGAGGTTTATTTTGTAAGGAATAGCGAGAATTGATTATACTCTTTCAGACTTCATTAATACAAAAGTGAGTTTTTTCATAAAAGGGCAGTACAGTTAAGGCAAATAACAGGAAATTCTGCTTTATGCAGGATTTTATCACTCTGGATTTCATATTAAAACTGGATTTGAACTTTCTGTTCTGTGGAACACAGGTCTAGTTACTGGTTGTCTTGGTGTATTCTTCTTTGTGCATATGTTGAAAGGTCCAGAGAGAGCAAGGAATGGACAGTTGTATGACTAATGCTTGTAGGCATGCCAAGGAAATAAAAGGGAGATCAAATTTCGCTGCTCATGTTGTTAGCTGATTGCTTCCCGTTTCTCTTGGTGGCTTCCCCACTGTATACTGCTTTGAAAGGCTAGAGTAAGCCCATTGAGGAAGAAGTGTGTTTATGTGCCTACAGACAGCAGAGGGTGGCTACCTTTTCTCTGGAGCATGTGCCAGTTAGCAGCATTTTGGATTAGACACACCAGCAGCTAGTTCAGCTTGACTGCCTAGAAAGCTTAATGCGTAGTTCTAGAAATGAATTTCTGACCATTCTCAAAATCTACATGGTCCTTGCCTCCACGGTCCTGGCATTTCTGGCACTAGGCATTCACGGCAGATGTGTAGGTGCTATGAGAAACTCTATAGAGGCTATAGTATGAGCATGTTATGTGCATGAATGCATTTCCCAGTGCCAAAGTTGGTTGATTATTGGTTCAATACTCTCTTCTTCTATGAATAAAATACTGAGGAGCACTGTGTGATGTCTGAGGAATTTCTTTCCTTTGATCCTTTTTAAAAAAAAAAAAAAAAAAAAGGTAAAATAATGCACAGTCTCTTGTATACCTGGTATATGAATGACCTGACTTTCAACTGAAGGGGGCAATAGGGATTTGGGATATAAAAAGAATAAAGGATATCCAAACATAAATCTGTGGCATGTCCTTCTGTTCCATAACCTTTGTTGCCAGCCATTAAGAGGTAATGGTTGATTTCCAGTTAATATTCCATCCTTTTTACACAAGTGTGATTAACCTTACAGTCAAGAGAGTAGAAGGAAGAGGTAAAAGAAGTGTGTGTGTGTGTGTGTGTGTGTGTGTGTGTGTGTGAGAGAGAGAGAGCAAGTATGGGGGACATGGTTTGATTATGCATAACTTTCCTGGTGTAATTACTGTCATAAAGTAATGCCAAGAGAGAAGGAAAGAAATTGTTCCCATTTTTGGTTATTTTGGGACATTGTATGATATATGAGAACATAGTTCAGCTGCGAGTAGTTGTGCTGGCTTGATTTTTTGCAGACTTTTTGCTTGTTTAAGTAGGTAATCTCACTCTTTGACATCTTTGTAACTGTCTATCTGTGTCCCCTTACAGTATGGCTATGCTCCAAAAGGTTCTTCCGTGGTGTTGTACAGTGACAAGAAGTACCGGCACTATCAGTTCTTCGTTGCCCCTGACTGGCAAGGAGGAATCTATGCGTCCCCTACTGTTGCTGGCTCCAGACCTGGGGGCATCATTGCAGCTTGTTGGGCGACTATGATGTACATGGGAGAAGACGGTTATGTTGAGGCTACTAAGAAGATTATTACAACTGCCCGATTCATTGAATCAGAGTGTGTTCCTAGCTTTATTTTATTTTTTATTTTTTTTAACTCATGCTTGTAGGTGTGCCTATTTAGAACCTGACATTAGTCTCCCACCACCAGTCCTTACTGCACTTCAGCTGTTGAAGTTGGTGTCCACAGTTCAGTGCTACCTAGTTATGTATGAAGCTGCTTGCCGGAGACAGATACAAAAGATGAATGGGTGAGGGGTAGGATGCCACTGAGAAGGGTTTAGGAGTAATGCCCTACTCAAAAGTCCAACCACCTTCCCGTTGCCTGTAGTTAGGAATTGGGAGACTTCTGAGATTTCTACTAAGCCTGTAGCTGAAATGGATAATTAATAACCATGGTAAATAACTGAAACATCATTTTTTAACTCATCAGTAATATTATACTGCAGCACTTAACCAGTTTGCCAAAATACTGATTAACAGTGCTCTACTGTTACTGCATAACTAATTTCCATATAACTGGTTCATTGTTTTTCTGTGTTCGAACATTTCTGGTTTACTTCTGGACCAATAGCAAAGCTGCATTCAACAGATTTCAACCAGGTATTCAATGGGAAACTGAGTTAAACTTGAAAACAGGACCTGGGGTAGTAAACAGGAAAGGTATTGTGGGCAAACAGAACTAGCTAGTAACCACCAAACAGATGAAACAACAGAATGCAGAATAGCAGTAATATGGTAATGCAGTGACTTGGTTAAGCCATGAGTTAATAAATGCTTACTGTTTGGTAATGATTATCTTTTTGGTTACTGTAAATCTGTTACTGATATTTGGGTGGATAACCATCTCCGCTCTAAGCCAATGTTGTTGGATACTGCTTTGAGGGAATCATCATGGTGAATCCTTCCATGGTCTTTTGGAGACTGTGTTCCCTGGCTGGCTCTGTAGACATGGATTAAGTTTAAGGCTTCTAATGGACTTGGTGTCTTTCACACTCGCTCCCTATTGCTGTTACGCATGCCGAGGGAGAAGGGTTTGGGGCTGCAAATCTACTGCAGAGCTGTAGAATACCCTTTCTTTTAATCTGGGATAGCCCATGCATTTTTTTTTTCTATTGCCAGTATCCAAGAGAAAATAATGTTTTGTTTTTTGGTTTGTTTTTTTTGTTTGGATTTTTTTAACTGATTCAAGGTTGCGGAAAATCAAGAACATCTTCATCTTTGGGAAGCCTGAGGTGTCTGTCATCTCTTTTGGCTCAGACACCTTTTACATCTATCAGTTGTCAAACTTGTTAACGTCTAGAGGATGGAATCTAAATGTCCTGCAGTTCCCTTCGAGGTGAGTTGACTGCCAACACTTGGTGCTCTACTTGGATCAAGTCTAGCCCATTCGATGGGACAAACAGAGCTGTGGTATAGAAATGGAAATGCCTTAAAATTCAGCAAGGATGACAATTTTGGTGCTGCACTACAGTATGCAACTTCACAACTTCTAGCAGCTCTTGCAGCCAATCTTCACAATGGTCCTGTCGTCTCGTTGCTATCTCAGTGTTTGGAGGCCATGGCGGAATCGATGTGGCAGAGCAGACTGAAGTTCGACCCCGATAAGACGGAGGTGATGGTGGTGGGGAGAGCGAGGGAGGTGTCGACCCCCCCTAATTGGGGGGGGGGGTTCGCCCTCCTGTAGCTCAACAGGTCCGGAGTTTGGGGGTGGTGCTGGACACGGATCTCCGCCTGGAGCAACAGGTAGAGGGGGTGGCGAAGGCTGCTTTCCGCCAGCTGTATCTGGTGCGGAGGTTGCATCCATACGTCTCTGGCCCGGACCTGGCCTCCCCCGTCCATGCCTTCGTCACCTCGAGGCTGGACTATTGCAACGCGCTCTACGTGGGGCTGCCCTTTGTTCCTGGTCCGGAGGCCGCAGCTAGTGCAGAATGCGGCGGCCCACCTCCTTTCGGGGACGGGTCGCCGAGACCACATAACGCCTGTGCTCCGGGCTCTGCACTGGCTGCCAATAGCATGCCGAGCCAGGTCCAAGGTATTGGTGTTGATCTATAAGGCCCTTTACGGTCTCGGCCCCTCATACCTCAGGGATCTCCGCGCCCCAGAGTGGCTCCTTCGGTCTGCTGGGGGTGCCTTCTTGGAGGTCCCCCGTGTTAAGCGGGGGGCCACAATGGAGAGGGCATTCTCGGTGGCCAGGCCACGCCTTTGGAATTCCCTCCCGGAGGAAGCTCACCTGGCCCCGAGCCTTTTAACATTCTGGTGAGTTTGTAAAACCTGGCTCTTCGCCCAGGCTTTGTGGCAGGGTAGGTTAGTGGGTTTTTACCCTCCTACCCTTCTCTATTACTCTTTATTATTTTTGTCCTTTCCCTGTTTTTATTTGTAAGATTTTTTTATGACTGTTTAAAAATATTTTAAAGGTTGTTTTATTGGAATTTTGTTAGCCGCCCCGAGCTGCTTGCAGGAGGGGCAGGGTATAAATGTATTAAAATAAAATAAATAAAATAATGTGGGAGGGTAGTAAATGAGCATCTTCATTTGATGTATGGGAAATCAGGGTGCAGAGAGGTTAGTGAGTGCTTAAGGACACACAGTGCATTTTGGGATTTGAATTTTAGGAGATAGTTCTTATAGCACTCCCCTGAATGACATGGCACTTAGAGTGGTTTACAACCATAGAATACAATATAAAACTCAGTGTGCATTTTACAAACCATGCTCTGTCAACCTTTTGGTTTGGGGGAGGATGTGGATATGTTTGTAGCCATTTGCCACACTATTCAAGAGTAGATCTCAGAAAGGAGGCGGTGGCTTTGTCCTGGCCTGGTTTTCTTTGGAAAGAAGGAATATGCAATTACACAGGATCAATTACAATCCAATTTGGTAGAGGGGCAAAAGGTCGAAAGGCAAGTAAGGACTCAAAGCTTTGTGACCAGAGGTGCACCTGGCAGGGCACTATGCGGTAAGGGAAAAATCTCATTGGCTTTACATTGAGCATTGCATCTCTTCCCTTTCCCCTCTTTAGGAAACTGGGCTGCTTTAGTCTGGGTGTTTGCTGAACTGAACTACTTAAAGTAGGGATAGAGAACCTTTTCCTTTCTGGGGCCACATGAAAAATGAGTACAACCTACACATAGAAGGTGTGGGTGAGGACGTTTAAGACGTGCAGTCAGGAAGAGGAGGGTCCGGATCATAGATCTGTCATGGATCTGTACCCTATCCTTGCTTGTGTGCCTTTGTCTCTGCTCTCTGAGCCTGAGCTCAATCTTCCAGTGCTTGGGAGTAGGACCTGGACCCAGGGGCCAGATCAAAACTATCTGTGTGCTGCATTTGGCCCCCCAGGCCTGAGGTCCCCCTACCCTGACTTAAAGCTGAGTTACAAAGTGCAGTTGTCCAGAACCTGAAATGATATTGGCTCATCAGGGTTTTCTTTCTGAATAGATAAAATGTGTAAATGTTTTAATTAAACTCACCATATCAACCTAACTTAAGAAACTGTTTTCTTCTCATCTCAACTGAATAAGGTGGCCACTGTTTAGACTTGCTAAGAGACTATTGCGTTCATCCAGTAACCATTGCCACCCACAGAGCATTTGTTGGTGCTTGTGGTAAGGGTGCACAATGTCACCTGTAGTTCCTAATTTAAACAGTCTGTTAAAGCAGTGCATCACACATTTTGTGGACAGACTTCTCAAACTGTTCTCAAGTCTCCGCTTCCAGTTAAGAGACTAGGTGCTATGGTTGTAAACCAGATCTTTAAAAATGAAATCTGTGTGTGTGTGTGTATATATACAGAATTAACTAGGCCTATTGACGAACATGATTTGATGGGTGAAAACCAGCACGACTTTAGCAAAGACAAATCCTGCCTCGCTAACCTATTCGAATTTTGAGATTGTTAATAAACACATGGGTAGGGGTGATCCAATTGATATAGTATATTTGGACTTTCAAAAAGCTTTTGACAAAGTTCCTCATCAGAGACTTCTGAACAAACGAAGTATCATGGGATAAGATGAAGAGTCTTGTCATGGATTGGTAGCTGGTTCAAAGTTAGGAAACAAAGGGTAGGAATAAATGGTCCTTTTTTTCAAGTAGGGGAGAGGTAAACAGTGGGGTGCTTCAGGAGTCGGTACTGGGACCAGTATTGTTTAATCTCAAAAAAGGGGTAAAGAATGAGGTGGCTAAATCTGCAGATGACACCAAACTATTCAAGATAGGTAAGACCTAGACAGACTGTGAGGAACTACAGAGGAATCTCACATTACTAGGTGAATGGGCAATAAAATGACACATGAAATTCAATGTTGATAAGTACAAGGTGATGCACATAGGGAACAATAATCCTCACTTTACATACACAATGCTAGGTTCTGATCTAGGTGTAACCACTCAGGAGAGTTGGAGCCATTGGGGTCAATTCCAGGGCCCGCAGATCCCACGCACAAGCCATGCAACGCGGGAACTGCATGGCACAATGTTCCGTCAATGGAGATGTGTGTGGGATCTGCGGACCATGGGATTGGCCCCATTGCAGTTAGTTCCTTGAGGACTCATTGTGCGGCAGCAGTCAAAAAGGCAAACTAATGGCATTATTGTAAAAGAAATAGAAAACAAAAGGGAAAATATCATAACGCTGCTGTATAAATCTTTGGTGCAACCCCATTTCTAATATTATTTGCATTTCTGGTTGCCGCATCTCAGGAAAGATAGAATTAGAAAAAGTTCAGAGGAAGGGTGACAAGAATGATAGAAGGGATGGATCAACTTCCATATGAGGAGAGGTGAAGAACTCTACAGGTTAGGGCTGTTTAGCTTGGAGAAGAGGTGATTAAGGGGGGATATGATCAAAGTTTATAAAATCATGAGTGGTGTGCAAAAGTGGACTGTGCCCTTTCTCACAATAAGAGAACAAGGGGACACACTCTAAAGTTAAATGGCAGCAGATTTAAAACAAACAGAAGGAAGTGTTTCACTCAGTGGACAATACAGATGTGGAACTCATTGCCAGAGGAGGCAGTGAAAGTAAGCACCATAACTAGCTTTAAATGGAAACTAGATAAGTTCTTCAACTGAGGATAGATCCATAAATGTTTACTAGTTGGGGCCTAAACCCCTGGCTACCGGTAGTTGGGAGTGGTTAGCAGGAGATGAGTCACACCTCTATGACCTGTAAATGTTTTTCTCTCAAGTTACAGTAGCTGGCCACCATTGGAGACAGGATGCTGGGCTCAATGGACCATGAGTCTGACCCAGTATAGCATTTCTTATGTAACAGATGCAGAGATTTTCAGAAAGTCTTAAATGATAACAGATGTAAGCTGTCGTCTGTTTCAGCGAGTGCTCCTTGATGGCATTTCATCTTTACATTTGCATTAAGTATCGCGATGCTTGTCCAAGCCTGTAAGAAAAGGGAGTGACTACTAAGTAAAGCAGAATTTCTCAAATTGTGTGAGGTGTGCAATATGAAGCACTAGTTGGGGGAAAGGGTGTGAAAATGGGTGCGTGTTTAACTCTTCACTATATGGCTTCAGCGAGAGAGGAGGAATTCAGTTGGTTTCACTTCCCTGAAGGGGAGCTCAGCTTTCAGAAATTTGAGAGAGTCTGTTGCAAAGTGCCTGTCCTCCATGAATTACTATAGTGGAAGGAGCAGTGGCATTAGGTGACCTATTTCTGCCTATTTGAAAACGAAACAATCTGACTATTCCACAAACTAGCTGACAGCTTGGGTGTGTTGTCCTAACATGTTACCATATAGGTTTTCAAGGGGCAATTGTGGTTAAGGCTAATCTTGGAGAAAGGCTAATCTTTCCTCTTCTCTGCATCTCTCTAGCGTTCATCTTTGCATTACGCTGTTGCACACGAGACCTGGTGTTGCAGACCTGTTCTTGAAAGATGTCCGAGAGTGCATCTTTGAGATTATGAAGGACCCCAATGCCAAGACAACTGGCATTGTAAGTGCTGTTGAATTTTAAGAGGGAATTTGGAACGGAATGGTTTAACTATTTAACTCCCCTATTTAGGATAGAGGGTGTTCCTCTTATAACTGCCTATGTTTTGTTTTGTTTTGTTTATTTTAGGGTGCTATCTATGGCATGGCACAGTCCATTCCAGACAGGAGTATGGTAGCGGAGATTTCCCGAGCGTACTTGGACTGCCTCTACAGCACAGACAGCCCCTCCAGTGACAAACACATGAACGGTTCTCCTGGACACCACTGAATCTATAATAATGTTGTGCCTTAACAGTGCTGGGTGGAATTCTAAAAGATTTCAGGGGGCAGGAGAGGAAATTGCAATAGGTAGATATTCCTATTCCTGCAGACACATGTCATGTGGTAGCTTGACCTACCCTTCCTCTCTCTCTCATCCTTCAGCTTTCTGAAGTCAGACAGGCTTTAATTCCAATTCCCCATTTAGTTTATTAATAGGTTGTGTAGTCTCAAGACTTCTACTGGCTAATCTATTTTCCTTTTATATTTTCATGTCCATAGTTCAGTGCCAGTACTAGTCCAGAAAGAGTTTTTAAAGGAACAGCAATATTTATGGCAATTTAAAGTCCATTCCACAACTCCCTATGCTCAGGAACTATACATCTTTTTTTTCATTCCTTATTGTTTCTCTTTTGAAGAATCTTGGACTGTTTATGTAGCAAATACCCCACTCTGATGGGGTGGGGGTGGACATGTTTCCATTCTATATGTTGTTCCTGAAAATTTGAGACATCAAAGCAAACTCCTCAAATACTGTGGTTAGAAAGTGACTTGAATGTAAATCTTTTAACACTATTGTAGGCATTTGCATTTAACTATGTTTGGGGGTTCAACATCTACCTAACTCTGTGTTCCTGTTCCCTTTTTTCTGATTCACCATCCCCTTTTAACTTTTTAGCGTAGGCGTGCCTCTCTAAAACATTATTGGATTATTTCCTTTAACAGACAACTTTTAACAGAATTTTGTATTGTCTGCAATAGGAAATTCACTTGAAACCAAATGGATGGGATTGGGGAAGGATGTTCACGGTACTTGATTTTGTCAATCTTGAGTCTGAGTTGCTCCTTCCCTGACACATCTGGAACTCTTACAATGCCACCCACAGCGCTGTGAATTTTGCACATCTGGAGGATGAGGGCAAAATGGTTATTCCATTGTTTGTATCTTGAAGGTTTTGTACTGTCCTACAGTGCTGCAGTCAGGCTCTGATCTGTAAAATTGCTGAGGATTTTTCTGCAAGCGTATGGCACCAAAGGTAACTTCTTAAAATACCATCTTTTAGTACAAAGTGGTGAGCTTTTATAAAAGACAAGACGGTAGCAATCTCTACCTGCTCTTTTTGCACTGACTATTCAAAGGCACATTTTCAAAGGGCATTCACCAGTGCGCCTTGACACTTCTTCAGCTCTTTCTGGTATGTCAGGAAGGGTTTGATAGATCAGTAGCTGGCTGACTGTTCATCACAGTCCTCTCTTTTATGGTACTATATTGAAAATGACCTCAGTGGCAAACTGTCCTCAGGTACAATACGCTCCAACCTCCATGTAGTATGGTTTTACTGAGCCAAGTCTTTCTAGTGTATTAAAGATGTTGGGATGGGGCTAGGGAGGAGAGTAGTTAAGGTGGAATCTGATAAACAGAGTGTCAAAGCCCTTTCTTGCATTTGGGGGGAGGATGGGTGGAGGGGTGACTTTATCAAGATTTAGCCCCATCTTTGGGGGGGGGGGGGGGAGTTTGCATCATGTAGTTTGTTCTCCTACAGAACTGTATAGGCTAGCCTCTTCAAAGAGTTAATGCTACTGATTGGTAGGAGTAGCCCTGCAGGGACTTTCAGTGAGGGTGAAGTGCATTCCCCCATAGTAAATTCTTAAGCCATTTCTATAGATCACTAGATGTTTCAAAAGCAAGATCATCACACCAGAGATGGTTGCATTGAGCAATGTTTCACACGTGCCTTGTGTGAAAACAGGCTGCAGATCTTTGAGTGGCACATACTGTGTGGGGGGGTGGGAAATAGTATCCAATTTGCTGGTAGCCAAACAGATCCTTTCTGCCTCTGTATGTCTGAATTGCATGTTTGCACAGGAGTGTTGATTTACCAACCATCGCTAAAACAGACTATATCCATTGTCTTCAGGAGTGATACATTTTTTTTTTAAAAAAAATTGTTCCCTGATCTGTACTCTGCCAAAATTGCTTGGCCAGTCCCTCAAAGACCTGTCTGCTTCCTTAGTTTTCTTTTTAGTGCTCTTCACAAAACAATATGAAAGGGGTACTTAAGTAGCTTGAATCTGGCAGGATCTTGTATATCCGTGTGCATGTGTGTTTGGAATGCTGAAGCAAGGTGCCATGCCTTCTGAGGACCACTACATCTGTCAAAGCTTGACATGTTTGGGTAGGATTTGTTATATACAGTAGCTACCTAAATACATTACTGAGTTCTTTGCTAGTAAGTTTTAAAATCATTTGTGGCTTTTTTTTCTTTTTTAAAAAAGGGAAACATTGTTTTTAAAGAGATCTTTTTTATTACCACTCTGCTTCTTACCCTCTACGCTTTTCCATGAGAAAGGATGAGTAACAAATTGGTGTTTCAGTTCACATTTTTGGATGTATTTGAATACTTCAGTCTGAATTTTGAGCTTGACTATGGTTAAGTAAGGAGAAACAGCTTGTGTCCTGTGTGCATTTATTCCACACTTTAAGAATGACCTGTTCTGTGGACAGGACTAGAGAACACTGTATTTTACTAGTTCCCTGTAATTAATTTGCCTTTGTCAATCTAATACATAATACTGTATGTAAACTAAAGATTCATGAAGCTAATAATTATATTCTTGACTTTACATTCAGAAGCATGGGTTTGATTGAAATATGATATTTCTAGGGGAAGAAGTTCTAAATACCAGTGGATAACTTATTTCAAAAAGGTGTTAAATAATGGAAATGTTCTTGTGGAGAGTGCTGTTAGTGTGCATACAAAGAGCTCAGCTAAGGTAGACTCTTTTAAATGTTTGACTTAAGTCATCAATTACAACTGTCCTCCATTAGTTTTGTTTGAAAAACTGAGTGTGCAAGAGCTTAAATATATACATGGTGTTTAAGAAACAGTGCAGTGGTTGGTCTGATGGTGGAATTTTTCAATATTGTGTTCATTCTATCAAAGCTATATAGTGAACATAACCTTCAGAGAGAGAGTGTGGACTGGTTGTAAGAACTTTATAATAAACACAGAGTTTCAGTTAACTACTCAGCCCTCCTTGATCCCACTTTTATTGAAAGGCCAAGTTCATCAGAGGTAATACCCATCCACCAGCTGCAATACTACTTGCTCAGAGCTTTCAGAGTAACCATCACAGATACGGTTATGGTAGAAGTTGACACAATACATTACGAAGCACAAGACAAAGCATTGGGGAAGTAATAAATGGTACCACAGTTCCTTGGGTAAGAAGAAGCTCCAAAACTGCTTTCTCTCATACTAGTAACTGTAAATTGGTGAATGTTCCATGCTTTAAGCATATGCTATTTACCAGGGTTCAGATCTGGGAGCAGATAGTAAACAAATGTATGTCTAGTAGATAAAATAAAGGAAAAGTCTTTTCTATTAGTTTCTGAGAAACAGGAAATATGTGCTAGGGTAACTTTTCATCTGAAGTCTTGAGCAATGATGGTAGTGTAATTTGTCTTCTGCCTTGATCTGTAACTTCTTGCAACTGGGAAATGGATAAGGGATGGATTGATTATCATGGCTGTTTAGACAACTACAGTTCATGTGCCTGTAGCATCATTCAAGACAGAGAAGCTGCGACCTGTTCTATAAAGCTTGCCAAGTTGATATCTCTCTCTGACAAGCCTGCACACTCGTGTGTGCTCAAGGTAATGTGAACCTAAAATGAAAAAGAAACTAGTGAAAAAGCAATTAACATTTTACCTTCACACAATTTGCCTGAAAGTATATGAGCATGCATTAAACGTTACGCTACTATCTTGATTTTATACAGATAGAGCTATCATTGCCCCCGAAGGATAATAAGTTTGGCCTGTTATGGACCTGTGGCTTTATGATCCACCGTTGGGACTTGGCTTGACTTCTGTAGAGGTTCCGGCATCTTTCCTCACTCCATGCAAACAGCTTCCTCATTAAAATACACTATGCTCAAAACTGTGACAATGCAGCACTCTGTGCTTGTAAGTTTCGCTAACCCATACCCTCCCCTTTACCTTGTTATAAACGTTGAACCATTCAGGGTGGTGGTCCAGTTTTTCTGCCTGCAAAGCTACTCTGGTCATGAACCCAAAGGCCTGTCCAAAAGTGATAAAAGATAAGTTAAGACAATTCTGCCATCTGTTCAAGGCCAAGTCATTTATGTTTTCTGCTCTGGCATTTTTTCATTTTTAGGCAGTCATACAAAAGCAAGGCTTGCCAAATAAATTAACTAAGCTATGCCTGAATACTGTCCTGTCCGCATAGGATAAGCCTTACACAAACCAGTCATCGATCAGGTAACGCCATCAGTTTCAACTTGAGTAGGCTAGCTGGAGTGAAATGCAAGCAAACTGAATATGAATGGAAGCCTCAGTCTACCCGATTGAAGTCCTTGAAATGGAACTCTTTGTAGATTGCATCTCTCCCTTCCACTTCATTCCACCCTACAGCTCTCAGGTTTGGCAGCAGTTGGTCCCTCTCTTCGCCACTCAGTCTGTGGGCCTTTCCAGCCTAGGAGAGAGACGAGAAGCAGAAGAATGGACCATGAAGTAAAAGTTATTGGTATTTTCACAGTTTTCACAGAGGAGAGAGAAAATGGGAGCTAAACTGAAAGCATAGATCCATGGATGTGTAAACCACTTTCCCTCCATCTCAGTTCTGAGCTGCACTACTGATCTGGTAACCTCACCACTTGGTCCAGGTGTGTTACTACTGTGTGTTATAACCTACCAACTGCCATTGCTGAGCTGAATCTCTTCCCCACGGACACATACCACTTTCACACCTGGCATTCTGTGCATGTTTTGGCTCCAGGAAAGAATCTGGAAGCCAAAACATGCACAGAGCTCATCGCATGTGAACACGCCCCGATCGCACGGTAGATTGCAGAGCAGATGATCACTGGCAAAGTCGTGTGGGAGGCAGGCATTCGCATCCAACAAGCCCTGACCATGTTTTAGCTGTTGGATTCTTTCCCAGAGTCAAAATGTGTGGAACGTCAGGTGTGAAAGTGATAGTTACTGTGCTAAAATAAGTTCAAGGTTTATGGTGTGAGCAACCTACTGTTTAACACCAGAGACTGCCCCAAATCAGGGACCTGTCTGCTGTGTTTTGAAGCAGTGAACACAGATCCCTGCCCCACAGTACTCCTATCTGAAAGCCATAGGGTGGAGGAAAAAAACTATTCTGAGCATTTCTCTTCTTTCTCCTAGAGTAGTGCAATTTGCTTTTTATACCTTAAAATGTAGAATAGAAGAGCTAGAGGGCAAAACATACTATGGAGGAGGATTGGTTTGACAGGTGGCAATACAGTATGTTCCAACAAAAGAAAACATTGGGGGAGCGGGTTGGTGGATAAATCCCTTTTCAGATTTAACATGCTGCATGTTATGACCTGGCTAGGGCCAAGATAAGGTCTAGGAGAGCAGAGCTGGCATCGGAAGCCAAAAGATGGCTTCAGATGTTGAGATAGGAAACAGCCGTAGGTGCCTACAACATGTAATTTTCATAAGTGTTCCTTAAAAATTTGCATAGGTGGCAAGCCTAGCGCCAGCAGAGCACAGTGGCCAAAGCATGTGCATGGTGGACCTGGGTTCAAGACTCCATATACACAAATTCCATAACGAAGAGCTTTTTCGCTCTGGAAGTTGGCTGCAACATAAGAGCTAAATGAGGAGGCAGAGAAGTAGTGTATTTTAATCAGGTTTTCCCCCAGAGAAGAGTAATAATTGGGAGTCTCAAATAGCATTAAATGGGAAAGCTGTTAATGGTTAAGATGACAATTGCTCCACTCCCCTCAAATTTCTCTGCTTGCAGGAAAGAACGTTCTTTGGCTGGTTGGATTGAGCTGGTGCTGTCAAAAACAGTTTCCCTATCCCAGTTCCATGTACAGGAGGAAAGGAAGGGTTGCTGCACGCTAGCATTGGTTATTGACTAAAACCACTGCTTGGGGGGGAGGGAGGGGGATGATACCAATTTTATGGTCCTTTTTAATTTTTAAAAGTGTAAAAATTCTGCTGGCATTAAATTCTTAACAGCTAAGTGAACTTGGTTAAAGCAGGACTGGAGAACAGAGTTGCCCCCACAGCCTCTATTCTGAACTTAAAGGGAAGAAGCTTGTCCTCATAAGATTTCCCCTCCCCCAGTGGCACCTTCTGGAGTTGTCCCCACCTCCTTTCAGACTGTCTTGCACTCACAGCGTTGAGCTTTTCATTAAATGAAGGTTCTGGGTAAACACTACTCAGCACAATAAAACCTCAGCCGTTGCCCTTTCGGCAAGATCACTAGATAAGCTTGTTCCAGGTATCCTAGCAACCGGATAAAGTGGGGACTGAGGTAGACTTGTCATGAGGCCACCAGAGCACTGGAAGGAGGAAAACAGTTAAAATACCACACGTAGCAGAGTGGGGAAGGGGGAATCGTTTAATGTTTTTCTGAACTACAAATGAATGTTGGGAATAGTCTTCCAGTCTGCCTGGGAATATAGATGGTGGTGCTGCTTCAGACCACCGTGCAGGAGAACTGACAAGAGATTCCTCCTGTCTACTCTGGAGCAGCTCCAAGTTCTGAGAAAGTGGCACATGGGGTGCCTTGTGCCTCAGAGAGCTAGTTTTCCTCTTAATGTGGCAAAGCCATCCCAAAGCTGTGAAAGGGTTAATAATCCAGCGGTGCTACCATCACTATAAAATTGTGTCAGCATCAGGGCGAGGAGGGACTGTGACGAAAACAAGATAAGCTAGTGGTGACTGAGCAGGGAACAAATGGATTCTCAATCCTTAGTATAGGGGGGACACACCCTTTCATTTCCCTTCTGGCAAGTGGGGGGAGGGGAGTTTCATACAGGAGCAGTTTAGCATTTGTCTGTTGATATGAAACAGCTTTTCCATTTAATGCTATTTTTAAGACTCTCAATTTTGCTTCCCTGAGAAAACCTGGACCATTACAGGGTGACTTCTCTGCCCTCCTCTACTTGCATGTTGCAGGCAACTTCCAGCGTGAATAGTCTACTTACTAGTCTTTAATACCCTGGGTAGGATTTCTAGATTGACAAGCTATCTGTTTTGAAGGTATGCCAAGCTGATTGCATGCTGAAATCTGGACTCTGTGCTTCCAGTGTCCTCCCAGTATTTTCTGCACAGGCTTTTGTACAGAGGTAGATTAAGGATGCTGGGGCCCCTCCTCATTATAACACAGGCCTGTAGTAAAATGCATGAAGTTACAATGGTGTCGATTGTACCCACACCTTGACACTAGGTGTGTATCCTCCAGCCCCTATGTGGAGCAGGCCTCACTGCTGTGCTGCCAGTCTACACTTTATATGGAACTCAATTCAGCTACTTGTCTTGGGTTTTAGTTCCCTGTTAAACTAAGAATTCAAAGTAGCTTGGGAGCAATTTAAAAGCATCCCACATTCAATAGCAGGTGGCAGTAGTGTAAGCTTCAGGTGCGAGGTCAGGACATAGGAAAGGTACAGAGTCCTCTTTGAGAAGATGAGGGCTAGAGCTCGCTGTAGGTTTGGTAAAGGTCCCAAGGCCTCTTCCATGCATGCCTTCAGATTTTTTTAATAAACATGATCTTGACTGCCTTTTTCTAGACACTGGACCCTCCTGTATGTGAAAAACTTTAGTTGTGCAGCTTCCTCCCCTGACAATACTGAAGTGTTCTAGTTTCCTGTCCCCAAATCGTTCACTCGAGTGCTTCCTAGTTACCACTACCATACTAATGCTTTCCACATGCTGTCTGTCCTTAAACACATGCTTCCTATTAAAGCTAAAGTCTCCTTGAGTGATTTCACAGCATTGCATGTGGTCTTTTTACTCCTTACAACGTAACTGTGACGCACAGAAGCTAGCTCGGGGCTAGGTTCCTTGTGCTTTACTTGGAAGGAGGGAATAGCTTCGTGTCTGCTAGTGAGCAACTACAAGTGAAAGCAAGCCTCCAAATACATGCAATAACTAAAGCAATGCTAAACCCCACCCCTGAGGCCAGCATCCATGACTGGACTCCCACTCACTTCGGTTCCGATATTGAAGTCCCTGCTATATATTATTCCGAGCCAGAGGCAACATACAACTCAAAATTCAAATCCAGCCTGCAGTCCCCAGGCTGCTTAACGCGTATTCCACAGCTGGAAAAAAGCGAGCGTGCAGAGTTCTTGTACGCGAAGTTGTGTGTGGCCACCACCCATCGGTGGTGTCTCTCAGCTGAGCTTTGCCAGTGCGGCTTGCAAGCGAAAGTGATTGCAACTGACTGGTCAGTGACTGGATGGATTCTGTATCGGTAATGGAGCATTCAGGTTAATTGGTTACATAGGAAACAGCTTTACGTACAGGGAAATACCCCTACCCCCCTTTTACTGATAAACACCCATATAAACATTCAAGCTGCTGGTTTTCCTAGGTTATTTATTAACTGAAGACCAGAACAGAGTTTCCTACAATGCCTCCTCTTCGAGGACAGAGCTGCTAGTTTAAACATCACAACCTGTCATAATCAGTAACAATCTCTCAAATGCAGTCCGGCCTGTGTTGTGCATCGACTTACCATGGCTGTTAGCTTGCCCAGGGGACTCACTCAGCAACTGCTATTCGGATCGTGCAAGAGATCAAACAAGCAACAGGCAAACAAGGACAGCTTTTTTCTGAGCTCTTCTTGCAGAGCAGGAGGGGGCGTGGCCAGGGCTTGAAAGCCGCCCACTACAAACAGCTGCCGCTGGTGACCCTAATGATTTACCAATAGCAGCACCGGGGGTCAGGAGACTGCATGTTTTTGAAGGGCAGAACAGGGACTCTGCTGTTTTTCATTTTGTTTTAGCTAAAAGTAAACAACAATTACGTGCGTGTCTCTGTGTGTGTCCCTCCACCTTTGTCCCTAGCTTGACAGGAAAGCTTTTCTTCCATCATAGGCTCCTTGCTGGAGGTTAACAATGTAAAGCTTTAGCCATACAATGAGGGGAGGGGAGGGGTTTTTTATTTTTATTTTTTCAAATGATTAAATTAGGGTTGCCATATATGTAAATTTTTAGAGGATGCATGAGAAATACAGATTTATCCCATCTTGTACACTGTCACACACAACATTAATGGCAACCTCATGCTCTGTTATAACTGTAGAATGGTTCATTTGACTTACTCATTTGGAAAATGACACTTCCAAATGGCAGTACTACTGCCATATGAAAATAGATAATTCTTTAAACATTTTGTAAAGCTCAGTTTGTTGTTACTTTGCTGATATAAATGAAGCTTTCTGGTAGATTGAAACACACTTTCTCCTGCTGCTAACCATTTTTTGGTATGTAGCTATGGCTGGCATAGACGGCTAAGACTGTTTAACAGTGTCCAGCAACTTTAGATACCAGTGGAAACAGGAAGAAAATACGATAGTGGGGGAACTGAGGGAGGCAGAATGAAACTGCCCACATTTAACTTCGTTAGTCTCGAGTTTTGGCTCTTGAAAAGAGTGCTGTGGAACAGAATTAGATGCTTTGCACTGACCCCTCATGCAAGCAATCTCACTTCTGGTGAAATAGGGTGTTGTTTTTAGACAAGTGCCTCAACACCCATCACCAATGTGGCCCTGCAACATGCATAGTGGATGCATCATCATGCAGGGCTACATTGGCAGCCTGTGCAGCCCTACAACAGGCATGATGGGTGGATGATTTGTGGGTAATGGCTTGTCTAAAAACACCACTAGCTTCATAGCGGTACTGAACCAAAGGGGTGGAACCAAGACTGCTTCTGCATTCCTGACACTATTATTTATAGCGCCTTGGTCATCCTTTGCTCTCTCCTATCTGGCTCAAGCAAGAACCGACAAGGGGGGAAAACATAACTCCACTTTAGCACTGCTTTAATATTTCCTATGCATGTTGCAGGGCTGTATTTGTGTCCTATGCAGCCCTGCATCATGCATAAGAAATGTTAAAGCAGTGTTAAAGTGGAGTTAAGGTTCATGTCTGTTTTCACCCCAAGTTTATTCTGTTCAATAATCTGTTAACAAACAAGAAGAACTATGCATGTAACTGCCCCCGGGTTTGACAGCAGCCCGCCATCTGCCCTGCTCTCTGTGTTGGCCCTGAAGTGTGGCAGCTGCGATTGCTTGCCCTGGGGAACTGTCCTGCCTGGCTCGTCCGGCGGCACCCTAAGTGGAATGATAATTAGGAGAGTTTCCGCCCCTCTCTATGCAATTGGAATTTTGGGAGGTGTACCTATGCATGCGAGTGTGTGAGGGGGTGGAGCTTATTTGCTGAGGGGGTGGGGCTTATTGACTGAGGGGGCAGAACTCTGGCTGCTCAAATTGTTGGGAGGCATGCGTGGGGTAATTTTGTACTGCACTTGTTTATGCCTTATTTGGGTATGGTGGCGATGAAACTCCTGCAATAGTGAAAACTTGACCTCCTTCAGAGGGGAAAAACGAGTCAAGGGTTGCAATCTACTTTTTAAAATACAATTTTGCCTTATGGGGGACTGGTTTAAAGTCCATTTATTACGTACTTTATTAGAAGTTTGTTTTTTCCCCACACATGACTGCAAACACTACATGCAGCCTTCTCAGACTCTAGTGCTGTCCATCTCTTAGTTTTAAAATTCAATTCATTTTTCCTCGCCGCCTTTCCCAATGCGTGCTAGTTGTTCCCTGTATACTTACTGTCTGCCCTCCTCTGCAGACTGCTGCAACCAACCTGATTGTAACCAAGCCAAGCACACGCACCTGAGACTTCGCATCTGCCTGAATGTTTGTTTGTCTTCTCCCCTGTCTCTCCCACTGTCCCCTCCTCCTGTCTCCCGCTCCTTGTCTTTTAGATTGTAAGCCACAGGCAGGGACTGCATCTATTTCTATGTTCTGTACAGCGCCAGGCACATGACTGGCACTATATAAATGTTTATAATAATAATAATAATAATAATAATGCAATAACAGTTCCCATACATCTCAGTTCATTAGACTGAAGTTTTAGTGGTCAGAACAATAATTTCTATGGATGTGCGAACGCAGTTCGGAAGTTCAGGGTTCAACCTAAACTTGGGGTGTTTGGCCCATTCGCAAACACCCGAATCCAAACCGATCCCCGCCTGAACTGACTGAACAAAGTTCGAGTCCTAAACACGTTCGGGAGGGGGCGGGGGATAGGAGGAACCCGGTTTTCCCTCCCCCTCCAGTCTGCGTGGGTGGAAGGGGCGCCAGGGAGCACCTCCCCCTCCACCCTGCCCAGCCTGGGAATTTTTTTTTTAACCCCCCCACCCCAGGGATCGCCCTACCTGGTGGTGCTGGTGCTCTGGCCCCGGGTCTGGTGGTGGTGGTGGCGGCAGCGGCGGCGGGTCCGGCGGTGGCGGCGCTCCAGAGTGCTTCAGGCCCCTACTAGGCCTTCCAGGTCAAACCGGAAGGCCTAGTAGCGGCCTGAGGCGCTCCAGAGCGCTGCCACCACCACTGTCAGACCCGGACCTCGACCTACCTGGTGGTGCCGGGGTCCTGGCCTCTGGAGCGCTCAGTATCTCTGTCTGTGGCTTCCCTCCTTCCTTCCTTGCTGCCTTCTCCTGACTCTTCTTGACGGTGATGCGGGACTCTTGATCTCCCCCCCCCCTTCCCGGGCAGATTGGTAGCCCGGGGTGGGATTAGGTGGGGGTGGGTAGAATGGGGGCTCTTGGAGGGGGATGTG
>QEPC01005257.1:236465-273227 GCA_003113815.1 Sphenodon punctatus
AGGGGGATGTGGGAAGAATGGGAGTCTGGGGGTGAGACGGGGTGGGGGGCAGAATGGGGGCATGGGGTGTGGGTAGAATGGGGCTCTTGGAGGGTGATGTGGGCAGAATGGGGGTCTGGGAGGTGTGATTAGGTGGGGGTGGTTAGAATGGGGGCTCTTGGAGGGGGATCTGGGCAAAATGGGAGCTTGGGGAGTGGGACTGGACACTGTACAATTGAAGGGGAAATGGAAAGCATTGTAGGAACACTGAAACACTACAGTTAAGTATATAGAATGTAAAGGCAAAAATACTTTTATATACTGTCCATCGTGTGAACATTCAAAACCATGTTAAAAAGCTAAGATTTCTTCCAGAATCCCAAAGCAATAAGGTTTTTAATATAGCAGATTTAAGCTGGTGGCTTTTACAAAGAATGCAGCCCGTTACCTCTTCATTGACTTCTGGGCTTAGGTTATTTGCAGTTCAGATACTAGATACATTCATATAATCAACAGTTCATCTTTTGTTTAGTGCAGGGATTCTCAACCTGGTGCTCGGGAGCACCAGAGTGCTTGGGGCAATGAGTATAAGTGCTCCCCAAGCCAGCTGTCAGTAGTGCTCGTGAGCACTTTGAAACAGTCCTTCTTTGGGCTGAATTAAATTGAATTGCAAAGGGGAGACAATCTATGCATATTTATGCAAATTATTCATGTGAATGATGCAGTGCTCACAAGTTGTCACTTATGTCACTCCAGTGCTCATTACTGGAAAAAGGTTGAGAACCCCTGGTTTAGTGTTTTAAAATTGGTGCAGACAAGGGCACATAGAATAAGTACTGAGCTTTGCTTTTCAGTCACTGACACCAAGTAAGCAATGTTCAAGCTGATACAAGATATCGTGATTGCTTTATCTTATGGATGAAATAGTGAATTGCTAGGCTTGTTATCTTATGAAGTAGTGAATCACTAGGTATACAATGTAAAATAAGTGCATTGTATTGGTTCAAAACCAATGGCTATACAAAACTTATATTTGAATTGGTTGGGTAACTTATGTGTGTGTTGTATTTTATAACAAGTATAAAGTTCTTTATAAATCTATCATGCTGGTGTAAGCTTTCAAATCTGTACTGAGTGAGAGATTTTTAAAACGATATTTGTTTAAACACCCAATAATGCTGAACACTCTGGTGATATACCCTGTATTGCTTTTGTATATTAACTATGAATTTCTTCCTCTATTCTCCCATGCTTTGAGGCTGTGATGAAATTCATAAAGCCATTGTAAACTAACTATTCAGCTGGTGTAAATGCTTTATGCTAGCAGGAAATCTGACCCATTAATTTTAGGGATCAGTTAAGGGTGCTTTTACATGTGTCAATACTTTGTTTGTTTGTGCTTCTTCTGGAGTCCATGCATGATAATTGTTAGGGGCGGGAAAACCGGTAAATCCGGTATCCGATAATGCCGGTACCGGGCGTACCGGCATTATCGGATTCGACCCGGTAAATCCGGTCCGGGTACCGGATTCCGGGTACCGGATTTTTTTACATTGCAGCCATTTAAAAATGGCTGCAATGTAAAAACTTAAAGCCCCACCAAAAAAGTTAAAAAAAACAAACCCTCCCCGATCCCAGGCTGCGCGGGTGGAAGGGGGGACACCCCCCACCCACCCTGCCCAGCCTGGATTTTTGTTTAAAAAAAGACTCAGAGGCGAGCCCACCCCCCAGCACCAGCGGCCGCGGCGTCCCCGCAGCCGCCGGTAAGTATGACCCGATCCCTGGGGGGGGTGTTTAACACCCCCCCAACCCCCCAGGGATCACCCCTACTAAAGTTGACAGTGCTGTACCTTTGCGGAGCTCGGGGCTGCGGCGGCGGCGGGCGGTCCGGCGGCCTCAGCGCCGGCTGTGGCTGCCGGCGTCAGAGACGCTCTAGGCCTTCCGGGGAAACCCGGAAGTTCCCCGGAAGGCCTAGAGCGTCTCTGACGCCGGCAGCCACAGCCGGCGCTGAGGCCGCCGGACCGCCCGCCGCCGCCGCACCCGGAGCTCCGCAAGGTAAGCAAGCACTGAACTCTAGTAGGGGTGATCCCTGGGGGGTTGGGGGGGTGTTAAACACCCCCCCCAGGGATCGGGTCATACTTACCGGCGGCTGCGGGGACGCCGCGGCCGCTGGTGCTGGGGGGTGGACTCGCCTCTGAGTCTTTTTTTAAACAAAAATCCAGGCTGGGCAGGGTGGGTGGGGGGTGTCCCCCCTTCCACCCGCGCAGCCTGGGAGGGGGAGGGGGGAGGAATTAATTGTAGACTATTTATTTCATTGAGTTCAATGGGGACACAGTGCCCCATTGAACTCAATGAAATAAATCCGGTACCGGTATACCGGATTTAATCCGGGAATCCGGTTTTTACAGAACTGGTAACCGGTAAATCCGGTAGCCTGTAATGGGCCCGGGGTCCCACCTCTAATAATTGTGTTGTTGAGCCCTCCCCCCGAATGAGAGACAGAGACCAAGGATGGGATTAAAACTGGCTGCACTCTACTAACAACACATTCAAACAAGGCCGGTGGGTAATTGCACAAGCAATCTGGGTCCAGTATGCTAGCTACATAACATCTTATTAACTCGAGGACTGACCTGGATGTGCCCTCCAAAGTCAGTCCAACTGACACCAACCACCCCCTTCAACAGCACCCTGGCTCTGGCTGAAAGGGGGACCGGCCCAATTGTGGGCTTGAGTAAGGAGGTAAGTGCCCGCAAGGTCAGCAGACAGTGCATGTACTTACTGACCCCGCTGCGGTACCCCTCCCAGGGTCATGACCCCAGTGCATGCTGTGCCCCGCCTCGCACTGGGTATCACCTCCCCATCTCTTAAGAACTCTTCTTATCCTATTCTTACCTATTTAGCCTACTATAGCATACAGGACCCCCGCCACAAAAGGGGAGCCGCACCCAGACTCCCCCGACACCCACCGCCTATACCACCAACAATCTCCTCAAGTGGTCAGCTAAGACTTCCATGCCGTACATCTCATTCCCTGCCGGTGACAAATGCACCCCATCTTCACAGAACAAGTCTGTACGCCCATGGACTATGTCAGCATGCCTGATGATAGTTCCTCCTATTCCCACCATCCATTTTGCTCTCTCCTGGTTGATATTCCTTCTCATTTTATCCACCTTTGCTGGCTTGATTGCTTTATCCCACTTAATCCTAGGTACCCAACTAGTTCAAGCTATCGAAACCCCTGGAAACCAACTCTTAACTGTCAACGTGTCTTGTTTAATTTTAATTATAAGGTTGACCCCTTTTCTGGCTGTGAGATCATTCTCCCCCAAGTGTATAACACTAATATATGTGGTGTCGATGTCTCTTCCAGTAACCTTAATGTTGGGAGCAATTGATTCCATCGCATTCTGCCTGTTCCATACCATCTAATCACAGCCTTATCACCTAGTCCCAATTGCCGCCCCCATGATGTCCTTGCAGCGGCATTGCTGGCCCAACGCATCAGGCTGTGGCCCACGATCCACACCACACATTTCTCCGCCCCGGGGAACCTGGGTCCTGACGCAGGAAACACAATTGTTTATCACTAATAAGGTCTTACATACTTTTTGAATACCCCAGATCGCCATCTCCCCACTGCCTTAATTGCCTCTTCCGGAAAACCTGCTGCTGCAGCTGTTGTAGCAGCCCCAATCCTGAAGGAGTGCGACATGAACTCCAGAGGGGAGAGACCCGCCTTGGCCAATGTGGCCCTGAGGACTGCCATAAATTGATAACTCGTCAAAGGGACCATAGCCTTGTGTCTAAATAAAACTCCAGGGACCTGCAGGCGAATGGTTAACTATCGCCTCATCTGTTCCACCAGGCATATTGCCTTTGGCCCACTGTCAAACAGCTCGATCTTTTGTCCCCTGCTCCTCTGATCTGTCTTTGAAGATCTTAACCTTAAACACAGGCCCGCCGAGGTCCATTCCAGATTATCTATCCTTAGCGCCCACCCAGCGATGTCCTTCCGGGGTGTTGGCACTACTTCACTTGTCCTAAAACCTCCAAAATACGTTATGGCTTACGCGGTGGTAAACAATTGTGTCTCAAAGGCATCATGACAGAATTCCGGCAAAGTCGAAACTATCTGTACTAGTATGGGTATGGTTATTGGGGCCCTGTGCACTTGCCCAACTTTCAAGCATGTGCTTCAGGTAAAACCCTTTGCCCGGGGGGGAGCCCCTCAATTTACCCACAAATGTCAAGGCCGCTATCCTTCCTGCTATGGTACCCCCGGCTAAACCCTTATTCTGGAGCATCATTGCATACTGCGGGACTTCTGGCTCCCCATTGGGGAAGTCCACCCCCATCGCTTGCTTCACCTGTATGACTGGAACTCCCGGAACGCCCTACCATACGCTGCCTGGGTTCTGGGAGCCAAGGATCCCTGAACTATAGTCTGCAGCTGTATTTCCCAAGATTCCATGCCCCCGGTGGGAGGTGGTCGACTAATTATCTGGCCTCTGGTGCTAATTCCCGGAATCGAGTGATCTGAAACCGAGAAAGGGCGTCAGCGATGCCATTGTCCATGCTGGAGACGTGCCACGCCGTAAACAGGATATTGTCCCTCAGGCACCTCCCCACCATCACCTGGACCAGCGACGTGACCCGGGGGGAATGAGAAGACAGGGTGTTAACCACATGAACCACGGCCAGATTATCGCACCAGAATAATACTGTGCAATTCGCAAATTGTTCCACCCATAGCAGCACAGCTCTAACAATGGGGAACAGCTCCAGGAAAGTGAGGTGTCTCATTACTCCCGACTCATGCCACCCCCAAGGCCATGGTGCCGCACACCACCATGTCCGAAAATACACCCGGAACCCCACGTCCTCAGCAGCATTGGAGTGTATCTGCAGGTCACTGTGCAGCAACCACCTCTCTCTCCAGAAACTCACCCCATTAAACCCCTCCAGGAAGTCCATCCATGTCCCTAGGTCTTGTCTCATGTCATAGTGGGGTGGTAACTCACCCTTCAGTTGTCCATACAGTCTAGATAGGAAGGCCCTACCTGGTGCCACTACCCGGCATGCAAAATTGAGGCTGCCCACCAAGGATTGTAAGGCTTGGATGGTGACTTTCCTAGCACCCATACACTCCCTGACGCTAAACCGAATGTCGTCTAACTTGTCTACAGGCAATCTCGATAACTTCAACTCGGTGTCGAACTCTATGCCCAGGTAGGTAATTCATGTGGCAGGGCCTTCCGTCTTCTCTGGGGCCAGGGGGATACCTAATTCGTTTGCCACCTCTTGGAACAGTCACAACGCGGCAGGGGCCGATAATCAGGAAATCATCCAAATATTTTGTCGAATCGCCCACCTTTAGTCTCTGCTTGAAGATCCATTCTACAAGTGAGCTACCATTCTACGAGTGAGCGTTTGAATCGTTCAAACGCAGAGCAGGATATGGAACATCCCATGGGCATGGCGTGATTGTAATAATACCTACCCTCGAATTGGAGCCCCAAAAGGTGGAAACTGCTGGGGTGCACTGGTAACAAGCGGAATGCCAATTTGACATCGCACTTTGTCATCAGTGCGCCCTTCCCCATGACCCTCACTTTTTCAACTGCCTCATCAGACGATGCATACTTGATCGTTGCCAATTCTTTCGGTATTGCATCATTTACCGAAGTGCCCCGAGGATGGGACAGGTGATGGATCATGCGGAATTCTCCCTGTGCCTTCTTTGGTACAATACCCAACAGGGACACAACTAAGTTTTCCATGGGGGGGTGATGGAATGGGCTTGCCACTCTGCCCTCTGCCACTTCTTTCTCTATTTTTGGTCTCACCAGCTGCTCCCAAGTCCCGCCCTTCTATGGATTTGAGATTCCTAACAGCTATGTTATGGGCAACTGGGCCAGCCGTTATGGGGAAACCCTGTTTAAAACCTTGCACCACATATTCCACTTCCGCCCTGTCAGGGTGCGCTTTCAGGGCTCTTTCTAGGTGCTTAACTTGAATTGGCATTGGCCCCCTTTGCAGGGCGAGACCCTGTGGTTGCTCCTTGACTCCCTTTTCCGTTTCCTCCTACCTGTCCAAATTGCCCTCTGCTACCTCGTCGCCTGGGCTGGTAACATGCTCGCCGGGTGGCCCCCCCCCTCACAATTTGAGCACGCATGCCGAAACCTGCACTGAGCCCTGTTACAGCAGCTCTGCTTATTATATTCCAAGCATGGGCTGGGTCCGCCTTGTCCCCCTCTATGACCGTCTCCCCAATATGGTTTTATCACGGGCGCCACCCCCCTTGCACCAAAGGGTGCCCGCTGGCTGATCTGGGTGCATTCGTGGCATCACTCATGCATTCCAGCCATATATCAGGCACATGCTTGTCCCAGAGGAGCCCCGGTGTATTTGCCGCCCTACGACGAAAGGCTTCGTCATGGCGCAGTCACACCCCTGGTGCACCCGTCCCGTGGGCCCTGAGGACTATATCCGCGTATTTATGGAGCTCCAACCCTCGCCCTGGGTCAGCCTGCATTATGACCCCCATATATACTGTGAATGCCGACGTCCAATTTGCCCAGTTCCTGTCCACTTTAGGGCACCAGAATTTTTCTTTGTCCTTGCCATCCTCTAGTTCAGAGTGATCCACAATTGGATCACTGAACAGGAGGGCATACAAGTCAATGTCTTCCCTTCCGCCATATCTTCTCCTTAGTAGTCTGTGTTAAATGGCTCCCAAACGGGGCTGTAACGTTTGCAATGGATCCCCCCGGGGGGGGGGGATCCCCCCGGGGGGCGGATCACCACTGGCATTATGGACCCCACCATTGTCTGGACTGAGTTTGCCCCTGCGAGTGGGGGGCGGGGGGGCGGTGCCACCACTCCTGGTCCTGTGATCCCCACCTGCTCCTTACCTGGGGCTTTGCCCACCCCCACGCCTGTGGTGGGGGCCATGGCTGGCATCACCCATGACCAGGCCCCATTCACCATCAACAACTGGGGCCCCTGAGCTCCCTGCACCTACGTTCCCCCACTCAGCATGGCTACGGCCATCTGCCTGCCCTCTAACTCCTGTGAGGACCTTTGCGGGGGCCTAACCGCTTGGGCTTCCCCTACCTCCTCCCCCCTAGGGGAGGCAAAACTGCTACATCCCCACACCCGACCTCCGTGTACCCCTGTGAGGTGCAATCACCATACTCGTTCCCTGCCCGGGGTGCACTCCCGTCGGATCCCCTCCTGTCGCCTCGCTCCACACGCCCCGTCGCGTCCCCACACAGTGCATTCTTGAGTGCAAAGATCCTATGCCACATCTCCTGATCTGTTGTCCCATCTGGATGCGTTGGCTCTTCCCTCCACCTCCTACTCGCCGCCGGTTCATCACCTGCATCGGAAAATATCCCACCGGGCTCGCCGTACGGGGGGTGTGGGGTGTCACAACCCTGGTCCATGAGGGGGTGGGGGTGCGGAGTGTCACAACCCTGGTCCCGTGCCTCACCACTTCCTGATGGAGCGGGGGGCTAACCGGAGCCCTCACCATGGAAACCCCTCCCCCCGCCGGGGCCTCGTGAGCCACCCGTGGCTCTGTACTCCCTTGTCCCCCGTTGGCGGTTTCCCATCCCCTGGCATGGGAAGTTCCCTGCCCTTGCGCCTGATTGTGTTCCTTGGGGTAGGCCTCCTTATTTCCTCCAGTTGGGGAAGGACTGCAGGCTTGCATCATGACCTCGCAGGGCGCGAGGCGGCCATCATTACAGCTCTGGTGTGCCATTTAGGATATCACATAATCCTGTTGGCTTTTGCAGTATTTTCTGTGCATTGTAGTTGTGACCTGTGCATTTCAGATATTGTAATGTTGCTTGAGTTGAATTGCACCTTAAGTAAGGTATTGGAAATTTCTATAATCTGGGCTAGCTGTTACGGTACTTCTGTTTCCTCTGCTATTGTACTCCTGCCATTGAACACATTCTGGTTATTGGACTCAGGTCCCTGCCCAGTGGGCTTACAATCTAAGAAGGACAAGCCCTGTTATCCCCCGTGCGCTCTGGACTCACTTGGCTGAGACTCTGTTGTTTACTAAAACTGCTAGCCTTGCATACATGGTCTATTCTTTGTGTACATGTGTATCTTTTTGTGCATGGTCTGTTACACTGATCATGATCATGTAAGTGTGCAATTTTTGGGTAGACTTCACCTACTGTGGGGTTGGCTCCACTTACCATTGGTTCCACCCAATCTCTGGGCTGACCTCCCATTTCTGGTCCCTCCCACTGCCTCACCAGCTGCCACTGATTTTCACTCTTTGTGTGGTTGAGACCAGTTGTTTGAACACTGAAGTGCCCCAGATTTGGACAATAAGGCAGACTTGTCTTTTACCATGATTCTGGGCCCAGCTGTAGTACTAGTTTCCCAGTCTAGTTGCCATGCAGCCATTATACCAGGATGTCAGTCTGGTCACCTCCTTTCTGTGAGGGCTGAACAACAATCGTGTACTTTACAATGGGGTTGGGGTCTTTCCACTGTCCCCCCTCCTGACTGGCTGTGACTCAGTTCCCCCACTTACAGTCTCTACTGGTCACAGCTCTCTACAGAACGGTTCCAGTTTGTAAAGGACAGTTTTGGAGTAACTATCCTGTCACAAGAGTACCTGGAGGTTCCCAATCACAGAAATTATATTAAGGTTTGCTAAGTATCTAAGCTGGGATGTCCCCTCAACTGTGTTATCCAATGCCAGTATCACACAAGCACACTAAAGCGTGGTTAAAAGAATTTGTATTTATAAATTCAGATTGGTTACAAGACAAGATTGATTCAACAGTGCAAGTCTAACAAAAGAATTCAAAAGTAACACAATTCACTAGAAATCCCCTAACTAACATCTCACTCTACTTACAAGTCCATGTTACACTGCTAGATATTTTTAGCTGGGCCATTTCCTCCTTGATTTCTTTTGGTGCTTCTCAGTCCATGGATGCTTTCTCATGTTCGATGAGGTGGGCAGGTACTTCTGCAATTGTGGGAATTAGTGCATGTGAGAATGCGCTTACCGCTTTTATGCCAGGAGAACACCCGTTCTTGTAAGAGCTTCATTTGGTGACGTGGTCATGCATGAGTGTTCTTGTAGCATAAAAGTGGACTAGTGCATTTTCATGGGCATTAATTCCCATGATAACAGAGTCATAATTGCAATTGTGGAAATCCTCACCCCCCACCCCCTCCCATCTAACTTCTTCTTCCCTTTTGGTTTCTCTTTGTTCCCTTAAATAATTTCTCATTGGTTTTCAGAAGAGTATCCCTTTTTCTGTTTCTGGACCATTTGCCCAGTTTCTGGAAGCTACTGGTAACTCAAGTCCCCTCCATTAACACCTCCCCATCACTATAATTGACTTCTCTTCCTGTCCCAACTTTTGCTTCATTTATTTTGGGATAGAGGTGTGCACCAGGGACCCATGTCATTATTCTTTTTCATTTTTCATTCTTGTTATTTAAATCTTTCATTTTTGTTTTCATAAATATCAACATTTCATTTTCGTTTTTGCTTTCGTTTTTGCTTTCCATTGGTTTCAACTATAACTTTTGTGGCTATAACTTTTAAAATTTCCATTATATTTGGATGAAACTTAGAGGAATTTTACTTCCAATGGATGCTATCATATGTACCAATGTTCAGAATGATCGGGTAAAGGAATCAGATTTTATAAGCAGTTGAATTATGTTATTTTGCAAAAGTCTGCATATACATTCCTGGAAGCAACTTCTTTCTCTCCCAGCTAATGTGGATAAAACTTTGCATGTTTATACCTCTCCCCAATATTACTATTTATGCCAACCTTCAGAAGTATTGGATAATGGGTCCTGGTGGTATAAGCAATTAACTTATAAATTTATGTCTCACTGTAACATATTTGTAGTCCAACCAGTGTACATGAAATTTGGCAGTATATCACACCTTCAGGATCATTTCTGCCAAATATCAGAAAGATGTGAGTAAGGGTCATAATTTTATAAGCCTGCACAGCATATGCAGAGAATGAGCCTATGCCAGGGATTCTCTTACGTGTCACTGGGTGTTTTTACACACACATTTCTCCTGCATGTTTGCTGTTACATCCTGGACTTCGTGTGTCTAAATCACTCGCCCCTATCTTGAACATCTGGCTCTTTGAACTTCTGCGTAGAACTTCTCCCAGACCTTCTGTGTGTAAAAAGTTCTCCTGGTAAACTGCTTTGCTCCAGGCAGCTGTGGTCACTTGGTGTCCATGGCAGCCTGTCACATCTACAGCTGTGGCTACTTTTGGCAGCCTCAGGGAAGTGTTTGTGTGAAGAATGCATCCAGGCACTGCCTCAGGGTAGTGTGTGTGTGAAAAATGCATCTGGAACTTACTTGTGGATTTGTAAACCCAGAAGATTGAAAAATCCGGAACTTTAATATGTGTGTAAAAATGCCCATTGTGGTATAAGATCTGTTTGTGATGCCAATTGGCCAGCAGAAATGTCAACCAAATATCCTCATTCTGTGCTGTGACCACCCTGACTTCTCTTCCCCACTCGTTACTGGGAAGTTGGAAGCATTTGCTTAGGAAAGAGCCAACAGATTCTCGTATGTCCTCTGTCACAGTGCTGCAGGATGTGATTGTGATGATTACTGGCCAGCCTGAATGTGTAAAACATGTCTCCTGATTTCTGGGATGCTATCCCCAAAGTTCCAGTTGTGTCCCTTCTTTGGCCACCTCAGGGCCGCCCCTGTGCCTGCCTCAAAGCCACCACCGATTGGTCCTGTGAAGCTGGAAGCATGCAGTAATTGGCCAGTGAATGTATCTGTCAGTCTGTGGGTTGTTCCACATCCTCTCTCCTGTAGCCTCCCTCCCCCTGCCATGCCAGGTGCCTGCCTCTGACTGGCATGCATGTGCTGCTATTTATCTGAATAATGGTCTTCAAGGGGATAACTTTAATTGTTTATAAAATTGGATCCTTTTATCAGATCATCCTGTTGTTTGGCAGATATTACAGTGAAGGTATGGGATACATTCTTGTCAAATGTCTTGTAAACAGGATGGAGTATAAAAATATTACAGCCAGAAATACATGTTCAAGTTAATGTCTTATAACATCAGGACCCTTTGTCAAATCTTTCTGAAGTTTGGCAGGATTGGTAATCTTGGGGAGCAACATAACCTTCCCAGGTTTCTGGCACATTGGATGGAAGATAAAGAAGTTGTAGCCATGAATGTGTAAGGAACTTTTATTAAAATCACAATGTTCAATTGCTTATAAAAATGGTTCTCTTTATCCAATCTTTCCATAATCTGGTACACATAGTACCCTCTACTGAGGGTACAATGTCTCCAAGTTTCATCAGAATTGAATAAGAAACAAAAAGCTTATAGTCAGAAATATGTTTTTCAGTCTTTTCCCATTATTTTGAAAACTAAAATTGGTTTTCATTATTATTATTATTATTATTGGTCATTTTTGTTATTACAATAACAAAAAAGAAAATGTAAATTTTCATTTTTGTTATTGCACACCCCTGTTTTGGGCCTGATGAAGTATGTATGAATCATTGGTCATGTCTTTTTTGTTCAGATATTAGTTTTCAATGTTTTGGGTTATTTGACTGACTTTTTGCTCCATTTCTTTGTGGGGGCAGGAGCATTTTGTTTTGGGTATTCAGTTAAGTAACCAAATATCTGAACAAAAATGGCTGAAAAGCTCCAGAAAACATGGCCTGTTGTTGAATATCCGATTTGGTATGAATATTCATTCAGTTAGTCAGAGTGCTATCTGACAGTGTGAATAATATTTGCAGAATCTGCTGTTCATTTCAGCACTGTCCTTGATGAAGGGGAATATAATTAATGTAATTCTCTGATAGCCAAGATAACCTACCGGAGTGTGTGCATATGAATAATTCTACATTAGGTCATTTGAATAATCAGCCTAAGTATAACAAAATTAAAGCTCCCAGGATTAAGACATGAGCAGCAAAGGTACAGTAAAAGCTTCTGGGGACTAGCTGCTAACTTGCCCTGTCTAGATGCGAGGGCAGTTTAGTCTCCTGGTTTTACTCTTGCTGACCCCTCTGTTAGTATTTATAAAGGTTCTACTGTGACATAATAGGTTTAATTAAAAGGCTTGCTTAATTTTTTGGATTTACTGTAGTTGTGACAACCTTTACATTGACAAAGGGGCCAGATAAACAGAGATGAATTGTTAATTATCCCTGTGTGAGACTCTCTCTTGTCATGTCACTTTATCAAAGTCAGTGAGGACTCAGGATTCACTTAAAGGAATGAATAGAATGGATTGGCGACCCATACAAATGCAGGCTTTGCTAATCAGCTCACACAAGGCGTGTGTTCAAATAGTAATGCTTGCTCCTTGTTAATCTGTCTCCTGGAGGCACTATATGAAATTAAAGGGGGAAGAGGATTGTTTCTTCCCTTTAAGGATGCAAAGGGGATATGATGAAGAGTTAAAAGATGAAATGAAGTGAAGCGTATACGTTGGTGTAGACTGAAGAATTTTTACAAAGGAATACGATAAATTGCATACGACAAATGACATTCCAGCACCAGCAGAGAGGGTACATGTGCTAAGGTTCTCAATCTAGGGGACACACAGGCCCTGGAGAGGTGCATTCTGTGGGTGAGCGTTGTGACTGAAGATTCTTTTGGCATACGGCTGCTGCTGGAAGACAAGGCAGAATTGCTTTCCTGAGAGAATAGCTACAGGAGTGAGTCCAGCTGTCTCTCCCTGCCTTTGGCTCTGGGTCCATGGTAGAGGCCTGCAACCCAAACTGAGCCCAACTGGACTTGCCTGACCCCCATCAAGCTCAGGGTGGGTGCACTCTCTGCCCAAGTTCCTCATGCTTGGCCTACTTGGTTTTGGTGCTACAGGTGTGGGAGGCCCCACCCCCACTGAACGCTGTGATGTCACTGCTCTGTGAAGGCTTGCCAACAGTGGAAGGGGTCAAGGGAAAACAGTACGTTTGTTCTTTGCATGGTGCTGTGATGTCCTGGTACTCTGTACTGGCAGGGCCATGCCCCCAAAGGTGCTATGGCTGGATCTCTCAGGCATCGCTATGTGTACATGGGCCCTATGGAACTTGGCATAGATGGTTTTTGGTGCCTGGAGGCAGCTATCAGAGCTGTGGTGTGTGTGTGTGTGTGTGTGTGAGAGAGAGAGAGAGAGAGAGAAGTGGGGGAAGGGTGTGTGTGTGTGTGTGTGTGTGTTGAGGGAACTAAGAACCACAGACAAAATGGAAGGAGCTGTGCTCTGAAAAGTCTGAGACCCACTTGTTCTGAAAGATCTAGAACTTCTGTGGAGTCAAGACATGAATGATGATAGACTTCATTTATTATCTTCAGCGGGCCTTGCCCCTATCACAAAATCACCACTCGCAGTTCATCAGAATCTGTCAAGAACCAGGCCTGCAATTGGTATCTCTAGGGCATTGGCCACTGGCCAGCTCCACACCGCCACCACAGCACTTTGGCTCTGGCCTTGCCTAAAGCAGGCCTTGGATCCAATCCCTTGCCATGCCCTCTCAGCTTCCTGATTGGGTCCCTGCTAAGGTGGCCAGATATGCAGATTTTAGAGGACACTTACAAGAAATACAGGTTGCAGGGCTGCATTGACTCCAATGCAGCCTTGCAACCTGTATTTCTCATACGCAACCTTTAGAGGACACTTATCTGGCCACCCTGCTCAGTCATATGGTCACCCAGCAGTTTCAGATTTGATTTCCATCCCTGCTCTTGACTTGCTCCCTCACCTTGGTTTCCAGCCTTGCTCCTGATCTCCTGCTCTTACCCTTGCCTCCCACTTGCTTTGGACTGACACCCTGCCCTCCGTCCTTAGCTCTGATCTTTTGTACCAGCTCTTAGGCGACAACTCAGCCATGTGACTCAGTCCTAATCCTGTGAGAGTCCCCCTAACCCGATCCCAACCTTGCTCTTGGACCCTGATCCTATATGAATGCCCATGGCATCACGTCCCGGATGTTCTCACTCTTACAGACCCTCATTGGTGTAAATTAGTTTTCTGGGCACAATTCAAGGTGCTGGCATTGACATATAAAATCCTAGATCCTTGCCTGTCCAGGCTGGTGAAAGCCAGGTGGGAGATGTTGGGACCTTTTCTGGCTGGGGTTGTCAATGCCTCCCTTCGGGAGTGTAGGTTGTTGGACACCTTTAAAATTGTGGTGGTACAACCCCTGCTTAAGAAACCATCAGTGGATACTGACTCCCTGTCCAGCTATCACCTTGTCTTTAGCCTTCCATTTTTAGGGAAGGTTATTGAATGGGTAGTTGCCTGGCAGCTTCAGGCTCATCTTGATGCTTTCTGATTCCTGGACCCATTTCAGTCAGGCTTTTATCTGGGATATAGCATGGAGACTTTGCTTTTGGCCTTGGCCGATGATCTAGCCTGGAGATTGACAGAGGGAACTGAACCCTGTTGATCATGTTAGATCTTTCAGCGGCTTTTGATATGGTTCATTTTGAGGCGTTGCCACATTTGTGGGACCTGGCAGGGGTGAGCGGGGATGCTCTTGAGTGGTTCCGTTCATTCCTGACCAAGGATCCAGTGGGTGGTGATGGGCAATTGCTCATCATCCCCTTCGGACTTCCCTGTGGTGTCCCGCAGGGTTCCATTCTGTTTCCTCTCTTGTTCAATGGGTATCTGAAGCGGCTGGGCGAGATCATCCGGAGGTTTGGAGTGAGGTGCCATTAGTATGTGGATGACACTCAGCTCTACCTCTCTATTTATTTATTTATTTTGTCTGACCCAGGTCCTGCAGTCTTAGTAGTGCTCTTCCAATACCTGGCTGCTGTTGGGAACTGGATGAGCTGAGCTGATTGAAGCTGAATCCAGACAAGACTGTAGTGATGATGGGGGGCCAATCTTGTGACTTGGAAGAGATTGGGACCCCTGTTATTGGGAGGGTCTGGCCCCCTCTAGTTACTCAGGTTCACAACCTTGGGGTGCTTTGGACCCTTTGATGCACCTGGATTGTCAGGTTGCAGTGGCTGCCAGGAGCACTTATCATCAACTTCATCTGGTGAGAAGGCTGCGGTCTTTTCTTTCTGCTTTGGATCTAGCCACCATCATCCATGCTTTCATTACCTCAAGTATAGATTACTGCAATGTGCTCTATGCGGGGCTGCCCTCATGACTGTTCGGAAGCTGCAACTAATGCAGAATGCAGCAGCCTGGCTCCTTTCTGGGGTGGGTTGCCATGTGCGCATTACACCTGTGCTCTACAATCTGCACTGGCTTCCTATAGCTTTCCAGGCACAATTCAAGGTGCTGATTTTTACCTTTAAATCTCTAAATGGTTTGGGCCTCACATATCTGAAAGACCACCTTTCCTTCCATGCTCCATTGCGGACCCTGCAGTCAGCCGGGAGCACCCTCCTGCAGGTACCACCGGTTAATTTGTCTGTAATAATAATAACAATAATTTATTAGACGTGGCCACAGGCCATTGTCATACCAAGGCAATGAAAAAGAAAATACAGAGAAAAAGCCAAACGAGTAACAAATGATCCCAATAAATAACAAGTGTATCAAATTAATTTTGTATACAAGCTTTTCCAATATTACAAAAAGAAGAAAAAAGTAAAATTCCTAATACATATCATACTACCCTCATACATTCATGGGGAGCTTAGAATTCAAGAAAAGATGCCTCCTGTTGAATGCATATGCCAAAAATTTAGCAACGGCTTGGGTTATTTCAGACGACACATCGTTTAAGGTAATCTCCAAAAGGCAAGAGTCCGTTCTACCAGGCAAAGTGTCCAGGAAGAAAGCAAGGAGTTCTCTGCACAAGGAATCGTAAAGGTGACAATGAAATAAAATGTGAAGAGTAGTCTCAGTGACTAAATTTTCATACAGACAAAGACGAAGACCATAGGACACGCCACTGAAACGACCCTCAAGGACCCTTGATGGCAAAGCATTTATATGTGCGTAGAGAAAAAGATGCTTTCCCCTAAATGGCAACGACGTCATCAGATACTCGGCCATTTCACCCTGCCTAGGAACCCATGACAAGTAGCCAGACAAGGGTGGGGTAGATCTTACCTTAGCTATGTCCTCCTGCCTCTGGATATCGCTTGTTCTTGCAAGAATCTCGGACTTTGCTTATTCTTATATTTTTGCTAGCAAAATATGCTTCCGAGAACCCTAGACCCCGCAAATAGTTATCAACAGTCCTCGGCAATTGGGATTTGTAGTTATCTTCCAACAAAAACTTGACCATCCCTGTATTGTTTAATTTAATTATCCTGAGCCAGAACTTGAGCACAAGAACTTGTCTGTATGACAAGGGCCCGCAGAGAGGCATTCTCAGTCACTGCCCCCATACTTTGGAACTCCCTTCCCTCGGTGGTCTGCCAGAGCTCGAGCTTGAGCATATTCTGGAGGTGGTGTAAAACCTTTTTGTTTGGTAGAGTTTTTGGTAGGTGGGGATAGAGATTGGGTGGGTGGGTGGGTCTTTGGTTTTTTTTAGACATTTTTTCAGTAGCTGCCTCTGATCTTATGAAACTTCCACTCTGTCACTTACAACTAAAACCTCATTCCTTCCACCGCTAGCCCCTCAGCCCACTTCCAGCCCCCTCAACCCCTCACCCCACTGCCAGCCCCTCCACAAACTCAGCCCCACAACCCCACTACCAGCCCTCCACCATTCCATGTCTAGCCCCCCCACCCCCCTCTCTCTCATGAATGACCCATTGAAATAAATGGTGGATTAGTTTCCCATTGAAGTCAGTGGGAAAATTAATCTTTAAATATGAATCTGTAATTTCAGAAATCTGTAAAATTTGAGATCGGAATCCGTAAATAATCTGAATTTATAAATTGATCCGAATCCTTATCCCTAGTTTTAACCCATCAAATCATGCTTGTCAATATGCCTAGTAATTCTGTTTTTAACAATGATCTCCACCAGTTTGTCCAGTACTGATGTCAGGCTTACTGGTCTGTATCCAGGGTCACCTCTGGAGTCCTTAAAAATTGGGGTTACATTAGCTAACTTCTGGTCGTCTGACACAGAGAAGGATTTTAGCAGTAAGTTACATATTACTGATAGTGATTCAGCAATTTAAATTCTTTCAGTACCCTGGACCCTTGGCCCAGGTGACTCGCTACTGTTTAAATTGTTGATATGCAATAAGACCTCTTTTGGTGTGATGCTAATTTCAGATAATTCCTCAGATTCACCACCAGCAAAAAGTAATTACATTGCTCGGAATCCAGTACATGTACTGGGCAAAAAGGTACCTTTTGAGGGTATTCCTCCTTAAATGCCTTGGCTTCAGACAGTACAGGACTGGCCCCAGCCAGGCTGAATCCTTGACTCTTTCCCACTCTGGGTCATTGCTCTGCCCTCTGAACATACGCAGGGCGTGGGGGTCAACATTTAGGTTTGACTGCAAAATTCTATTAGACTGCACCCTGGACATAATTGTTTCTGTTTACAATATAAAGAGCTTTGCTACCTTCAGGGGAATTGTGGGTGAAGTGGGGGCAGAATTGGCTCAAAGTGGCACAGTGGAGGGAGTAAGGGCGCACGGTCACCCTGAACAAAATGAATTATAATCTGGCCAGCATTACTGGCACTTGGAACGCACCCATTCAGTGACAGGAATGGGATTTCATAAGTAGTGTCATACTGGGTCAGATCAATGGTCTATCGAGCCCAGCACCTGACTCCGACAGTGGCCAACCCCCGTTGCTTGGAAGAAGTACCCAACAGGTCACAATGGGTTCCATGTTGTTCACTCCCAGCTCCCGACAGTAAGAGGTTATTTCCCCCCAAACCTACCTGGCTATTTCCCCCCAAAGCTGCTAATGGACTTATCCTCCAGAAACTTGTCCAATCCTTTTATAAATCCAACTAATACTACTGGCCTCAACCACATCATTTGGCAACAAATTCCACAACTTAATTGTGTGTTGAGTGAAAAGATACTTTTATTTGTTTTAAATCTGCTACATGTTAGTTTCATGGAGTTCTCTCTAGTACTAATACTATTTGAGAGGGTAACTTTTTAATGATTTAAAAAAAAATATTGTAGATTTGTTTTATGTTGTTCGCTGCCCCGAGCTGCCTTTGGGCAGGAGGGGCGGGATATAAGTTTTAAATAAATAAATAAAAATAAATAAATAACCATTCTCTATTTACTTGTTCCATACCATTCATAATTTTATAAACTACTATCATATCCTGTCAGTCATCTCTTCTCCAAGCTGAAGAGCCCTTACCTATTTAGCCTCTCTTCATAGGGGAGCTTTTCCATATCCTTTATCATTTTTGTTGCCCTTCTCTGTACCTTTTCTGTTTCTAATATATCTCTTTTGAGATGGGGTGACCAGAACTGCACACAATACTCAAGGTTCGGTTGCACTATAGATTTATGTAGAGGCATTATGATATTTTCAATTTTATTCTCTATCTCCTTATGAATAATCATCTTTCCTTCCCCCACAAAAAGAATGGAGTCTGGGGTTCTCACCAGAATTTTGGAGAACCGTCTTGCTTCCTTTCATCCCCACCCAACCCACAAGCAAATCACTTTTCACAAGAAGTTTAATTTTGTTTATGGATTGCAACACCCTCTTTTTGTCGCTAGGGGTCAGGTAAAAGCTAAGAAACTGGAGAAATCCCTAACCCTGTGTTTGTTCCCTGTGCTTGGAGAGAGAGGTGGTTGTAAGAGGCAGCAGAGTGCAGGTCTAATGTTGAAAATGACAGTTCACATTATCTGCCCAGCTCAGAATTTAAAGAGTAGTTAAGACAGCAGTCCCCCCTTTTACAGCCCAGATGTGGTGCCAATATGACTTCGGAAATTCATCAGTTTTGGTGGCTGACACAGAAATGATTTTTACCATTGTCACACTGTGGAAACGACAGAGACATGGTAGTTCAAAGGGGGAATTTGTCTCTCTGCATCATCATCAACTGTTCTGTGATTCTCATTTCTGAGCCTTCGTTGCATGGGAGTCTGGGACTGATGTGGGATGCAGTAAGATCATGACTTGATTTCCCCCCCCATAGATGAGGTTGAGTTTGGTGTCTCAGCGCATTGCAAACAATGACGTTGTGAGAACTTATGTTTATTTTCTACTCACCCCACTCACTCCCAGATCTAAGACCAGGATCTCTGGTTTTCAGGTGGGAAGCAGGAATGGGCAGTGTGAGGGAAGAACCCTTTACGATTCCTTGTGATTCTTTGTTGTACAAGTGCAACTAGAGAGCCATTCTAAGTTTTTAAGTGACTGGAGTCCCCAAGGGTCTAGCCACCAGCTGAGCATAGGATGGCTGGGGCACATCTGCCTCTGGCAGTTCTGGTGTGATTCCTGTACTGGGGGCTCTGGGGAAGGAGAAGGCATGAGCTGGCTTGGCTAGACCCATGCACACTGCAAATGCCATAGTGGTACAATTACCTGAGAAGTGAAAAGGAAATGGAACAAAGCAGATTATTATTATTTTTTTAAGTTGGGCTCAAACTTTAGTATTGAAAGGCTGTGGTGACAGGAGTTTGCTAAGTGTAATGTATGCAAGAACAGTGGTCCAATGACTTTCAAGTTGCAAAAGCAGGAACCCCTAGCCACAGCACGGGGCAGCCCAGTGTGTCTGCTGAGGAGTTCTCCAGATATATTTAGTCTGTGGCTAGCTCCTGGGTTTGAATGGCCAAACATAATGGGTGCTAACACAAGTGACGGCACCACCGTCATCCTGTCCATGGTTGGTCACAGCTACCCCCGGCTGGGGCAGTCTGGCGGCAGGAATGCACATCCCCGTGGCTGGCCCCAGCTAAGGAGGAGGTGGGGCGTGACGTGTGGGTGCCTGGCCACACCCTCACGCTGTGGCCAGCACCCTGCTCCCCGCCATGACTGCCAATAAAAGGCATCCATGGCTGGCTGCCATGGTGGGCGACCCCCACACGCTGTGTCAGGTCGGCGCACATATGGACGTGACTGCCTGGTTTGGCCCACTTTGGCCTGTCTGGGTGGCTCTCACAGGCTGGACAGTGGGCCCGATTTGTCCCAGTCCCATGTTTCCAGCCTGGTCAGCAACCCCACTGAGGTATGAACCAGGCCTACATCTGGCGGGCCCAGAACAAACATGCAGGGTCGGTGCTGGCTCAGGCAAGCCAGAGTGGGTCAAACCTAGTCAACGTTATATCTGTTAACACCCCGTATTTGCCCCTGTGGTAGAAGGCCAGATGGGTGGCAAGCATTGCATGGAGACTTTCCAAGCATTGCATGGAAACTTTTTCATTGAGTGAAAATTTACTTTTGGAAATATCAATTTTTTTTCATTCAGATGACATAGGATTTTTGTTTTTTTGTAAAGTCTCTTTTAGAAATGTTTGCTTTAATGAATATATATTGTGTTTACTGCATAATTGAGTATTAGAATCTGTTCTATTGAATATCTTGAGTGCATGGATATGAAAACTACTTAATGGAGCTAGTATGATCCCTCTTAGGGAAAGAGTATATTGAATAAAGAGGAATATATTTGGTGATGTAAATACCTAAGGTGTTGGGTAGGTGGCACTAGAACACCCATACTGTTGTGTTTCTACTAATTAGCATTTCTGGAGTACAGCTTTCTTAACTGGTTTGAACCTCTTTCAGTAAAGAAACAGTTATAGCTGGATATTATTGCTGCTTTTTTGTACACAGTGAAGACCAAGACACTGAGAAACCCATAGCACTGAGAAGCAGCATCTAACCAAAACAGAGAAAGCACTTGTGAGGGTGTAAATGTCGTTTTCATTATTGCAATAATTTTCGTTATTGTTATTGTAATAACGAAAACAACAACCGAGAATAACGACAACTGAGAATACCAAAAACGACAACCAAGAATACTGAAAACGACAACCGAGAATACCAAAAACGACAACGGTAATGACAACAAAAACAACAACAAAAACGATAACAGGAAATGAAAATGATAATGTAATTATTGTTGCCACTATTAGTGCTATGGCAGTTGGGTTTTGGAGGGAAAATGTGGAGAAGGGAGGAGGGAGCAGACATGTCGGAATCTTAACAGGGTTGAACTCTGCCTGTGTTGGGAGGGACAACCAGCTCAGCAGTATCTGATGGATGTATTGCTGGCCAATGAGCAGCACAAGCAGGCCCCAGCAGTCTCATGGCACTCTGTGATTGCTCAATGCCTGCTGCCTCCCACATCCAATCATGGGGGCTCTGGGGGAGGGCACTGCAACCCTTTATAATGGGAGGACCAGGTTTTTTCTCTCCGTTCTGTGAGAGCTCTGTTTTCAGGTTGCATTTACAGAACTGTGATGCTTGCACACAAAATCCTCTCTACCCCTCACTGTATTATCACAAATACCTTTCCTTCCTCCTATCCTATATTTTACCTTCTCCCTTTCCCTGCCCTTCTCCCCCCTGTACATTATATATAGATAGCTAGTATAGATTAGATATAGATATATATTATAGATTTATAGATTAGATTAGAATAGTTATATAGATAATTGATTAGATAATAGTTTTCCCTTCCCCGTCTTCCTTAGATTTAGATAGATATTAGTTGTGAATGGGAATCGATACCGATACCAAAAATAAAATCTTCATTTGAAGTGGTATCAATAATGATATCGATAACGATAATGTCAAAAGTCAAAAGTATTTATTTAGGGCACTAGCTTTTGCTCTGTCCCACACAAACAAACAAACATCAATATCAATACAAACATCAATAACAATATATTAATAATAAAAAATAATAATACAGCCAGTAGCATAAAAATACAGACATCAGGAGTACAAAGCCATAGTCCAACGGCCCTTTGGCAAACAAGAACTGGGGCACCATCCTATTTCTGCCCTAAATATTAAAGTCCTAAAACCCCCAATAAAACCTGGGGAAGTTGTATAGTCACTCATATCAAATTAAAATAGGGAAGGGAAAGGGGTGCAAGAGGGTGCAGCTGTTTACAGTTGCAGCTTCTAGTGGATGAATCCGCTACGCCGCTTAGTGGCAAGCCAGATGAATGAGGCTGCCTGTATAAGCTCTTCCTGTTTGCAAAGGGAGAGTAGAGATTGGTACATTTCGTGGGTAAACAGACCCTTATGGTCACCCACGAGGGGCCAAAGCCAAACGTCCCTGAGGCCCTCGTAATGGGTACACTTACATAGGAAGTGTTCCACCGTCTCCACTTCGGCAAGGGAACAGGTGCAGCAGCGTAAGTCATATTTGACCCCCGCGGGCCTACTGATAATGAAAACAATAACAAAAACAATAACAAAAATGATAATGATAATGAAAATGAAAATGATATTGTCGTTGACGATAATGAAAATGACATTTTTGAATAACGAAAACAAAAACAAAATAACGATAATGAAAATGAAAAACGATAATGACATGAGGGCCTGGTGCACACCCCTATTGTATTGTGGTTTGAGATGAGTGGCTGAAAAGAAGGGCATGACAGAGCCCTAACTCATTCCATTGCCTTCAGTTTGGAGAGCAGGAGAGCTTGTATCTGAAAGAAAGGGTTACTTACTACTTAGGCACTCTTCACTCAGTGCTGGAACAGGTTATGTTGCAAAGCCCTCAGAAAAAGAAACCAATCAAACGAGAGAGAAATACATTACAAGAGGGAGTTCTACAAATGTTTGATGACCCTGATGATACTACTTGTTTGCTGTTGGGCTCTTTTCATGTGTGTTGCTGGAGTGGAAGTGCTTTTCCATGGCCTATTTGGCCTAAGCCTGTTGTGCGTGGCACACTGAAGAGCAGGTGGAGATTCATGACAGCTTGTAGGAAAGGGCAATCTGGTTGAATAAAAGCTCCTGCCTGGTTTACAGTAGGGTTTGAATCCTATCTTTTGTGAATATCAAGTGACTGGGTAATGTTTCACATTTATGGCTGGTGACCTGGTTCGGAGGGGCAGAGAGGCTGCTTTTCCCACTGCTGCACTGGCACAGCTGGAAGGAGACCTATGGATGAGGATGCTCCTGTAACACTGCCAGATGGATTTTGCATACCCAAGAGGCTCAGCGAATTCAGGGGGAAGGAAACTATCCAGGTTTTCTAGTAGTAGATAGTGCATTATTCATAAGGTGGTTCGGCTGCCTGCAGGCTATAAGCTACAGGCTGCTATGAGCAAAAGGTGCCCAGTTGTTATGTCTGGTCACCGAGGATAGGACGAGAGGTGGAAGGCTTAGGTTAAAGGAGAAAAGATTTACGCTAAAATGTTAAGGAGAATTCAAGTAACTAGGGCAGTTAGGCAGTGGAATAACTCACCAAAGAAGGTTGTGAAGGTCCTATCACTGATCTTACAGACATCTCCCAGATGGATCCTGCTTGAAGATAGGAGGCTGGACTAGATAACCTTTGGGGTTCCTCCCAACACTGATTCTGTGATTTCTACAGAAATTTTTTAA
Source organism: Sphenodon punctatus (assembly GCA_003113815.1). NCBI lineage: Eukaryota > Metazoa > Chordata > Lepidosauria > Sphenodontia > Sphenodontidae > Sphenodon > Sphenodon punctatus. The sequence goes on from QEPC01005257.1 coordinate 259,890, forward strand.
AGGTAAAGAGGCATTCTATTCTGAACATGCTATTTTAAAGGTGTTTAAGAACCTAGTTGTTCTTCCTAAGTCTGCTACGTTTGATTCACAAAGTGACAAATTCATAGATGAGCCTTATTCAATATGGGGCTCATTCTTAATAACATAAATAGTGCTACACTGGGTCAGACCAATGGTCCAGCAAGCCCAGCATCTGTTTCTGACAGTGGCCAACCTCGGTCGCTAGGTCACAATGGGCAATCTGTTCCCTGTTGTTCACTCCCAGCTCTGGACAGTAAGAGGTTACAATCTCCAAAATCTATAATAATCTTGAATAATAATCATCTTTATTTTTATATAGCACTCCCCGGTCATGGCACTCAGAGCACTTTACATACAACAATTTATGTTACACAACTTTTAATCCTCACAACTCTGTGAGGTAGGTTAGACTGAGAGAATAATGTAACTGGCCCATGGTCACCCAGGGAGTTTCTGGCTAAGGTGAGACTAGAACCACGGTCCCCCACTACCTGGCTAATAGCTGCGAATGGACCTATCCTCCAGAAACTTGTACAGTCCTTTTAAAAATCCAGTTATACTACTGGTCTTGACCACATCCTTCTGGCAACAAATCCCACAACTTCATTGTGCATTGAGTAAACAAATACTTTATTTTATTTGTTTTAAATCGGCTGCTACTTAGTTTCATGGGGGTGTTCCCTAGTTCTAGTACTATTTAAGAGGACAAATAACCATTCTCTTTACTCGTTCCACATCACTCATGATTTTTTAAACTTCTATCATATCCCCTCTCAGTTTGTCTCTTCTCCAAGATGAAGAGCCTAGCCTACCTAGCCTGTCTTCATAGGGGAGCTGTTCTATACCCTTTTTCATTTTTTATCTACTTCTCTTAACCTTTTTATTTCTACTATGTCTTTTTTGATATGGGACCACCAGAACTCCACACAATACTCAAGGTTCAGTTGCACCATTCTCCCATTGGCAAAGAAAGGTGAAGAGGAGGGAGAAAGGGAGGACAGCTGCACATTTTGCTTCTCTTAAAGTCAATTCTTCAAGTTGGTTACACCAACTTGATATGAAAGAAGTGAGTTACTTGGAATACTTCATAATACAGAAATGACTGTGGAACTACTCCACCCAAGTTTGGACTCAAAATGGTTGGCTCAGCTTGAAGTACCCAAGTGATTCAAAATGGAGTCCATGTGGTTGACTCTGGTAGCCATTGAGAAAAGGGACTTTCTTGCTTTTGGCTTTTGTCATCCTGAAGGAAGCCTATTTTCATGTCCCAAGTACATAAGAAATGTATGCATGTGTCAGGGCTTTTAATGTTAACTCATAAGACATAAGAACTGCCATGGGTCAGTAACTTGTCTTTGACAGTAGCCAGTATCAGATGCTTTAGGGAAAGAGTACAAGAACTTGATATATATGTAGGGTGACCACATGTTCCGGTTTGGCCAAGTCAGTCCTGGATTTCCTAGGCCGTCCTAGCATCCTGGCCAATTGGTAAAAATGGGGTGGAGGGTGTCCTGGAATCGGCCACAGCTCAGTAGCTGGGGGGAGCTAGGTGAGCAGCACCCGGGAAATGCCTGCATAGGGCTTTGGATCAGTCCCTCTAGTCTAGGAGGGAAAGAAGAAGGGGCGCTTTCTAGAATTACCAGAGAAAGGGGCCGATCCAAAGCCCTGCATAGGCATTTCCTGGGTGCTGCTCACCTAGCTCCCCACCAGCTACTAAGCTGTGGCCAATTCCAGGACACTTCCCCACTCCATTTTTACCAATCAACCAGGATGCTAGGACGGCCTAGAAAATCCAGGTTTGACTTGGCCAAACTGGAACATGTGGTCACCTTACATATATGTCATGTTCTTGTCAAAGTCCTGCATAGGCAGCTCCCCAATTCAAATTCAATTTTTAAAAATAGTTAGTTACATTTTATTATTTGCAGCATCCTCCCTTCCCCCCCCGAAACACAGTGTCCCGAATTTTGTTAAAAGTAGTACGATCACCTCCCCCGGCCCAACTACATATATGGAAAGGTCTGTTCCTTCATTCATTTCCGGCTTCTAGCAGGGAGAGATTTAGGGACACATTGATCATGAGTTTGTCTTGCCCCATCTTCTTGGTGAATATCGGTTAACAGACCCATCCTTCAGAATCATCACGCTGTTCTATCTTCCCCGATGCATGGGGAATGGTGAGCCTTCCCTGCCAGATTCAACTGAAAGGCTGTTTCACCAGATCCAACAGCAGCTCCCTGAGATGAGAAAGGAAAATCCATTGTGGGTGAGCTCTGCAGAAGGAAGCAACGTTGAACTGAGTGGGAGAAGGAAGCACCGTTGAACCTGAGGGAGGGAAATTGTCAGGGATATTAAGTGACCATGAAGCATTTAGAGGCACAGACCTGGCATCACAGAGCAGAGAATCAAGAATGAAGTTCTTGAAACTAGTGACTCCATTTCCAGATGAAACTGGGAGACATTTGTATCTGAAATGGATGCTGTGGCTTCTCTGTGCATGCTTGTATTCACAATGACCTCTGTGCTCTGTCAGGGTCATCATTCAATAACCACAGAATAGAAACTTATACCCCTCTCCCTATCTAGACTATCTGTCTTCAGTAACCAGTTATTGATCAAAAATCCACCATAGATTGATAGACTACATAAATAAATACAGATATTGATGAAGTGTCTGTCTCTAGCAATCTGTCTATGTCTTTGTAACTATCTGACCTACAATATTTCAATCTTTACTTTCAACACGTGATCAAGTAGGCAGAGTTGATCCTATATGGAATGATAATGGCAGCTGGCGTGTGTGTGCCTGCCAGCCTGCCTAGTGGATAAAGTGTTAGACTTGGGCCTGGTAAACCAGGGTGATGTTGGACAAGTCACTTCTCGGTCTCAGTTTCCCATCTGTAAAATGGGAATAATAATGACTTACCTCATAGGGCTATTGTGAGGATGAAGTAGATAAGGATTAGAAAGTTCTATTCTGAGTCCCTAGGAGAGTACAGGTTAATAAAAACCCAAGTATGGAAGTATTTGATTAGCACCCCCTCCCCAGGGTTTCCTGGCTCCTTTGCAGAAAGGTCCCCATTCTAGTGGCAAAACTTGTTCTATGCATTCCTTGCAGATGAAACAAACTTGCTCCTTTGTTATGTACAGGTAACAGCTCAATCAGTTGTGCCAGGAGAAGCTTTATAGAGCTGGAGGTGACTTTTCATAGAATGTTCTTGGTTCTTTTAGAGGTCATTGTATAAAACTAGTGTAGGACTATCATGAAGAGTCTGGATCTATCTTTGCATAAGATGCAATGGGATTGCACATTCCTATCTGAATAAGTGGAGGAAAGGGGAATGAGCAAAGTTTGTAAAAACATCCATTGGATTAATGGCCGTAGTAAAATTCTACATGACCCCAACCTACAGCATCTCAGTAAATGCATCATTTGAAGATGGAAGATGGAATCCTTATTTTCTTTCACTTGTAAGGCTTTCATGCATACAAGAACCTTTCTTCTAACTGTGATTATGTTTATGCAGAGGATATGGCAGTCTTAGAAACCTAATTCTGTGTCGTTTACAATTTTGTCCTGCTTGCTTTTTGGAATGAGTGGATTAGGGCTAGCTATGCTATGCTGTATTTGGATAATCAATTTTAGGTTTTTATGTATTTTTGGTGAAATATCTAATGCATTAAGTGATGTTACTTTTATTCATTTGTAAATTGATATTTGGCCATGGTGCAAGCTAGAGCTGTTTAATAAATCTTACTTGCCTTGATCTGTGATTACGCAATGTACAGCATAATGTTCACCAGTTCCTAATAGAGATGTCTGAGGGCCAGCATGATAGAGGTTTCTGTTAGTAGAGAAAGGCCCCAAGTGAAAAGGGCAAATGGGTGTGCTCTACCTAGTGGCCAACAAGCCCATCATCATGAGAAAAAACTCAGGCTGAAGCTAAATTGTGGATATTTTAATGTTATTTATAAAAACTTATCTTGTGAAGTATGTTTGTACTTGCGTATAGCAGCATCCAGATCGTGCAAGAACTGGCGGGATTTACCTGAGCCAGTCAGCAGCAGTGCTAGAACAAAAGCATCATTCTGAACAGTGATCTGGTCCTCGTTGTTCAGGTGCCCAAGAATAGGAAACAGTGAACTGCTGATCCTCTGTCATGAGACTCCAAGGAATTTGCGTATCTGTGTAACATAGGTTGAGGAGGGTTATGTTATGAGTTTGCCTAAAGCCCAGTGAAATGTTGCTCCTACTTAAAGATAAGTAGGGAGTGGAAGAGGGCCTGGCTTAGAATTTGTGATGCCCAAGGGCAGTTGCTCCTGTGGACTCCAGTAGTGGTAGTTGAGGGCCCACCTGTGTCGTAGGACCCTGGCAACCCTGGTCCATGATGATGGTACAGAAAGCAGTGGTGGCTCCAGACCCTGGCAGTGGCAGCAGTGACTCTGACAGCATCCCTTAGCCTGGACTCTGGAAGTGGGGGTAGCAGCTGCTGTTGCCATAGCGGTGAGAGCAGAGCCCCCTTTTTCTAGGGACCCATACAACACATAGGCAGCATGAGGCCTGGGGCAACTGCCTTGTTTGCCCCACCCTGAAATGGAACCCCCACAAGAGTTTGAGTGATATGTAGTAAAACTGGGAGCTCAGATAGATTCTCTCTGCTCCTGGACATGGAACTACTGGTTAGAAACGTGTCCTGCTCTGCACAAGTGTTTCCTGACCTTTAAAGTGTAAGTGACATCTACTTTATTAAAATCATCTCTTAAACACTTTCCTAGACTTTAAGGCCAGACTGATTTATTGCACTCTGTGTGTCTTCCATTTGATTAAAATTTTCTCAGTATATTAAAAACCCTCCAACAGCCCCACAAAGTAGGGTTTTCACATTCAAAAGGAGATCAAACCCCTCCATGAAATTAAGTGTGTGCGCGTGTGGGTGTGTAGATGCAGCCAGGTAAGCTGCAGAGGCCCAATCCCCGCTTGCCGACGCACCAAAAGGAGATACGACAACAGAATTGGGATTTGAACGGCCGCACTCTTTATTATAACCAATTATAATCAAGAATCAGGTGGGGGGTAATCGCCTAATGCGATATGGGTCCAGTACTTGAATCTTAAACATCCTGATCAAACAAACCCCGTGCGTGGTTCCGATGTACCGTCGATTACCACCCAGAATTGTCTATAACGTCTCCCCCTCTCAGTGACACCGGCCACGGGTGAAGGGGACCAAAAATCTCAAACATGAGTAAGGACGAGGGCACCTGCCAACGGGGGACCATACTTGTCCCTACCGTCCTCACTCGACGCCCCTCCCAGGGAGGCTGCTCCACTGCTTGCTATACCCTGCATCCCGGCGAATGGGTCTCCCCATCTCTTAAGGAGATGACTCTTACTTATGACCTATCTATCCTATTCTAACCTATAGTACTGGACCCCTGCCACAAAGGGGTTGCCGGAGGATCCGGACGAGCCCGACCCCACACCTACCTACACAACCTCTCTAACATCTGAACCAGGGTTCTTTTTAGAGCTCCGAGGTACAGTTCGTTACCCTCGGGTGACAGATGAACACCGTCCCGTCTAAAAAGTGCAGGGCATTTATGTGAGTCGGCGCCCGGCTGTTGATGCGCTCACCACCCAAACCTGTGAGCCACCTTCCCACATCCCTGTTAACCGTCTTCCTGGTCCTATCAATTTTTCTGGGATGCACCCTTGGTCCCCACGGCATCCGTTTGACCAAATCAGTCCAGATGATGAGGGCTAATGGGAATCGTTGTTAAATTCCCCATAGGTCTCTCTTGATGTCCTTGATCAGTTGGATGCCCTTTAGGTGAGGGATGTCATTCTCACCCAGATGGATCACGATGATGTCGGGCAGCGGCCCCTGTTTTGGAATCTGGAGGGTCGGGACGAGGTGGTGCCATCTCATCCCCCCTCTGCCCCTCCATTGGATCTCAGCCTATGATGATAAACCCAGCTGGGATGCCCAGGTGGTCTGATTGGCAGCCTTGCCCGCCCATCTCACCAGGCTATGACCAATGATCCATACACACTTCCAAGACTGGGGGGGTGTACCTAAGGAATGAAAAAGAATTCAGGACTGGTAATGCAGAGGGGCGGGCCGCACGTACGTACGGTAGGCCCCTGATCTCCAACGTCCCACTGCCCGGATACCCTGTTCAGACATGCCGGCCTCCGCCCCGGACGTAGCCACCCTGATCCAGAATGAATGCATCCCGAAAGCAGCTGGCGGCAAGCCCAGGCGGGACAAAACCGTGCGAAGCACAGCTGTAAATTGGTACCTCATCAAATGCTTTCCGTTGGTATGTCTAAAGAGGGGGCCCAGATCGGCCCGACGTACTGTGAAAAATGCCTCGACAGTCCTGATTGGACACAATTTGCCAACTTCTGATTGTGGAGGAATTTTTATATTAAGACCTTATGAACATAAGAACCAGAGTAAAATGGAAGACAGATGTATGCCGGGTAAGAGAACCATCCTCTGCTAAAATAAACTTTTCCCTGCTTGACAAGATATAATCATTTTGGTAGCTTAGGATGTTTGTAGAATATAGTTTGAGAAGCAGCTCTCCCTGTACTTTTCCTTGATAGATAAGAGATAGACAACCTTGCAGCTGCATAAACTAATTGAATTGTTTAGATTTTCTTAAGTCTAGCTATATTGTTTTGAGAATCTTCTTGCTGACTCTGTAAACAATTACTGTGACCTTTCACTTTTGTATGACGTTATTCTTGATTGACACTCTGTATCTCTCTGCTTGAATTGGTATCTATAAAATACCTATGTAATTGGCAATGCGAGAGACCGGTTTTGAATCCTTGCATAGGTTCATTACTGCTCTCTCTCTTTGCGCTTTGAGATCATTAAAGAACTCTGACAGATTTTCACCAGCAGCTTGTGAGTATGAGAGTTTTCTTCTACATGCTCTATTCAATCTTACGAATTGCCCTCTGTCCCTCTGGTCGGTCTTTGAAACGATGTATGTGCAGGGCCATCCTTGCTGGGCCAATTTGGACGTCGTTGAGACGCAGCGCCCTCGCTGAGGTGTCTCTTGCTGATTCAGCTACTAATTTGCTCACGCAAAAAGCTCCAAAAAAGGCTAACTTGAACAGTGAGTTAAATAGTAAAACTTCGTAATTATCAAAACAAATCTGGGGCAGTACCTCACACATTCTTAAAAGCAAGGATGGGGTGATGGGGGCCCGCTGATCTGGCCTCCTGACCTGTTCCCTATGCCAGCCCTCAATGAGGCGTCTCGCAAAAAACTCCCGGTTGGGGTGTGTGTGTGTCCCGTGAATTTACTTACAAACCCCAATGCTGACAGCTTCCTTGCAATGGTACCAAGGACGGCCCCTTTTTGCCACAGATGCAGAGCAAACTGGAGCATTTCATCCTCTGGAATGGGAAATCCCGGGGCCCACCCCTGTGCTGATCGGTATAGCTGAAATTCCCGGAAGGCTCTGTCATATGCCGCTCTCAAGTGCGGCGCCAAGGATCCCAAAACGGCAGTGCGCAGCTCTACCACCCAAGGCTCCAAACTATTGGTGGCAATGGCTCTGGGTTCGGCCTGGCCTGTGGAGCAAGCAAGCGAAAACGCTCGATCTGGAAGTGAGAGAGGGCGTCAGCTACACAATTGTCTAGGCCTGGAACATGCCTGGCCTGGAAAAGGATATTAAATTTCAGACAAGTGAGCATGAGCGCCCTCACGAGCTTCATAACCCTCGGTGATCGGGAGGACTGAGTGTTAATGATGTGTACCACAGCCTGGTTGTCACACCAAAATAACACCGATCGGTTTGCCAGCTTGCTCGGCCACAGCTGGACTGCTACCACAATGGGAAAGAGCTCCAGGAAGGTAAGGTCCCTGGTGATTCCCTGCTCTGTCCATTCCCACGGCCATGGGGCTGCCGCCCATCGATCCCTAAAAATTACTCCAAACCCTGCACCACCGGCAGTGTCCGAGTGTACCTGTAGCTCTGCTTCGAGCAACAAATGATCTCTCCAAAAACTGGTGCCATTAAACCTGGACAAAAAGGTGGCCCAAATTTGTAGGTCCTCCTTCATTTCTTTTGTAACCCTGACATGATGGTGGGGAGGGGGATTGCCTACCAGCTTTGCATAAAGGTGAGACAAGAAAGCTCAGTCCGGAGCCACAACCCGACATGCAAAGTTCAGGCTACCTATTAATGATTGGAGGCGGCGAACCGTTACCTTCGTCGCCCCCAAGCACTCCTCCACTTTGTCCCGTAGTGAGGTCAGCTTGTCCTGCGGGAGGTGGGAGACAGCCATCGCTGTGTCCAGCTCGATCCCAAGGTAAGTCAACCTGGTTATAGGACCTTCTGTCTTTTCATGGGCTAGGGGAATGCCTAACTCAGCCACCCCATGAAAAAATTTCATAAGCTCCACGCACTCATCTGTGTTGGCCCTCCCGACGAAGAGGGTCATCAGACACCCACCGGCGGACCGCTGTCCCACTATCCACCTAACCAAGGAACTAAATCTCTCGAAAGCAGAGCATGAAATAGAGCAGCCCATTGGCATGGCCTTGTCATAGTAGTACTCCCCTTCAAAATGAAATCCGAGGAGAGGAAAACTATCTGGACTCGCTGGGAGCAGGCGAAAGGCAGACTTAATGTCGCATTTCCCCACAACTGCACCAGGGTCGAAGGACCTAACTAGGGACACTGCGGAGTCGAATGAAGCATACTTGACAGAGGTGAGGTTCTTGGGTATAGCGTCATTCACTGAGCCTCCCTGGGGGTAGGACAAGTGGTGGATTAACCTGAATTCCCCGGGGGCCTTCTTGGGCACCACACGCAATGGGGAAATAACCATGTCACTAAAAGGAGGGACAGGAAAAGGACCGGCCACCTACCTTCCGCTCGCTCTTTCTCAATTTTTGTCCGGACCACATGTTCCAACCCGACTACTGACTTCAGGTTTGGGGCTACCCTTTGCTGCTGCACTTCGCAAGCTGGTATTTTAAATCCATGCTGAAAACCCCATACCACATATGCAACCTCCTCCCTATCGGGGTGTTCAAGGAGGGCAGACTCGAGCTGGGTTGCCTTAACTGGTGTTGGGGCTTTTTCCAATGGCACTCGAGCCTCCAGACCCGGAGCCACCCTTCCCATAGGGGAACTGTTTGCCTTTTGCGCTGGGCTGCCCTCGCGGACAAGCAGAGTTTGCGTGGTGGCCCCCACAGGTGGCACATGAGTGGCGAAATCTGCATGCTGCCCGTGAACATTTTCCCGAGTGGCCAAACTCAAAACACTGTCCCGGGGACGACCCTGGTGCCCTTCTCACTTCATCATGAAAGGACTCCAATGCTGACGAAGCCCCACCCTTCACCAAGAGATGACCACTGTCTGACCTGGGCACATTCCCTGATCTGCTCATACAGTTGAGCCACAGATTGTTGGCGTGCAGGTCCCACCTGAGTCCCGGGATGAATGCTGCACGGTGACGAAAAGCTTCGTCATAGCACAGCCATGCCCGGGCCGGACCTGCCTCGTACGGCCGCCGCACTGTCGGTGTATTTCAGCAAATCAGCCGCTCGGCTGGGCTATGCCTGTATCATCACCTTGGTAAATAGAGAAGGCCGCAGTCCAATTCGAACAATTCCTCTCGGCTTTTGGCTGCTTGAAACGCTCCTTCTCTTTCTTTTTGTCTTGTTCAACTGGATCCACGATGGGATCGCTGAACAACAGGGCGAAGATATCGACATACTCCCCCCTCAAGATTTTTTCTCTGGTCGCCGGGAGTAGATGGTCGCCTATGGGGGCCAATACCATATAGTACCCCCCGCCCATTGGGGGGGCTGCCCCGCACCCTTCAGGGGTGCTTGTGTCATTGCAACCCCATCACCCAGTGTCAGTGAATACTGGTATGTGGGGGCCCAAACCTCCTGGATGTGTGCTCCTAAGGGGGCTGCGCTCGGACCCGACACCGTGCCCACCCCTACTGGGACTGATCCAGTGCCAGCTGCAGGCACAGGGGAAGGGGGGGCGGGCATCGAAACCCATGCCCTGTTTCACCATACGAGCTGGTTCTTTGCACCCGCACCTGGCTGCTGGAAGGTGGCTATTGTTCCTGACGCTGGACGGGCTGCCCACCCGTTGTTACCAGTCCCTCCCCATGGTGGGGCTCCACTCTCACTTGCCACCTGACCTGCTGGTAACACTGCTCCTTGGTGCGACCTCAGCTGTCCATCACGTTGTTGCACCAGCGCCTGGATGGCGTTCTCAGTTCTTGCCACTCGCTGATGCAGGTCATCATCGTCGTCTCCTCCTAAAACCGCTGCTGCTGGTGTGGACCCTGGTGACAGGAAAGGGGGCAAGGGATCCCCAGCCCAACCCCACCCAGGGGCCGGCTCTGCTGCCTGGCTCCACCTGGCTGGGACACTGGCAGATGGCGAGGCCCCCCCGGGAGGAGCCCACCAATTCCCCGCTGGTGGTGCTGCAGCCCCGGGCTGCTGGACCCCCAAGCGCCCACCCCTTCCCCGGCCATCCCCAATGCTGGATACTCGGGCTGATTGGGGGTCCCTCCCAAGGGATCCACTGTCCCCACAAAGCCACCCGCCGAAGGGGGTTTAACTGCGCGTGGAGGGATACCCTGGGCAACACCCTCAGGCTATCGATAATGGGCTGGGGTCCTGGTCACCTGCCTGCCCCTACAGGGCAGAGGAGGGGGGGCCGTTGAGGGCCCGGGCTCCGCAGGATCACCCTGGCCCAGTGGAGTTACGCCGCTTCCCAACGCTCGGCTGTGGGTTGGGTCTGGGGGAGAAGTGGATGGGGTATAGTCTACCCCTTCCACATTGTATTGCAACCCCCATGTTGGCTTCCTGACCCCCGCAGCCTGGCCAGGGCTTTGGCCCATGAGGGCGATAGCTGGGGGGTACTCCTCTCCCCCTACATTGCCCTGTGGCCCCCTGGCGAGAGCGGGGTCAGTCCCCAATGCTTGGTTGGAGGGTGGGGACGGGCCCTGCAGGAGCTCCCTCAGCAGGGCCTCGCACCTCTCCAGTCTCTCTGAGGGGTATTTCCTCCTGTCACTCTGTGTGCCTCCCCGGGGGGTACCGTTCCTCCGCTCCCCGGGATCACTTGTGGCTCCCCCTCTCCCCACGGTGGCTCTTCTCCCTGGAGGGGCACCTGCTCGTCGGCCCACTGCCACTTCCCAGGCGCTGGTGGGGCCGCCTTCTTCCTGGTCCGTCCCATCGCTAGGTGCCTTCAGGTCTCCCTCACCTCGCACTGCACTGGGATGGACCCGTTGCAGCAGCTCGTGCTGCCGTTTCTGAGGTCTGGCCACAAGTGGGGCTGGAGCTCCGCTCTTCCTCCTAAGTTTTGGGTCACGCCCATAGGCACGACCCACGTGGTCCCTCTGGGCCAATCCCAGCCGGCGGGGTTGCTGTAGCAACCCCAGCCAGGGATCTCAATTCGGTCGACCACCGCTTTTCCCGCCCCGGGGAATTGCAGCAGCCCTGACGCGGGAAATTTCCTTGTGACTGCCCTGCCTCCCATTTACTCGGGCGCGGCAAGGAGCCTCCCACCGTCCACCGTCCCCCCTTGAGGGGAAGGGGAAGGCGGAGGCAAATGGCCTCGTAGCGGGTAAACAGCCCCATGACACTGTGTGTTCCCGGCTCCCTGCGCTGGCCCCACGAGCGTGGAGAAACTGGGCGGCTTGGCCCATCTTGGAGCCGAGGTGCTGCCCACATGAGCGGCCACCCAGTCCAGTTCTGTCCTGCCTCCCTCCCCATGCCCAGCTGAGAGCCGGGCCCTAGCTGTGATGTGGCTGTGCACGATGGGAGCTACCCCATCTGTCGGTTATGGCCCCGCAGCCTTGCTCTGAGTGTGCTCCCCCCACCCCCCTTGGGCAGCCTTACTCTGCTCCATCACATGTCCTTGGGATTTTCTTGAGGATGTGTCACAGAGCACCTGACTGTCTGCCCTGCAGTGGGGCAGGGTAAACATCTGGTGGACCCGGCCCACGCACCACTGTATCACATGGCTCGTTTGCCCAGGGAGGGTTAAGGCTACCCGAAGAGTGGTAGCCTCCCCAGCCCGTCTCGTGTGGCTACAACCTGTGTGTGTGCAGGGAAAATACCACCAAATGAAGGACAACGTTTCTCTGTTTAATTTCTCTGGGCTATAGCTCCTCAAATCCAGAAAAAAGTCAGGCTTCTGTCAGCCGCAGAACAGAACTCCAGCAGTCTCTCCAATTTAATTTCTCTGAGAGGGTACTCCAATAGCCAGCATTGCCACCTTTTGCAGCCCCAGTGGGGGCAGAGCCACACTGGAAGGGAGTGGGTTCTCTTGCCCATTTTTGATGTGGCCACGCCCCCTTCAAGGGTTGTGACAACTTGATGCTCTGCAGGGGGTGGGGTTGTCAGAAGGGGATGGGGCAAAGGAGCTGTCTGTTCTGCCTCTAGCACTGGTCCACCCCCCCCAGTGAGAGAGTCCCTTCAGGGGCGTAGCTACCGTGGTGCGGGGGGGCTCAGTTGCACCCGGGCCCATGCCTGTGGGGGCCCACCCACTGCTGCCGGCCACCCTTGCAGTTGCTGCCTGCCACTTCCCCCCCTCTGCAGCTTGGTGAGGCGAGCAACTCGCCACTCTAGGAGCTGCAGGGGGGGGGGGGAAGTGAGTGGCAGGCGGTAAGGAAACTTTTTTTTTCTTTTATATTGCCCACGCCAGGTCCTGGCCCCCGGGGAGGGAAAGCAGTGCAGCGCTGCAGCTCGCCTTCCCTCCCTCCCCGGCCGGGCTAGGATGCAGCGCTGCAGTTCGCTTCCTCTCCCTCCCCAGCCGGGCTAGGATGCAGCGCTGCAGTTCGCTTCCTCTCCCTCCCCGGCTGGGCTAGGATGCAGCGCTGCAGTTCGCTTCCTCTCCCTCCCCAGCCGGGCTAGGACGCAGCACGGGCAATTAAAAAAAAAACAACCAACTGCCCACAGACTCTCTGTGGAGGCGGCGTTGCTCCAGGGACTTGCTCTGCCTCCCTGTGCGCCTGCAAACCCAGTCCCAGTGCGGACTCTGCAGGGACTGGGTTTCCAGGCACAGGGAGGTAGCGTGCGAGTCCCTGGAAAAGCAATATTGCTGCCGCGCAATAGGGACCCCTGGGCCCAGCCTCAGGTTATTGGCATGTGCCCCCCGCCTGCCCCATGCCCCCTTCCCTCCCGCCCCCCTAGCCTGCAGTGTGCCCCATTCCCCTTTCCTCTTGTCCCACCCTCAGCCTGCCCCATCCCCCTTCCCCCAGCCTGCCCCCACCCCTTCCCAGCTTGCCCCCCTCCCCTCCCAGCTTACCCCCC
>QEPC01005257.1:284432-305884 GCA_003113815.1 Sphenodon punctatus
CCATTAGGGGAGATCGTGAGAGGGTTTCAGGGCATGCAGTGTCATCAGTATGCTGATGACACTCAGCTCTACCTCTCCTTTTCCATCGATCCAGGCCATGCAGTCTCCTTATTTTCCCAGTGCCTGTCAGCTGTGGGGGCTTGGATGAGGTCAAGCCATCTGCAACTGAATCCTGACAAGATGGAGGTGATGTTGGTGGGTGAGGGCTTGGGGGCCTGGGGGTGGTTGAATCTCCCCTTGTTGTGGGGGTTCACCCTCCCATGGTCTCCCAAGTGCGGAGTCTGGGTGTACTCCTCGATTCGTGACTCAGCCTGGAATCTCAGGTTGTGGCCGTGGCGGGGAGTGCGTTTTGACAGTTACATCTTGTCCGGCGGCTTCGGACGTATCTCTCAGACTCCGACCTCGCCACTGTCATGCATGCCTTAATCACCTTGAGGCTGGATTACTGCAACACGCTCTACGTGGGGCTGTCCGAGAAGCTGGTCCGGAGGCTGCAGCTGGTGTAGAATGTCGCAGCCCGTCTCCTTACGGGGGCGGGTCGCAGGGAGCACATGACACCAGTGCTCCGGGCTCTGCACTGGCTGCCTATAAAGGACCGGGCCAGGTTCAAAGTGCTGGTTTTAACCTTTAAAGCCATTCACGGCCTGGGCTCTGCTTATCTGTGGGACCGTCTCACTCCCCATGTGTCCATGCGACTCTTGAGATCGACTTTGGGAGCCTTTTTGGAGGTTTCCCGGACGAGGCGGGTGGCCACCGATGTTAGATCTTTTTCGGTGGCCGCCCCTTTGCTGTGGAATTCACTCCCAGAGGAGGCTTGGTTGGCTCCCACTCTCCTGCTGTTTTGGTGTGTATGTAAGACCTGGCTGTTCCATCAGGCTTTTGGTGAGGGGTAGGGGTGGGGTTTTTCCCACATTGTATTGTATTTTAAAATTGTTTTTAAAACAGTTTTTTGAAATTGAGTATTGTTCGCCGCCCCGGGCTGCCCTGTGAGCAGGAGGGGCGGGATATAAATTTTAAATAAATAAAATAAAAATAAATAATGCAAACTTGCAAATCACATATCTGGATACAGCTATTGGTCACATAAGTTATACAATTTCATTGGCAGTATACATCACTTACTGTGTTTCTTAATGTTTCTATATGTTTAATTTTCTGTAGGCTTCTCCTGCTGTTATTTCCTCTTGATTAAATAGTAAATCCAGGGACTTCTGAAGGCATTTTGCTGCACTGACTTTAGTGAAATTCTTTTTAAAGGTACACGATTGAGGTATTAAACAGAACTTCCTCTGTGGTTTTAATAGCAACCTGGGTTATTAAATGGAAAGTATTTTATAAATACTTAGGGGTGCTTAGGGAGGAAAAGGACATTGCAGAGAATCTGAATGAGTTCTTTGCTTTGGTCTTCACTGCAGAGGATGTTGGGAAGATACCCATGCTGGAAACTTGCTTTGTAGGTGATGAATTGGAAGAGCTGTCACAAATCAACGTACGTGACTCTGGAGGAGGTCCTAGAGCAAATTGACAAACTAAATACTAACAAATCACCAGGACCAGATGGTATTCACCCCAGGGTTCTGAAGGAACTCAAATATGAAATTGCAGGCATACTGTTAGTAATTTGTAACCTATCGCTAAAATCTGCCACTGTTCCTGAGGACTGGAGGGTGGCAAATGTAACCCTGATATTTAAAAAGGGATCCAGAGGTGATCCTGGAAACTACAGACCAGTAAGCTTGACGTCTGTGCTGGGCAAAATGGTGGAAACTATCATTAAGAACAGAATTTCTGGGCATGTTGAAAAACATGGCTTAAAGGGGAAGAGTCAACATGGATTTAGTAAAGATGAGTCATGCTTCACTAATCTGTTGGAATTCTTTGAGGAGGTAAATAAGCATGTAGACAAGGCAGACCCGGTAGATATAGTGTACCTGGATTTCCAGAAAGCATTTGATAAGGTCCCACATAAAAGACCCTTGAGAAAATTAAAAAGTCACGGGATAGGAGATAGTGCCTTACTATGGAGGATCGGTAACTGGTTAAAGAATAGGAAGCAAAGAGTAGGACTGAATGGTCAGCTTTCACAATGGAGAGATGTAAAAAGTGGTGTGCCCCAGGGATCTGTATTGGGACCTGTACTGTTTAATGTATTAATTAATTATCTGGAAAAGGGTGTTAAGAGTAAGGTGATCAAATTTGCAGATGACACCAAGTTATTCAAGGTAGTTAAAACATGAGCAGACTGTGAAGAACTGCAACGGGATCTTATGAAACTGGGTGCTTGGGCATCTAAATGGCAGATGAGATTTAATGTGGACAAGTGCAAAGTGATGCAGATAGGGAAAAATAACCCAAACTATGAGTACGCAATGCTGGGTACTTAGCTAGGAGTTACCACTCAGGAAAGGGATATGGGAATGATTGTGGACAATACACTGAAATCCTCAGCCCAGTGTGCCTCAGCAGTCAAAAAAGCAAACAGAATGATAGTTATTCACAAAGGGATAGAGAATAAAACTGAGGATGTCATAATGCCTCTATACAAATCAATGGTGTGACTGCACCTGGAATATTGTGTGCAGTTCTGTTCACCCCATCTCAAAAAAGACATAGCGGAACTAGAAAAGGTACAGAGAAGGGCAACGAGAATGAGGCTCCAGATCCCTGCCCTCCTTTGCTCCTGCTGAGGTGGTGGATCCGTTCGGTTGGTTTTCCCCCGAAAACTAATGGGTCCCACAGAATTCCAGAACTGTCTGGAGGATTTACCCACTGACCTCGACAGTCTCTCTGTGATCATTGCAGAATCGAGCAATTGCAGTGAAAGAGGTTTCCATTGAAAACAGACCATTCGCCTGTGCTCCTGCTATGAGGAAACTTATGGGCTTTTTCACTATTTTTGTGAGTTCCCGTTCCATAATTGCTATTGTTTGGTACTTCTGGTAATTGTTCCTAGGCAGGAGAAGCCACACACCACATAACATTCCTTATATGTTGCTTATGTTTGCATGTGTACGATTGCAAGTTCACTATGTAACTTTCATCATTTCCTTCATTGGTCCTTGTTTTGGCTCCTTGTAAACTGCATTTTGACTGGTGTATTTCAAGTGCTAGCCCTTATTTTCTGCATTCTGATGCTGGAAATGGTCATTAAATGCTGGAAACTGACAAAAATTCTGGAAACTAACTGGCGGAAAAATCAGAAAATACAAAAAAATTCTGAAAACGAATGAAAAATACCAAAAAATGGCAGTCACAGGTACTGATTTTAACCACAGTGGAAACATGGATTCAATGATTAGTGAGGAAATACTGATGAACAGTTGCAAGTGCTCCCTAAAGGTATGTATTTCCTGATGGTACAAGAACAGTTTTTCTCGCCTCTACTCCAGTCAGTGGCCTGGTTGATCTGCAGTAGGAGACGTTGACTTGGGTCATTGACACAGTGGCACCCAGGCATCTGTTTTCTCCATGGTGGCAGCGTAGGTTTCCTTGGTTTACAGTGGACCTGAGACTGCTAAAGCTGGAGGGTAGCAGTTAGAGTGCAAGTGGCATTTGACTCGTTCCAAAGTTGACCAACAGTGGAAGAGATCATTTTTGAAGGACTGTGCCATGGTGGTGGAGGTGACAAAGAACGTTTCCTTCACTGGTACCATAGCGTTTGCAAAGTGCCATCCAGCAGAGTTCTTCTGCGTGCTTAAGGTGCAAATGCAGGCCCTGCAACATGTATTTTTCATAAGTGGTCCTTAAAAATGTGCATAGGTGGCAACTCTCCTGATGCCAGACCCAAATCTAGTTCATGGCTGTGGACTGTCCTTGGTTCTCTGGTGCATAGGAGTAATACAAAATAGAAACACAACTCGTTTATCTTAATCAGCATATGTAGATAGGACACTGAAAACACAAAGGAGACCAGGATGTTTCTTTGGTTCTTGCACTGAGTCCAGAGCAGAAGATCCTGGTAGGTCCCCATTGCAGACCTCTAATTCAGGTGACTGGCCTCAACAGCCATCGCAATTCTCTGCCCCCCATGTAGGGTTGCCACCTGCCCTAGGGTGGTTTTTTTACCTGACACTCCCATAGGCCACAATGGAAGCATAAGGTAAACAAAAACCAAAGGTGGCAGCCCTACCCCCACGGTTGTTTTTGCCATTGCCCCTACAATAGTTTCCTGGGGAGGAGGGATATTCTCCTCCAACTTCTCACAGATCAAGAGCAGAGCTATTTATTATGGGAGTAAACCACCTCTGGAGTCTGACTCAGTGGAGGAGAGGATAGCTTCTGTTCCTTCTGAGTTTAACTCCTAAACCAGGAATTTGTTGTAAGCAGAGTGGCAGCACACTTCTCCTCTCAGATCTTTTAACTCTGATCTCCTGTCCTAGCAGCAGGTTTCCTTCTATTCCCCTTGCCCGTTGACCCGCCTAATCAAGCAGGGCTTTTTGAGGGCCTGGGGTGTGTGTGTGTTGCACCGCCCCCTTTCCTTAAAAGGAAGAGGGTACACACGGCGGTGGCCTGGCTGCCGTGGGGCCACAGGCAACGAGGCATGTTGCCGTTGCAACCCCTTGGGAGCAGATATAAGGGCAGTCTCGCATCATAAGACTTGCCGGGTGCCATTTTGTTACACCCACCCGAGCCTCAATTGGCTAGGGTGGCAGCAAAGAAAAGGGAGCTCAGGGATGGGCTCCCAGAGTGACCTGCTTGTAGCCCCCTCATCCTCCACAGAGTCTCAGTAGAGGGAAAGAAGCAAGGCCCAACTGGCATTGCGCATGGTCGCAGGCTGGGCATTACACTCCGCCCCGCCCCCACTCTTAGGCACGTGCCCAGCGCCAGGCAGGACAGGCAGCAGTGTGCCAGTAGGTGTTTGCCCCCCCTCCCCTCCACATCGATAACATGGCCAAGGGTGGTGGGCGGGCCAAGGGCAAGGGCCCTGCAAAAAAGCCCAGGAAGGGAACCCCAAGGCGGAGAACGCGACATGGGTGGGTCACCAGCAGATCCCTCCTGGGTCACTGGGGACACATTTGAAGCCATTCTGGAATCCCTGCAGGCCAGATTGGGAGGATGTGAGGCTGCTCTCCAGCGGTGGGTGGATGCCTCCCCCCTCTACCCGATGTCCCCCGTTCCCCAATGACCATGAGCGGGCCCCCACCATTGGCTGGGACAAGGAACCAGGGACCCCCCACGAGGGTGGGGAGGTCCACTGTGGTGTTCCCTCTTATTTTAGGGAAGAGAGCCCGGAGAGACAGTGACCCAGAAGGAACCCCCAACAGGCAAGGCAGGACCAAGTGGCAACCCCTGAAAGACAACACCACAGATGGAACCCCCAGAGGGAGAGGCAGGACCGCGATCCAACCCCTGACGAACAGCCCGACCATGATCTCCAGCAAGAGAGGCAGGAGCAAGTGGACGTGATCCTAAGGAGAATGGCGGCCATCAAGGAGGCGGTATGCGAGGCCACCAACAGACAGCCCAGGCCAGTGCAATAGTCGGAGAATGCTGGCCTGGAGGTCCCCCTGACTGGGATGCTCACTTTAAGAACAGCTACCCCACAACAGTTGCATGCTTACTCGATACCTCCTCAGAGTGAGTACACCGGGCCCCTCTGTGGCAGGGGGGTGGGCACAGCCAGGCGGCTGTGGGTGCGTATGCCTCCCACTGCAGCCATACTCCCAATGCACTCACAAGATGAGGGTAGACTGACATCTGGGTGCCATGACCTGTACAGCAGGGCTCCCAACTTAACTTGGGGGCACCAACAATTGAGTACAGGCATTCAGGCCATGGCACCACAGGGTTGTACCGGACCCTCAATTGGTCAACAGCAGCACAGTG
Source organism: Sphenodon punctatus (assembly GCA_003113815.1). NCBI lineage: Eukaryota > Metazoa > Chordata > Lepidosauria > Sphenodontia > Sphenodontidae > Sphenodon > Sphenodon punctatus. Next base: position 290,259 of record QEPC01005257.1, read on the forward strand.
GGAACACACTGGCCGCTACACTCATTGGTTACAGGGGTGCCTATCCAAGCTCGCGGCAGCATAGTATGCACGCACTGACTTTCCCGTCATAAGGCTTTGCGCTTCAGGCAACACATGTATGGGACCCTCCAATGGCGTGTTGCCCCCATGCTTGCTACGCCAATCAGAATAGGCAGGAACCACTGTCACTAGCAGGTGGTTACGCAGCCATCATGGCACCCATCGGTGCCCACCTCCTGCAGGCCACCAGGGACAAAATATGGAAAGGGGAATATGTGGACGTGTTTTCGCTCCTTTTCACTGACCCCATCCCTGACCCAACAGCAAAGGACGAGCCCAAAGAAAGAGAACGTTTCAAAAGACCCAAAGCTGACTGGAATTGGTCTAACTGGTCGGTGGCCTTCTCCATCCTAATGGGAGTCATGGTGGAGATGTCTCCCATCAGGGCAATGGAGATTGTCAGGAGGGCCTTTGACACTGGTCACACGGTGCTACGATGAGGCCTTTAGAAAATGGGCATTCATTACCCTGGGCATGCGATGGGATGTTTATGCACAAGACCTTTGGTTGGAGTGCATGAACAACGCATCCAATGCCCCAAGAGTGGACAGTGGGCATGAGCTCGTAAGGTGGGGTGGGGTGGCACCCATTAATGACCCCTTTCAGGCAGATGGGTGCCGCACCCCCTCGAAGGGTGCCACCTGCTGGGAGTACAGTGGGGCTGGGAGGTGTGCCCGCTCCCCTTGCTGCTTCAGGCATGCTTGTGCCCATTGCAGCGGAAACCACCCGGCCAGCGGCTAATTGTGGCCGGGTCAAACAAGCCGGAAACAGAAACAGACAAGGGACGTACCCCCTGAGCGGTAACGGGGGCAGGGTGAATAAGGGCACGATTTGCCGGTGCGCCATGAGGCATTCGAAAGAGCCCTTAGTGAGTGCCTGGATAGGAATGCTGTGGACTATGTAGTGGAGGGTTTTAGGAACAGATTTCGAATACCAGCAGTGGGAGTAAAAATTAGACAGTGGGTGACCAATTTAAAATCAGTAGCTGGCTGAGAACATTTGGTGCACACCAAACTCCTGAAGGAGATCTACGAAGGCACTGGGTGGCAGGCCCGTTTCCCCAGTCCCCAATGGACGATCTGTATATTTCCCCCCTGGGTATTGTGCCTAAGAAGGTCCCGGGCAAATTTCACCTGAATCGTCACCTGTCTTACCCAAAGGGGGAATCTGTAAATGATGCTATCCCGGACGAGCTGTGCTCAGTCTGGTACATGTTGTTTGACCAGGCTGTTAAGCTGGCAAGGGCATGTGGCCAAGGGACACTGCTGGTGAAGTGTGACATCAAATCAGCCTTTTGTCTGCTGCCGCTTCACACCCTTGATTTCAAGCTGCTGGGATTTCAGTTCCAGGGAAGGTTCTATTATGACATGGCAATGCCCTTGAGGTGCGTGATTTCCTGAGCTGCCTTCGAGTGTTTCAGCATGCTCCTCAAGTGGGTGGTCCAGCACTGAACACGATCAAACAATATCCTCCATTATATTGATGATTTTTTGTTCATAGGCCAGCCCGGGACCCGGGACTGTGGACATTTATTGAGAGTCTTTGAGTCTGTGGCGGAGGAACTCAGCGTTCCTCTCTCCCTGGAAAAGACTGTGAGTCCAGTTACATCACTCACTTTCCTAGGTAGAGATATGGACACCATGCTCAGGTTATCCCAATTACCAGAGGATAAGCTTGTCTCACTCCAAGAGGCACTAAGGGCATGCATAGGGGCCAAGAAGGTCACGGTCAAGCAACTACAATTCTTGCTTGGCTTGCTTAATTTTGCCTGTTGGGTTGTGGCACCAGGTTGGGCTTTCCTATCCTGGCTATACAGCGCTGCCGCAGTGGATCTCCCCCAGCACTATCACATCAGAGTCATGGCTGACATGAGGGAGGACCTCGAGACATTGAGCCAGGTTCCTTGCAGAATACAATGGCGTCAGCTTTTGGAGGAGGCAGCTACTGCTAGAGGCGGAGCTCCAAGCCCAGTCTAACACCACAGGTAGCATCAGTTTGGGCCTGTACTTCAGGGACAAATGGTGCAATGCACCATGGTTGACCGAATTGGTTGAACAGGGAATAACCAGGTATCTCACCTTTCTCGAGTTCTTCCCCATCGTATTGGCAGTGCATCTGTGGGGCGAGGTGTTCGCAAACCAGGTGGAGTTATTTTGGTGTGACAACCTGGCAGTGGTCCAAGTAATAAATTCAATGTCATCAAAATCTGCCAGTTTGTAAATCTGATTAGTTCGTAAATTTGTGCAACAGTGCCTCAAGAACATTCTTTTTGTGTCCAAGCATGTCCCGGAAGTTAGCAATGGCATCGCCAATGCTCTCTCTCACCTTCAGATGGACCGTTTCCATCTGTTGGCTCCATAGGCCCAAAAGGATCTGGAGGTGGTGCTGCAGGACATCTGGACTCTTGGATTCTAGACCTGTTTCAAATGGTCCAGGGTTCCCTGTCGTCTAGAATTAGGGTAAGGTAAGCAGAATAATTAAAATGAAGACATCTCCTTAAGAGATGAGGCTGCAGAATGAAGCAAAAGCAGGGGCGGCCAGGTTCCTTCCAAGGCCCAGGAGAAAGGAGTGAGCCATACACTCGAGGACAGGGGTGGTCCATTGCCTTCCCTCCTGCTTCTAGTCACTACAAGGCTATGATGCCTTCACAACCAGCCTGCTGGCTGGGGCGAGAGTGACCTACAGCAGTTAAACGTAGTTAAGTAATGTATGGTGGCACTGAGGAACATCAGGCCGCCTCCACAAGTTTAAGTTAAGGATAGATAGGACTGGACCCGGAAGGACTCAGTCTTCCCCCCTTCGATTAAATTAGAATAAAGAGTGCAGCCTTTTAAATTCCAACCAACTGTGTGCGCATCTTCTTTTGGGGTGCGTGGCAATCAGTCTGGGACTGGAAGGGGTAGACTCAGAGCCTCCTTAGGCCCGAAATTTGTGCCTAAGCTAGGCCTGAGCCCAAATGCTTGGGCCCAACCCAAGCCCAGGCCTACAGTAGTCAGGCTCTTTTGACCCCCACCCTTCATGTTGTGATGTCACAGTGATGTCTTTGTATAGGGCAGAGCTATGTTGGGAAAAGGGTGGTGCACAGGCATTTTTCACTCCTTTCCAATGTGACCCCATTCCCCACAGAGCCCCATGACTTCACAACACTTGGTAGGGGGTGAGGTATCCTGCAGCTAGGGCGGCTGACACAAGTCAAAGGGGCTTGGGCAGAGAGCATACCCAAACTGGACCTTGGGACCAGTAAGGTCCCATTGGGCTCAGCTTGGGTCGCAGGCCTATAGGAAAAGAAGAAAATAAATGGCTGGCCTGGACTCCATCACAGGGTCATGAACTAGGGACTAGATCAGTGTTTGCTGCTGCTGCCAGCCACAAAGGCAGGTCACAGCAGTGACATAACTGAGCTAAAATTTGTGGAGGGGATGATGGATCCCTTTGACTTGCCCCTGCCCCCAATGATTCTGGAGCTGCGGGGGGAGAACATTTGTGGTGAACATGAGTCCCACACACCCCACTGTAATTACGCCCATGGTTCATAGCATAAGGAGCAGGAGGTTGACATGCATTCACGAGACAGTGGGGTAGCCTCACAGTCTAAAAAAGTGGCTGTGCAACCGGCAACTACCCAGCTGACCGTCAACCCAAGGTGTGACTGCTGTCACTGTTAAAAGCTTCCATCTGCACAACCTTACTCTTGGCCACAGACTTGTAATCTGTCTATTTTCCTGCCATTGTTCTAACCCCATGTTAAAAAAAAAAGAAGATCTCCAATTAGACTACTCCATAATGGGAATGAATTCACCCATTACAAGATTATCCAATAGGGTGCGAGATGGTTCAGGCTAAGAACTCTTCCCTGATAGACTGCTTTCAAGAGGAAGCAGGCGAGAATTTCCTTCCTTGCTCTGTTCTTTCTCATGAAAATGACTCTCTCTCTCTATTTGGGGTTTTGCTGGTGCAGTGGATTAAGTTCTAACTGATCATATTGAATGGCTGCACTTTAAATCCAACCTTTAGATTTCATCAAGGGTGGGGGACGATTTCCCTTCTGTGGGCCATTTTGAAAATGAGTACAAGTTACACAAGCCAGATAGAAGTTGAGGTTGGGAGAGCTTAAGGGGTGTGTTCAGAATGGGGGGAAGATGGGGATGATCCAGATCATGGATCTGTCTCCTATCCTTGAGTGCAGCATGCCCTCATCTCTGCTCCATTCTCCTGAGCTCAGTCTTTCAGTGCTTGGGGCAGGGACTGGATCCACAGGCCAGATCCATAAACTGGAAAGGGTCAAATAAAAATCAGGCTACATAGGCTGGAGGCTCCACATCCCTGATTCACATGAAAGAAATCTTCACAACTAGAAAGTTTAGCAGACTAAAAATCCAGGTCAATGGTAGCTGGCTGAGGCGTTGCTAGATTGGAATAGGTCCTGGTGCAGCCCCTGCATCTGCTCTTCCACTGATGCAGGTAGGAAGCAGCTGCATCAGAAAGCCACCCCCACCCGAGGTTCTTGGGTCTTGGCGTAGCTGCTGCACCACCTGTCCCTATTATAGCTGTATTCTTGTAGCTGGGATGTTTTGATTCAAGACTAAAACTTCATCTCTAGATCATCGTTGGGATTTCCCCTTTGCAATGGTAGATGGGGCTGTGGGAGAGAAATTCAGTGTTCTGAAAGAGCTGAAGGAATCTTGCACAGAGCCTGTCCTGCTTAGACCTACTCAGTATGGCCAGCCCATGTCCTCCACCATCACCATCACCTTTTTACACTTAACTTCTTCATTTAAGTTCAAAGGATTACAGAAGGTCGGCCTTAAATGAACCTCCAAGGGGAGGGAGTTCCATAATCGTGGTGCAGTCACTGAGAACGCCTCTCTGCATGCCCTAAAAACTTCACAGGCAGATGGTACCTGGAAGATGGTGCTCCTGGCTGACCTCAGAGTGTGCAACAGGGCATGAGGGAGGAGGCACTCCTTCAGATACCTGGGGCCCAAGCCATTTAGGGCTTTATAGGTTAAAACTGGCACCTTGAATTGTGGCTGGAAAGCTTTTGGCAACCAGTGAAGATGCTCAAACACAGGTGTAACGTACTCCTAGCAAACACCCTCCCCCCAACAGAAGATGGACTGCTGCATTCTGCACCAACTGCAGCTTCTGAACAGTCATCAAGGGCAGCCACACATAGAGTGCATTGCAGTAGTCTAGCCTCGTGGTTACAAAAACATGGATGGTGGCCAAATCCAAATCTGACAACAAAGGTCACAGCCTTCTCACTAGATGTAATTGGTGAAAAGCGCTCCTGGCCACCACTGCAACTCGGCAATCCAGGTGCAGCAATGGATCCAAGAGCATCCAAGGCTGTGAATTTGAGTGACCAAAGGAGGCTGGACCCCATCAATAACAGGGGAACCTTTGTCTCCCAGGTCACATGGCCAGCTGACCATAATCACTTCAGTCTTGTTTGGATTCAACTTATACCAGCTCACCCACATCCTACCCCCAATGGCAGCCAAGCATCCAGTAAGCACCAAGACTGCAGGACCTGGGTCAGATGAAAAAAAGAGAGAGAGAGTCGGGTGTCATCAGCATACTGACGACACTTCACTCCAGATCTCCATACAACCTCACCCAGGGGCTTCAGATACGCATTGAACAAGAGTGTGGACAAGATAGAGCCCTGCAGGATCCCACAAGGGAGCGCCAAAGGGGACTATGAGCCACTGCCCCTCACCACTGTCTGTGTTCTTCTAGCCAGGAATGAGCGGGCACGCTCAAGAGCATTCCTGCAAACTCCTGCCAGGTCACACGGTTGTGCCAACAACACCCCATGATCAACTGTATCAAAGGCTACCGAAAGATCTAACAAAATCAACAGGGTACAATTGCTGTATCAATTGCCAAATGGAGGTTGTCAACCAGGGCAAGCAACAAATGCAGTCTCTGTGCCATGCCCAGAACAAAATCGTGGCTGCCGTGGGTCCAGGAATCCAATAGCGCTAAGGTTCACCTGAAGCTGCGAGACAACCACCCATTCAATAATCTTACCTAAAAAGTAAGATTAGAGACAGGGCAATAGCTGTCAGGGGAATCAATGGCAAGAGATTTTTTTTTCAGCAGGAGTTGGACAAGTGCAGTTTTGATGCCTCCCCAAAGGGAAGTAGGGATGGGAAATGTAATGAAAATCGAAATCGGTTCAGAATCGGACAGACTTGATTTTAAATTGACTTTTAGACTGTATCAATTGGAATCAGTTATGATTCTGAGTAATACGAGCTAAATCCATGTGTCTGTCCCCAGCTCTGCCTCCCCTGGCCCTGGTTCTGGGCAGGGGTCCAGGAGAGGCAGAGTGGAGATAGAGGGACTGCGCAGGGTGGTGGTGGTGGTGGTGGGAGTTGCCTCCCAGAACCCTTGTCCAGCACCCCCATTCTCCAGACGTCATAGACGCCAATGCAGGGCCTGCAACATGTATTTTTCATAAGTGTTCCTTAAAACTTTGCATAGGTGGCAACCCTAGGCATCAGGATTGTTAAAGGAACTCTGGCTGTGGAGTCTTTATTACTAGTGATAGTGGGTGAAGCAATCAAACATGACTCCCAGGCTGAGTTTGAGGGGCTGTGTGTGAGGAGAGACAGGGGAGAATATTTTAGATGGGTGAAAAGCACAGCAAAGGTAAGGTAAATAAGATGAACACTGATAGTTCTTTTGGGGGCTGTTTTCAAAGAAGATCCAACTTATCTGCTGACGAAATTCCATTGATTTCAGTAGAGTTGCATCAGTGGGGAATTTGACCCCACATGTCTTAGGCTGAGAATATAAAAACTGACACATCAAAAGGGAGGGATCACTTTTGAAAAACAAGGCTTAATCAATAGATGTCCAGGCTTCCAGTGCAATTCAGTGGCAGGGCTGTTAATAGAACATAGGCCTGCCAGTTCCTTAGCCACTGTATTTATCACAGGATCACATTTATTTGTTGATCAAAGTGTTATATTTTGGTTTCATTCACATTGCTCTCACTTTAAAAACTGTAGGAAGCCAAAGGAGGGAAAGAGGGTTGGCGAATAGAAGATAATGGGGAAAGAAACAGTTAAAGAAGCAGCAAAAGAAAAATGAGAGTGGAAAGAAGAGCAAAACAGAGTAGAGAAGAGCAATGAGCCCAGAGCTGGGGGGAACATGGTGTATATTTTTGTCAGAGCTGCGTGCAGCTGACTGGGTCAGAAGGTTAATGCCCTTGTCTGATCCTCGTCAGTGCTAATAATGTATTACCGAGCTCCTGACTGCTCACTCCAGCTTGTTAATTGATTGACAGGGTAAAAAGGAAAATGACAGCGATTAAATTAAGTGAAACTGCACTTTAAATTATTGTCCGACCCTTGGAAACAACTTCCTCCTCTGCCTACCCTTCCGGTAGTGTTTATTCTACTTCCCTTCATGCCACCTCTCTCGCTATCGCTATCTCTCTTGCTGTCTTTTACACATTCCCATAAGTTGAAGAGTAAAATACATGGAGGTCTCCTTTTTGGTCTGCCATGAAAAGAATTTGAAACATGGACTCTTTATTATTATTATTATTATTATTTTATTTTATTATAAACATTTATATAGCGCTGGTCATATACCTGGCGCTGTACAGAACATACATAGATGCGGTCCCTGCCTCTTCCATGTTTGTGTGAAGGGCAAGGCTTGTGATTACACTCCAGGAAGAAGTACTTGCTATTCAAGTCAGTGCTTTAATTATTTAAGATTTTTAGGATGTCCTCTCTCCCCCTTGTTAAATAAGAGTTTGTTAGATTTTTCATTATTTCTGTAACACTTCATGTCACAATAATTTCTTTCACACTTTTAGTGTTCAAAGTGTTTTACAATCCTTGTCTAGTTCAGCTTCAGAATGAACCTGTGAGGTCATTATTATTCCCATTTTACAGGTGAGGAACTGAGGCTGAAAGAGAGAGCAACTTGCCCAAGGCCATCCAGTGAGCTGACCAAGGCAGGATTTGAACCCTGTCTCATTTCAAATTTATTTCAGGATGTAACCATTGGTCATTGTCCACATAAACAAACACATACAGCATACACAGACAATAGGCATAACAACATAAAACAGCCCTGATATAAAAGGGGAAAGCAAAATATGGGGGACCAGCCCACCACCAAAAAAATACCTCCCCAACAAGGCTGGGAATTAACTTAAAATACAATAAAACTTTAAAAACACAAGGAAACATCGTTTGGATTTACTCATAACAACCCATAACAGCCCAACAATCACATGGCCACCCCAAATTAGACAAACAGTACTCTCAATAAATGCAAGCAACGCCAGATACCTATTGTGCTTGAAAAGAGAGGAATTTCTGGCGTGCATTAAAGGCACAAACCAGAAAGGACATAACTGCCTGGGTCACTGGGTTGACAACATCCGCCAAAAGGAAGCGCGTCAATTCATCCGAGGTGCGCCCAGGCAGACGATCTAGAAAAATTGCCAGCCACAGGTCCCTCTGAGAGTCATACAAATGACAAAAGCAAAAAATGTGCCCTGTGCCCTCAATCTCCTGATTGTCAAAAGGGCAAAGTCTTAAATGCCGGGGGGTACCACTATAGCGCCCCTCCAGCAGCCGCGTAGGGAGGACATTTAGCCGAGCACATAGAAACAGCCACAATTTCCTAAAGGAAATCTTGGCCAGCAAATAATTAGCAGGAACTCCAGGACCCAATGTAGGGGGGACGTAGTCAGACAGAAAGGAACACGCTGACACTGCTGCACAATCTTCCTGTCTACTAATATCAATAAGTCTTTCCCGAACTAAGGCCTTAGCAGACCTCAGTTCCCTGGAGAGTAGAGCCGCTACCTCAAGGCCCAGGGAGGATATCTTGGCGCGGACCAAGCCCTCCCAGGAACTCACGTATGAATCTAAATTCAGAAAGGCCAGTAGACTCCCCGGAGGGGCATGGTGAATGGCGATCCACAGGCTTATCGCCTGGAACCATGGATAAATGTCCCAAGATATTTGCCCCAGTTCCAAACGAATGGCCGCAGCGGGGACTCCATTCGGAACCCTTAGAAGGAAATGAAAAAACCTTGATTGGAAATTGGCCAAGTCAAATGAGCGATGGATAGCCCAAATGGCGGCCCCATATAACAGTTGAGCCTTGGGTTTAGCCTCTAAGACCTGGCATGCTGGGGCAAAAAACCCACCCTCCCTTTTGTGGAAAAAACGTTGTATCATAGAGATACACCCACGGACCTTGGCTCCAATCACTGCAAAATGTAAATTCCATCCCAAAGAAGCCTGAAACCTAATCCCCAAATACTTGTAACTCCCCACCTGCTCAATCTGGACTTTATCAATATCCCAGGTGAACCTTTTCCTGGCTCGGCCAAACACCAGAACCTTGGTTTTGGAGTGATTTATTTGAAGCCTATTTTGGAGACAATAGGCCGCCAGCAAATTAAGCTGTCTCTGGAGGCCAACCCTAGTTTGAGATAAGATTGCCGCATCGTCGGCATATAATAGTATGCCAACCGAATGCGAGTCCAGTTTTGGGGGGAACAAGCGGGAGGCAGACATCAAGGGGACCAAGTCATTTAAAAATATCTTGAAAAGAGTCGGGGCCAGCACACATCCCTGTCTAACCCCAGAGGCTATACCGAACCGGTTAGACAAAGCACCATACTGATCCAGACGTACTGCCAGGGTAGAATCGCTATGGACGGCTTCCAACAAAGCCAGAAGCCTTCTGTCGATCGAGGACTTCCTTAGTTTTCCCCAAAGGAGCTTTCTGTCCACCGAATCAAAAGCCCCTCTAAAGTCCACAAAGGCACAAAATAACCTCTGGTGGCCTCTCGTATATTTTTCGGCCAAATACCCCAGAGTCAGACAGTGCTCGACCGTAGATCTCTGGGCCTGAAACCCAATCTGCTCTGGGTATATAAAAGATGCCTCTGACAGCCAGTTCTCTAAACGTCCTAACAGCTGCTTGCCATAGAGCTTAGCTATAGTGCTCAAAAGGCTGATTGGCCTGTAATTTGCTGGATGGAACCGGGAGCCACCCTTATAAATGGGGACTATTATTGCGTCACCCCATCCCCTTGGCATAAGACCACAAGCATTTATATGCGAGAAAAGTGCTGCCAACAAGGCAGCCCACCAAGTGACGTGCACTTTCAGCAGTTCCGCGGGTATAAAATCCGAGCCTGGGGCCTTGTTGGGCTTCAAGGAGGCTATCATTGAGGCAACAGATTCAGGAGAAACTGGTTCCCATTCGGGAAGGTCAGAGGGGAAACTAAAAGTCTCATCCACACCCTGTGGTGTTGGAAAAATGGATCGATAATAGGGTTCCCAGGAACTGGGAGGAACAACACACCTCATCTCCTGCCTATCAGATCTAAGAGCCCCATTTACAATACCCCAAAAAATCTTAGATTGGCCATCCTTGGCAGCTGCCACCAACCGCCCCCACAGAGTCTCCCGATATGAGGCCTTCTTAGAGCGCAACAGCACTTTATACTGGTGGCGTAGCAAAACATAATTCTCCTGAGAGGCCTGAGACCAACTTGCTACCAAAGAGAAATAGCAGGTTCTTAGTTTAAATTTAGCTAGCCTGCAGTCTGCATCAAACCAGCTCTGACGTTGGCCCTGAATCCTGCCAGCCGTCTTCCTTCTATCGCTAGGCTTCGAAAGAATAGATACCAGCTGGCCCACGATCTCACTGAAGGCAGCTATAGCCTCCTGATGACAATGGCCCAACAGAATCCCATTTCTCAGACCACAGCAAAAAGGACCGACCAAAACAGCCAAGACAGCTTCTGAAAGGTCCAGAGACCATGCCACCCTGACCCTAACCTCTCCCTCCCCTCTGGGGGTAATCGGTGTGACGGGACCCGAGAGACAGGCACCCGGCACTAACTCCAAGGAGATTGGAAAATGGTCCCCATAGGGGGCAAACTCAACGCAAAAATTACTTAAACATGGAATAATGCATGGGGAAATCGTGGCTAAATCCACCACACTAGCCCCCTGGTGTGCCACAAAAGTAAACTCCCCCACTTGGTCCCCTGACGTAGAGCCATTTAGGATAAACAAATTAAAACTCACCAAAAGGTGGGCCAAAGACAGTCCAGCTTGGTTAATGACAAAATCCCTGGAGCTCCTGGGAAGAAGGCCCGAGGGTAGGGGGCGGACACCCAAATTACTAGCCTCCCCCAGCGCCACATCATTTGGGCCAACCCGTGCATTGAGATCCCCGGCGAGAATAATCCCTGCCTGGGGATACAAGTCACGGATCTCCATAAGCATTTTATCCAACCGGTCCCATGGGGACTTACTGGGACCAAATGAGTTTATAGGGGGCACATAAACCGAAATCACCACAAGCTGGAGATCACCCCACTTTAAGGCCACACCCACCGCAAAGGGAGGGCACTCAAAGTTACCCAACACCTGCAGTCTTGGGTCAGTTGATATAAGGCATGACACTCCCCCCCGAGGCCGCCCCTTGGCAAAGATAGCTGTTGCCGGGACGGAAAAGGAGAGAAATCCCTGCAATTCAACTGGATCCTTCATCCAGGTTTCCTGGAGTAAGACAATCTGAAAATTATCAAAGCGGGAATAAAATAAACCATCCTTATCCCGGGCCCTCCAACCGGCAACGTTCCAAGAACAGATGGCCACATTCACTGGTAAAGGGCCCTCCCCCTTTCAACTCTTCCCCAGAGGCCTTGACCACAGGGTACCATTATTAATGGGGTTTATACCCTGAATAAGATTACGAATAGATTCCCGTAACCCCACTAAATTTGGGGAAGTCTGGGAGGTAGTGCCCGGCCGAGTACCTGTCAAATCTAACCTGGCTAAAACGGGAACTGCCTCCTCCAACGGGGAGCACTTTTCTGCCTGTTCAACCCCCAATAAAGACTGGACCCTGGTGGTATCCTTAAACTGAGAGGCAGATGTCAATGCCTCTTTAACCCTGTCTTCTGACAGTGTTTGCGAGGGCCTAGATACAAGTCCTGCTCCTTCCTGGGGGCAACCCCCATTTGCTATATCCAGGAGTCGCTGTCCAATGGGCATAGAAGGGGAGCATAGATCCATTCCCACACCAGGCAGATTGATCCCCGCCTGCAAAGCAGGCTGAGATCCAACACTCGGAACCCTTTGTCTATTTACAGAGGCCTGGGGAGTCCCCAAAGCTCCCGTAGGAGGCAATAAAGGCCTAATGCCATCTGAAAAGAAGACCTCACTGGCCCAAATCCCCCAGGGGTTTAAAACCACCGCTGAGGCCAAAATTCTTCTGACCCAAACTGAAGATCTGAACACTACCACCAGTCTGTAAGACCTATCCCGAACCGGAAGCAACTGAAAGGATACTATCTGCCACAATGGCAGGTAGAACTGCAGCAAAAAATTTAAATGGGATTGAATGGCCGCCTTCGAAGCCCAGAATGGAAGGAACCCATCCACATTGGGCAAAATCCTAAGGGCCACAGCAAAATTGTTTACCTTAAAAGGGGGATTACAGGGGGCAAGACAATACTGGGCTTTATTAGCTAGAACCCTCCTAACACCCACCCCTGGAGCAGCAGTTTGAGATGAAGCAACCAGGGAATCTGGCTTAGGACAAGGACAAGGCCCAGCCTCTGCCTGTCTAGTTCCCAAAAGGCCCGCACCCCTACCCTCAACTATTTCAACAAGTCTACTTAAAAGATCCCTCTGCAGCCCCAAGGACTTATTTATACCCTCCAACTGAGTAGAAATTAACTGTAATAGGTCCCCAGACCTGGTACTTTGTTTGAGGAATAAATCATAAGTGCTAATGTCCACCATTGGTAAAGAGTCAATTGAACCAGCGATAGGAGAGGCCTGGGCCAGATTTAAAGAGTCCACAAAAGTACCAGACCCGCCTGGTGAATCGACATTTCCATCCTCATCTGGCGATACGGCCAAAGGGGGGACCCCAGGGGGGGGGTAAAAAGAAATGGTCCAGCTTCAGTTGTTTTGACGCCAAAGTCTGGTCTGGCAAATCAGCTGCCACCGGGCGAGCTCTCTTCCGGGACATCTTGGGGGAACTCTTTTGTTTGGGGCTTGGTTGGTCAACGGGTTTGACTGGATCTTGGCGCTCTCTTTTCCTCGTCATAATATATATCGCCCTAGTAACCCCGCCTCCGACACAGCTGACTCAGATAGGTGACTAGAGAAACGCCGACACTGGATCGCCGCTCTGGAGCTCAAGGAAAAGACCGAACAGAACAGAATTCCTGGTCGGCGGTAGTCCCTCTCGATCTCTCTAGGGGCGCTCAAGGGGTGCAGATGGTACAGATGTTAAAGCCGCAGACAGGCGCAGTGCTTACAGTATGGGGCCAGGCAGCATACAGGTGAGAGCACTCACACCTCAACGAACACTCCTTCCCAGTCCGACCAGGAGGTGGGGCACTGCACTTCGTCCCCAGCAAACGGGCCCAGCTAACGGGCGACACCCTTTGGATGACGCCCAAGGGGGCCCCAGCCCCTGTTTAAGTAATACCTGGGAGAGAAGACAGCCAATGAAGGCCAGGCAGGGAAATCCACAGCTCCTCCCCAAGCTACTCCTTCCCCCAGCAGCTGCACAGGACACCGGATTTGAACCCTGATTAGGGCTGGGGCTGAAACTCGATTCTCACTTTTCTCACCAAGAATAAGTGTTCTCGGGTCATTCTTGCAAATGAGAATGAGCCAAGATTTGCCTGGATTCTCACCGAGAAAAGCGAGACTCTCACAAACAGCACTCCCCCGTGCCCAAACCTGGCTGACTCACCTGGCTGACTCTCCAGGTTGGCTTCTCTGCTCCACTCAGGTTGGTTCCTTTTCTCCTCTGCTAGGCTTCTCTGCGGATGCACGGGAGAAGTGAGGAGGTGGCTTCATATCTGGGGGGGGGGGGAACCTGTGCATGCAAAAAATCCATTTGTGAATGCACAGTCCTTTTCCAAAATGGTGCCAGCAGCATCGCCACCATTTTGGAAAAGGGCAGATGGTCTGCACATGCGCAAATGGTGCTTCACATAGGCAGAATGGTTGCCCTTTTCCAAAAAGGCAGCAATGCTGCCAGTGCCATTTTGGAAAAGGGCTGTACGTGCGAAGAATGGCCCCGGCAGCCATTTGGTGCATGTATGGTGATTTTTGTATGTGAGATATCTCACAAGATTTTGTCCTGGGGCCGAGAACTCGTGAGATATTTCACAAGAAATTCTAAGACAGATTCTCATTTCTGTCCTAACTCTGCTCTCTCGGGACCAAGTCCAACACCTTATCCTCAAGGGTACACTGGCTCTCTTTTTTATGTTGTTAAGTCTTACCCGGTGGTGGCATCTAATTAGGAATGTGCCTGTGAGGGTGTGTGAGTGGTGAAATTAGTTTAGTTTTCCATCAGCTCTACCAGTGACTCAGCTCATATCAAAGTTCATATCGCTATATAGATTGGGGTGAGCAAACTGTGACTTCAGAGCCACATGCAGGCTCTTGGACAGTTCAAGTGCAATGCTCAGAGCCGTAACTAGCCTATGACCAATGTGACAGTGGCCACATGTGCATTTACATGAGGGGCACCAACCAACCATGCCCCAGGGCACCTGAACCATCAGCTGTGTCTGTCATGTTGCAGCTGCCTGCCCCAGACTCCCTTAGTGCTTACCCAGTACTAATGGGTGGGTGTGGGGCTTTCCCACGTGGCCCCCCCATTAGTACTGGCTAAGCACTCCTACTTAATGCTGGCTGCCAGAAGCAGCAGTAAAGAGAGTCTGGGACAGGCAGCCACACTGACAGACATACAGCTTATGATTCAACTGCCCTGGGGCATGGTTGCTTGGCGCCCCTCTTGTAAATACATCTGTGGCCATCACCACGTTGGCCATAAACTAGTTACGGCTCTGGCGTCTCTTAGCCAGGGTTAGTCCTGGGCCCCCACTGCTTAAATGGTCTTGTGTCTTAACTTCATTGCCATCAGTTTCAGCGGCTGAATTGCAATTGCTCCTCAGAATCTCGATAGCTGGGACTACAGAGCACCGGTTGCCAGCCAATCGCAAAACAGGAGAGATTTGTGGACATGCATCGGATAGCATGCCGAGCCAAGTTCAAGGTGTTGGTGATGACTTATAAAGCCCTACACGGTCTTGGCCCCTCATACCTTAGGGACTGCCTCGCCCTCCGCGCCCCAGAGCGGCTCCTGCGGTCTGCCGGGGGTGCCTTCTTGGAGGTCCCCCGTGTTAAACGAGGGGCCACAATGGAGAGGGCATTCTCGGTAGTGGGGCCGCCACGGGAGTTCCATAGCCACTATGGAACTCCCTTCCAGAGGAAGATCGCCTGGCCCCTACCCTGTTAACATTCCAGCGAAATTGTAAGACCTGGCTGTTTGCCCAGGCCTTTGGGAGGGAGGGTGAGTAGGGTGGGTTTTTTTTAGTTCCCCCACCTATTGAGACGACTGCGTGACCGGGGGGGTCTGGATGGGACTGTTCTTGAATGGTTCCGTTCAGTCCTCTCGGGGAGGAGTCAGCGGGTGGTGCTGGGGGAGGAAACATCGAGCCCCCGCGCCTTACCGTGTGG
>QEPC01005257.1:313030-326844 GCA_003113815.1 Sphenodon punctatus
TGCGCCCCTCTCCCAGCCACAGAGGAGTGCCTGCCGGGCTTCCCCGGACACCTGCAGGGCCCTGAGCTGGGCCAGGGAGCACCTGTGGACGTGGTGGGCTCTCCGGGCCCTAGCAGCGCTCCGGGCAATGGTAACCTGCAGATGGGTGCCCAGGTGCACCTCAGCGGTCTGGATGTGCAAGAGATGTGCAAGAGATCAATGTGCGAGCAGTACCACTCTGCACAGAGGGCTAGGTGTATCCCGCAGGCGCCCAACCAGCCTAGCTCCATGGTGAACATTGCCCCGGGTGTGGGGCAACTGGCCCAGTTATAGGCCGGGGCATGTGTAGCACTGCCTGCGGGTCGCGAACTGGGGCCTTGCTGGTGGCCCCTGAGTGGGAGATGGGTGGTCCCCCTCCCGGCTGCCCGGGCAGGCTCCTGCAGGGCGGCCATGCCGGGGAGCTGGGGGCAGTCTATTGAGCGCACCTGCTGTCCCGTGCACCAGGCCCCTTGCAGGTCCGGCCTGCGCCTGGGCATGTGCGGGCTGCAGCTGCATTCCTGCTGTCAGCAACCTCCCACCTCTCAGTGTAGCTAGCCTGTTGTCATCGCTGCCCTGATTAGTGTGCATGCTGTCCTGTCTCTGAGCTCTGTTCCAGCAGCAGTGCTGGGTCCGCACCCCACGCCTCGCTCGCTCACCATGCCATGTTGCGGCCGGTGGCCTTGAGGCCCCTTCTGCATCCTCTCCTGTCCCTCTGGGGTTTGTAGGGCCCCTCTGTCCTTGCACTTAGTCTCCTTTGCGTCCTGGACCATGGCTGGCTGTGCTTTCACCGGGCTCCCAGCTCCCAGCACCCATAGGGTCCCCCCATCGCTAGACCTTCCGCAAGACCATGGCCCTAAGTGACCTGTGGCATTCTCTGGCCGTGCAATTGCTCCTGAGCTGCCCAGACAGCTTGTCCGGTGCCTATGTGAGTCTGAGCTCGGGGCTGCGCTACTTTGGCTATGAGGCGAGTGCCCGCGATTGCCGACTGCATGCGGAGACCCTGGGCCTGATTCCCTTTCCCGATGGTCGTGT
Organism: Sphenodon punctatus; assembly: GCA_003113815.1. Classification (NCBI taxonomy): domain Eukaryota; kingdom Metazoa; phylum Chordata; class Lepidosauria; order Sphenodontia; family Sphenodontidae; genus Sphenodon; species Sphenodon punctatus. Next base: position 314,081 of record QEPC01005257.1, read on the forward strand.
CCCAGAGATGAGGTGCTCACATGTGGGGTGGTCAGCAGCGGAGACCATATCTGCTCTGTGTGCAGCCTAGCCACCTACACAGCCTGTCTGAATGAGGGGGGCCCTGCCCTGGCCATGTCCTACTTTGACTGTGTTCACGGGGCCCGTGGGTACCAGCGATCGCGTGGGGCGGTGTATCACCATCTGTTGGAGCTCAGTCACCTTCTGTGGCCCCCTCCTGCTGACTATGGCTTGTCTGAGCCCACTGAGGTGGAGCTGGCGGCGCTGTCCGGTGTGTGGTCCCGTTCCGATGTGCAGTTGGGGCTTGCTGCGCAGGATCCCTTTGAGGCGTGCTACCTGGTCGCCCACCACATGTCTGCTGGGCTACCATCGGGGCATGATTCAGTGGCCGAACTTCATTCAACTGGCAGGCCACCCGACCCCAGGCCCCTTCGTTGTCCCCTGCAGCTGGCTGTGAGGCCCTCTGTGCCTACCGTGCCCTGGTTGGTGGTCCCGCGGTGAGCTTCCACCTCCTCCCCACTGCCGCAGGCTGCTGCCTGCTTCCTCCTTGATGTCCCGGCCTTGCAACTGTGCTGCCTGTTTCCCGGGGTTCCACTGCCCCTGCATGTAGCTCCGGGCCCCCATCAGCCCCCCCATTCACCTCTGCAACCGGTGCTCCCCTCCATGGGTGCCTTCTCCTGTGGCCGAGTCCTGCTCTCTGTGCCTCCACCCAGTTCCCTGGGTTGCTGCTGACCTTCCTCATCCGCTGTCGCTACCTCCTGTGTGTGACTCCCCCTTGGGTGCCTATTTGACTGCAGGGTTCTGGGGTCCCTGGTCTTCACCTCCCGGCATCTGCCCGTGTGTGTGTGTGCATCTGTGGACTGCCTGCACTGCTCCAGCTCTCCTGTATCCCCTCCATGGCACCCTCGCCGGCACTTGGGTTGCCTGTCTGCCTCCTGGGCCATTCCCGGGCTGCTCCCTGTTCTGTGTGGCCTCCCCCTGTGCCTGTGGTATGGCATTTTGGGGTCCCCCCATTCCGGGACTTCCTGTGTAGCTGTGGGGGTGCCTGTGTAGCCTGTGCTGTTGTGGGGGTTCTGGTTGCCGTTTCACGTGTCCTGGACGGCCCCTGGCCCGGTCCTCCCCCTTCTTCCCTGTCACCGGCCCCCCTCCCCCCTGTGCCCGTTGTGCCATGTGTGTTGTCTGTCCCGCTGTGTCCTCCCTTCCCTTCCTTTCCCATGCGGGTGTGAGTGTACCCAGGCATGTGTGTGTGCTGTGTGTTCCACTGTGCCCTTGTTGTCTCTGTGCCTGCTGTGTGTGTTGCCTCAGCGGCTCTTCTCCCTCTTCCCCCTCCCTTCCCGTTTCCCTTGTGTGGGCGCTTTTGATTTCCTATGCCCTCAGTTGGCCATGTCTGCCTCCTGCCCCTCCCTGGTGCCTTCTGGGTGTTTTGACCACGGCCGGGAATCGGCGTCATGTCTGTTGCGCTGCCCCAGCCTGTGGTCTGAAGGCCTGATTCCCGGCCATGGTCCCAGTCCCATAACGTCTGTTCGGGGCCTTCTTTGACCACGGGCGGTGGTTGATCAGTTCACCACCACTGTGGTGACTCGCTTAACGTCTGAAATCACCCTCTGTCTCTGGCACAAAATCTTGTGAGAGATCTCGCAAAAACAAAAAGGGATTTTCGTTCAGCCCATGGCCCCTAAGTGTTAACTCTATGGAGGCCATTTAATGCTACTGCTGTTTACAGCATAATAGCATTAAGGTTGGGCTGACATTTCATTTTGAATGAATATTTTGACAGAAACTGATATTTTGACACCGTAGCTGGCCAACTCCTTCAGCTGGGTAAAAAAAAAATAATTCAAATCAAAATCTTGACCAGTACTGAAATTCCCATCTGAAATTTCTAATAAAATTGATCTCAGCCAATTTACACTAGCTAGGGAGTAGGGATGTGGCTCAGGACTGATTGTTCCTACTTGCTTATGTATAGAACAACACTCGGTGAAAACAAATGAGAGATTAGCTCACTGGGTCTCTCCATGGAGCCCACATGCAGCCACCACTTGCAGGCTGTATGTGACGAACCGGACAGATGAGTAGGTGTCGCGCTCCCCACTCCCCTCACTGATGCACAGTTGTGGTGACCCCTGGGTACAGGAAGCTGCCCCCACTGTGATTTTCAACAGTTTTCTTGTTTATTTTTCCTTTTTGGAGTGAAAGTACGTAGGTACGGTGCCCGTGAGAGTGAGAGCAGAAGGAGCGCTTGCTCCCTGGGCCTCTGTAGGCTAAGTCTGAAACAAGAATCTGAAGTGATTCTCATGGGATATCTCATGAGACTTTGCCTGGGGATTGAGATCTTACTGTGATCTTGACCCTGGTGTGAAATCTCATGAGAGAGCTCAGGGAAAAAATGAAGGTAAAAACGAAGGTAAGTGGTGGGGGGAAAGGCCACCGGGCCATTCTGAGCATGTGTAGACTAGCTGGCCTTTTCCAAAATGGTGCTGATGCCGCTGGCACCACTTTGGAAAAGGGCTGCACATGCTCAGAACCCTAACCCTGGCGGCCATTTGAGCATTCACAGTTACTTTTTTAAAAAAAATTGCCTCCGCCTCGGAGGCTTCCTTCTTTCCCCCACAGGAGTGCCCTCCACTTTTTTTTTTTTGCAGGTGTGGGGGAAGCCTGTTCTGGAGATTCTCACCTTTCTTGGTGAGAATCCAAGCAATTCTCAGCTCATTCTTGTTTAGAAGAACAAGCCAAGAACCTTGATTCTTATCAAGAAACGTGAGAGAATACCGAGGTTGAGTTTCAGCCCTACTCTCGGTGCTCTGCCTGGGACTCTATGGTCCTGGTGAACCTGTATGTGCACGGAAGCCATGTGCACTTTAACAGATGGGAGGTGGCCACGTGGGCATGCATTTGTCTGCCTTAACCAGCGGGTGTCTGCACAGTGGGCTCCACATTCTCCAGGATGATGTAGCGAGTGGGGACTGCAGGGCGGGTAGGTGGCGGGTACTGGCAAACATCTGGCAGCCACCTAGGAGACGGGCAGGTGGCCACTCACCTGATGTGGGCTATTGTGAGCTACTTCTCGTCCGGTAACACCGACTGAGTCATTCATTTACAGCTCACTTACATGCCTCACTTGCTAATACTGTGTTTGGGAGTCATGCCTTTTATTCAACAGAGCTGGTTTTACGAGGGTGAAGACTCTAAAAGCATTTAATGTATTTGAAAACCAAGTTATATGCATCTTAGAGCATTTTACTGATAATAGGAACCCTTAACAAGAGGAAAGGATTAATCAAAAAGAATCTCCTTGAGATCATAATATTTTTGGAGATATCAGTCAAGACTGATCTTTCTAGAGAGATTTAGCTTTCTGATTATACACTTCCCCCTTTATTAATGCATATGCCAAATCCTTAGACTTGTCTCTCTAGCTGTAATATCCTAGATGCTGTTTCTTAGAACTTTGATTTAATTTTCATTCTTTTATTTCTGTTTCTTGAGATTTTTCTAACAATTAAAATTTGCAGTAATATAAATACATACGCTTTAAACAAGTAAACATCAAGGTAACCAATTTTCATTTCATAAGTTACCATTAAAAATAGTTGGCATGATATATATATATAGAGAGGGGAAATTTTCTCATTATTATGTCCATAGTAATTCTCTTTTTCGATTGTGGATTAGCCACGGGTTACATTAGTGGGATTTGCTGCACATAAATGAGGAATTAATCCCATATTTTGATTCTTATTTTTAAATCTGTATGCCCATAATTCCACATCTATTTTGAACATAACAATAATAAAATATAATATTGATATTGATATTAATAATAGTAATTTTTAGCCAGTCATCCAAATGTCAGAGAAATTTTTTCTAGTGCATCGCTATTGCATATTTTCCTGCTAGAAACAACATTTTTACTAGGTACATAGAGCTTGCTTTGCCAACTTGAGGATTATCAAGTCCTAGGAGCTCTTCTTTTGGGGTGAATTCAGTATCTGGCCTTCCAATCCTATTCTTGGGATGTCTTATTATTTGTTTCCAAAAAGATTTTATGAAAGGACAGAACCAAAGAATACGTTCCAAGCTGCCATGTACATCACAATTTCTTCTGCACATCTTATGCCAAGTGTAGCCCAAGTCCATTTTGGGTGTTAACAAATGTGACAGTGCCCCGCTTTGGCCCACTGAAGCCCACTTTGGCCTGCAAGCCAGCAGCATGTTTGTTTGTGCTCCACCAGATGTTCACCGGGGATTGCTCCTGGGCATGTCAGCAGTGAGTCTGGGCTGTGAACCTGGAGACCTCTAGGATTACAGTTCAGGCTACCGTCTGCCCAAGCGGGCCCAAGAGGGCCAAAGCAGGCTATAATGTTAGTTATGTCCCGCCGTGACCTGGCCCAGATCAGGTCCACCATGGTGACTGTCATTGGCTGCTTTGGCTGCCTGTCATGGTGGGGGTGGGGCGCTGGGCACAGCGTGGGGGTGGGGATAGGCAGTCGCATGTTTGTGTGGCTCCCTGCCCTCCCTGGTGGCCCAGCAGCCAGCACGTTAGTTGGTCAGCCAGACCCAGTTGGGACTGTGTTGCCAGTGGGTTCCCAACCAGGGTAGGGTTGTGATGGCAGTGCTCCACTGTCGCTTCTGTGAACACCCATAGAGTCAGAGGATGTTTTCTGACATGACGGCACTGAAGCACTGCCATGGACTTACCCACACCAGAGTGGGGCCAGCATCATGGCCAGGATCTGGTCAGCCCCTTCAACTAGGTGGCTGACAGGGGCCTGGTGGTCAGGGATGGCAAGGAGACGCATGGATGTTCATCAGCCCTGTCCTGCCCCCACACTATATCTAGCAGCCTGTCCCCCTCCCTGATGGGTGGCCATGACAGCCAATGATGGCAGCCAATGATGACTGCCATGGTGCCCGGGCCTGGGCCACTCCAGACCGTGGTGAGTAACAGGGCCGGCCCGAGGCATGTGCCATCAGTGCCCAGGCACATGGCCCTATGAGGGGAGGGGCCCCGCACCGCTGCGGGCTAGACTGACAGACGCCGCCGGTTTTTGTTTTTTCCCCACTGGGTGTCTCTGAGACAGTTCTCATGGAGGGAGAGGGGTGTAAACTTCCTGGGAATCCCTGGCCAGTTATATGCTGCAGAGCTGAGCTGACACAGTCACGTTGCAGGTAAGTAACCAGCCACCCCTCATCCCCTGAAAATCCCCCCCCCCATTCTAGGGAGTGCCGGCCAGCTTTTGGGGCCCCGCAACAAGGCTTGGCACATGGCCCCTGAAACCCTTGGGCTGGCTCTGGTGAGTAAAGTGGGTTCTTAAACATGAAAGCCTGCTTTGGTTCCAACCATGGTGGGGACTAGCTCAAGCTAAGGACTTCCCCAAGTCACAGCCCAGGATATCAACTGGTGGGTAGGGTACAACCTAATGTGACTGTGGCCCACGGTAAAGCTGGCCACTGTCACACCTGAAAACACCCAGAGAGTCCCAGGGATGGAAGGGAACTCAAAGGTCATCTAGTCCAGTCCCCTGCACCATTGCAGGATTCGCCAGACCCAGTGAATGTTTTTGATGCTGGAATTTGAAGCATATCTTACTAAGTAGAGTGCAGTGTTGTCTTATGGGCTTCCACAAGAAGCATCTCCACTAGAAGCCCCACCTTCTGTCTCGCACACCCTTAGATCCAGATCCTTGTGTCTGGCCAAGGAGCGTTTGTGTCATCAGTGTGTCTAATGTCAGGATAAAGGTGACTCTAAGATACCTTTCTACTTCTCGAATGCTTAGCTCAGTTGGTCCTTGGGATGACAGTGTTATTTTGAGCAAGCCCCTTAGATACTTCCCCATTGACCTAGAATCTCTGCAGCATATCAACGTTTGCCTTTGTCTCCGCCTAAATATGTCCTCTCCCCACCTAGAAATGTACATCCCATGGATAAGTTTGTGGTGTAGTGCTGGCTAAACTGGGTTATTGCTACAGGAGGATCCCAGCCAGGGCAGTTCTCTAGGCCTCATGCCAGAGTGACACAAACGGACAGAGCTGGAGGTGATCACTAGGTTCTTACACTCTAAAGCAACTACATTGGGTGTAAACAGAAAGACGGCAGCCCCAGTGCTGGCCGCACCAGCCCTCTTCACCCCTGGACTGGCTGGTCCATCTGAAGGCAGCCCACCAGATCTTGTAGCAGAACAGGCTGTGTGTGTTCTGGGGCAGGCCTGCTGGCAGCACTCCAAAACATCCCAGAGCTCTACCAGCAGAGTGGGCTAGCCAAACCCAGGGCACCAGCCCAGAGTGGAGCTGCTTTCCATCTGCTTGGCGGACCCACACTGCAGCTTCACTCCCAGCTAGCTGTTGCCCTGGCAACACCATAGAGCTGCGGTTGCTAGCCTAGAGCCTCAGGCGATTGCCTGCAACTCTATGGGCGCTTTTAGATGATCCCGCTCACAAGCGGGATCGTTCAGTGCCGGCATGGGGCACCCGCCTTCCTCGCTACGCCGTGTCTGATGTTCAAAAGAACATCAGACACGGCGTGGAGCGTTTGTGTGCATGCGCACCCTTCTGTGCGTGCAACCTCGGCCAAAGAACCAGGAAGTGCGGTGTGAAGCTGGCACAGCGATGATCCCCCTTGAAGGGGGCAGGATCACTGGGCCGTCTTCACGCGGCAGAGATCCTACGTTCGCGCGCGCTAGGAATTTAGACGAGCGGCAACAATGGCGGCTGATAAAGGGCTCAGCCACCATTTGCGTCTCGTCTAAAACTGCCCTATGATGTGTGTGTCAGTGGCAGCAGACAGACTGTAGCCAGGGGGACTGCTGGGTTTGTCTAAAGCGGACCCAAGTGAGGCTGGAAGCGGAGGGACATGAGGGTGGATCACTGGAGCAGCTCCAGGGGGTGGGTTGCCCCCACGTCCATCTAAAAACACCCATTATCTTTCAAGAGGCCTGAAAAGCCTACCTCTCTATTGTTTCTCTCTAGGGAGAAACAAACACATAAAACAATAGGAATAAAAAGCCCAAAGAGAACACAGCACCTACTAGACTCCATTTGTCAGTCAATTGCTTTTCATTTCATCCTGTCCCCTGCTTGTATCTTGCTATTTAGCCTGTGAGCTAGGGATGGAGCTAGTCACACTGAACTGTTGTCATGAGAAATGTGCTCCTTAGGATGGGCATGTGGTGACTGCGCAAACTCTTAGTAGTGGTATCAGGCTCATTGAAGTGAATGGAATTCATGCTAGCTCTAATGCTGGTTATTATAAAAATAACAATGTATTCTTACAGATTTGGGCTCTTTCAATTTGATATAGAACATACTGCATTCAAAGGTTATTCTGAATTTTACATGGGAGTCATATGTCTAAAGGCTAGGGCTGCCAAAGCAAAATTGAACATGTCCCCGGCTATGCCTTCTTCAGCAGATATCACATTGCATTACTTTGATGAGACTAAGCAAATTCTTCCAGTTGTCTTAATTTTGTCCACATGTCAGTTTGTGTTGCATTTGCAAGAAGCCTTTGACATTTTCTAGCCTGCCTTGTTTCTCCTGGTATAATTATAAGACCTAACATAATAATTACAACATGTATCCTATTTCAGTGAATTGTTGACGAAGTGGAAGACGAATTGGCATGAGGGAGGGTGGAGGTTCTCTGTGGTGACTCAGTGTAATATCCATCTGTGGCAATCTAGCAGGACATCCCATCTGGTCCATTGGGAAGTCAGATGTGCTCACCACCAGAACGGGTAAGCAGCACAAACATATAGTATGGCTCTTTCCTCTCTAGGCTGAGCATGATGAGTGACACATTTCTAATTCTTGACAGAGAGGTCATTGATCAGAAGATTCCTTTGGGGAATGGAAACTGGAGAGTGGGTCTTTGAATGACTTTGATCTACCCAAGCCGGCAGACCAGAGAGTGAAGTAAAAATAAAAAATAAATGCTGGCTTCTTTGGTGGCAAAGCTTACTTTACACATACCGTTTATGGCCATGTCTTCCAGAAGTTTTGTAGGAATATGGATTGATGAGGATGAGATGTTATTAACAGCTTTGTCAGCGCTTCCTTGTGTTAGGACACGGATCCACTCCCACGAGTAAATATTGGGAGCCAGTACCCCAATATGCAAACAACTCTTGAATTTAGGGGGAATTAGCCAAATTGATTTAAAAGGGTCTGCACGTGTTCAATGGGATCAGTGAGGACATGATGCACTGCCAGCTGGCTGGAATCTCCCTCCCACACCCTGACACAAAAAGGGGATACTCTGATACAAATAAAGGAGGTTTATTGACACAAGACTAGGTATTACATAGAAATAAGTTCTATACCCTCCCACCCAAACACAATTGACACATACACACAGTATTTCACAAGCAAAACCCTCCAGTCTGGTTACTCTTGTGAAACGGGATGTTGCAAAAGTGCCCTCTGCCGTATAAGTGGCGGCAGGGCGTTTGTCGCCCCCCCCCCCCGCTCTAAGAAACGAGCGGGGCAGGCAAAAACAGTAAGCGCTGCAAAGTGCAGCGCTTGCAAAATGCTGGATCTGTCGGTGGGGGTTGCCCTGGCAACCTTCCCGACTGCGCGAAAAAGAACCGCTCTGATTGGCTGCTGGAGCCACATGAAGTGGCCAGCAGCATTGTAGAGCGTTCACTGTTCATTCCAGGACAAGCAGGGAACGGAGCATCAGCCTCGCGCTCCCACAACGAGTTTTGGGGGATCCCTCAGGGCTGCGAGGCACCTGGAGAAGGGAGAGGAACAGCATGGGGTGCACAAAGAAGCGTGCCCCCCAAAATCCCAAAGCAGGGATGGCAAGTAGGGCTGGGAGTGAGTCCCAGTCAGAAGGAAGAGGGGGGGGGTCCCTGAAGGCCCGAGCAGCGGGGAGCCACAAACACCAGGCCAAAGGGCCCAGGCTAAAAAAGGGGGCAAAAGAGGGGCGAGCTCAGCACCCCCTCCCACGCCAGCGGGGACTGCGCTGGAATGCCTGGCCACCTGCAAGGCCTTGGTGTTTGGCGTTGGACGCAGCGCCGCGATGGATCCTCCCCCCCAGTTGGGGAATCAAGGCGCATAGAGTGTGGGATAGCCCCCCAGGAATGGCCAGGCATGAGAGACGGGAGCTGGGATTTGTACGGGGCTGGGGTTTCCCACCCCAGCCCCGGTAGTTCAGGCCTTAGGAAGGGCCTTCTCTGCACCAGGTCTAGGCGAGAGTGGGGGAGGACTGATTGCCAGTGGGATCGATGAGACAGACACAGTCCCATGCAGAAGGGGAACATGGACCATCGTCACTCCTGAGAGCTTTTCAGAAGAGGCGCCCCCAGTGTGCAGACAGGGAAGGGATGGGGTGGAGTACCACTCCCCAGGGCCCACAACCCCCGTCTCCCCCCCCGCAGCGTGGCGGGGACATGGGGCAAGCGGCTAGCAGGGGAGAGAACGAGACTGCACAAATACAGCAAGGGGGAGCCCCCCCCCTTACTATGATTACAGGTCTCCCATGAGGGAGGAAACAACAGAAGCAAGGTTGGAGGATCTGCATATCCAGGCGAGGATCGCAGCAATCGAGCAGGCCCTAGCAGCCAGGAGCAGGAGTGGCACGTCATCGGTGCAGAACCCCATGGTAGAGCCAGGTATGTGGACAGGGGCAGATGGGACCCTGCCTGGCCATGGGACAGTGCAAAATGTATGGGGGGAAAGGGGGAATATGCCCTCTTTTTACCAGCATGCCACGGGTAGTGGGGGAGGCATACCCCCATACGATATATGTCAAGGTGGCTCCAGGGTTGGCACTCAAGCAGGGAACGCCATTGGACCAGGCCTTAGATCCCCACTGGCAAAAAGGCCGCCACAGTACTTGTGGTAGAATGGGAGTTGGGTACAGGTGGCTCCCCTAGCCGTAACAGGAGGGAGCACAACACAACCTCTTGGGCAAATAGGAGCAGTTACAGGGAACAGTAGTGCAGCGCAGGGTATGTTTCAATCCCAGCAGGCACTACAGGTCTGGACACATGCCCCCCCGGCATCTATTTCATACTCTGCTTTCGAACGCAGAGGTAGGGCAGTGGGGGGCGATATCCCGCCAACTAGCTCCGTTAGGAGGAACATATACAGACTTATCCATGCTGATAGGTGAGCACCTGTTGCCTGCCACTAGAGAAAAGATTTGGCATGGGGATTACATGGATTTGTTTGCCCTCCTTTTTAGTGATCCCATAGTGGATCCAGGAGAGGATGATGAGAAAAAAGAAAAAGAAAAGTACAAGAGACTTAGGGCAGACAGGAATTGGGCCAACTGGATGGCAGCCTACGCAATTTACCATGTTAGAAATGTTCCTGGAGAGAGGGGCAGTTCTCCTTAAATATGGGGAAATAATCCGCAGGACCTATGAGACTGGCCCCCCAGGGGCCTGGCTCAGATACGACGAGGCCTTTAGGCTTGGGCCTTGTTCACCCCAGGTCTTAGGTGGGACATCCATGCCCATGACCTGTGCTTAAGCTGTATGAGTGATGCCACAGGAGCACCCAGGTCAGACAGTGGACACCTATTGGTAAAAGGGGGTGGTGGTGGCCCTGGTTAATGACCCGAGTAGGGCCTGGGGGAGGCAGAGTACAGATGGAACTGCTAGGCAATGCTGGGCCTTTTCCCACACGGGCGGATGCCCCCGCTCATTGTGCAGGTTTTGGCATACCTGCTCCTCCTGTGGGGGATTTCATGCTACATCTGCCTGCCCCAGGCCCAAGCCCGGCTTTAAGGCAAAGGGTGGACCTAGCGGGGGTGGAAAAGGAAACCAAGGAAGTGGGGGCACGGGGAGGGGGGCTGGAAAGAACCCCAACACTAGTTAAGGTGAACGGGTTGGCAGCGGCCCTCCACGTGCATCCCAACAGACAAGAGGTCAAATATGTGGTAACGGGTTTTAAGGAAGGTTTTCGTATACCAGCCGGGGAGGTGCGACGGGGTAGAATTGCTCCCAACCTGAAGTCAGTTGTGGGTATGGAAGAAGTGGTAGCACAGAAGATACGAAAAGAGGTAGTGGAGGGTAGAGTGGCGGGACCATTTTCCACACTGCCACTGCCCAACATGGTCTTTTCTCCTTTGGGTGTGGTTCCAAAAAAGGTCCCCAGGCAGTCTTGATTGATCCATCATCTGTCCTTCTCACGGGGCCACTCAGTTAATGATAGCATTCCCAGGGATTTGACATCGGTACACTATGCATCGTTTGATGCAGCACTGGCCTTGGTTAGGAAATTTGGAAATGTGGCGTGGCTGGCAAAATGTGATGTGAAGTCAGCTTTCCGCCTTTTGCCAGTACACCCGGATAGTTTTCCTCTTTTGGGCTTTCAGTTCCAAGGGGGATTTACTATGACAAGGCCATGCCAATGGGATGCTCTATTTCATACTCTGCGTTTGAACGATTTACCACCCTTATAGAATGGGTTGTGTGGCGAGCGGCCGGAGAGGGAGGCATCACAAAATATCTTGATGACTTCCTTTTTGTCGGGCGAGCTGTCACTAATGAATACGTGCAATTGGTTGACATTTTTCCGAAGCAGGCAGAGCATTTGGGCATCCCATTGGCAGATGAGAAGACTGAATGGCCCAGCACTGTCCTTACATACCTGGACATAGAGCTGGACACTGTAGCAGGGGTGTCCCGGTTACCGATGGATAAGGTTGAGTCCTTGATTAGTAAGCTAAAGGAGTGTATTACCTCGGTTAAGATCACGGTCCGACAGCTCCAGTCATTGATAGGGAGTCTGAACTTTGCTTGCAGGGTCATAGCTCTGGGCTGGGCATTCATGTCCCGATTGTACAGCAAGCTCGCTGGTGAGCCTTTGCCCCATTACCACATAAGGGTGACCAAGGAAATGAGGGAGGACCTGGGGGTATGGCTTAAGTTCTTGGGAGAATTTAATGGGATTAGTGTGTGGAGGGAGCAGCTCTTGCTAAAAACTGAGCTGCACGTTCATTTAGATGCGTCAGGCTCCCTTGGGTTTGGGGTATATTTCAGGCATCAGTGGTGTTCAGCCAGGTGGCCCCATGAATGGATCGCCACAGGGATCACAAGGGATCACAAGGGATCTTACATTCTTGGAGTTATTCCCCATCGTTGTGGCGGTGCAGTTATGGCATGCTCAACTGGGTAATAGAGTGGTGCTGTTTTGGTGTGATAACCAGGCAGTAGTACACATAATCAACACACTCTCATCACGTTCCCAATGGGTCATGGGGTTGGTCCGGGTTTTGGTCATGACTTGTCTCCAACACAACATTTTATTTCATGCCAAGCACGTCCCAGGACTCGAGAATGAGATTGGGGATGCACTTTCTCGATTCCAGATGGAGTGTTTCTGTTTACTGGCACCCCAGGCCAACCAGATCCCGGAACCTATGCCTATGGCCATGTGGAACCTTGGATTGTAGAGCTCTGCTCTGCAGTACAGGGCTCCTTGGCTGCTCGGACCCGAGCTGCCTACACTGGTGCCTTTCAAGCCTTCCAGCATTTTCGGGCACAGCAAGGATGGAACCTGGGTTTTCTGATCCATGAGGCTCCAGTGTTACAGTTCACTATTATTATTATTATTATTATTAAACATTTATAAAGCGCCAGTTGCAACCTGGCGCTGTACAGAACATACAATCAGATGCAGTCCCTGCCTGTGGCTTACAATCTAAAAGACAAGGAGTGGGAGACAGGGAGAGGGGACAGCGGGAGAGACATGGGAGAAGACAAACAAACATTCAGGCGGATGCGAAGTCTCAGGTGCGTGTACTTGGCTTG
>QEPC01005257.1:334509-345912 GCA_003113815.1 Sphenodon punctatus
CTCTGGGTTGAACTTGCCGGCAACGGAGGGGATTTTTTTTTTTTAAATCCAGGCTGGGCAGGGTGGGTGGGTGGTGTCCCCCCTTCCACCCGCACAGTCTGGAAGGGGGAGGGGGGAGGAATTTTTTTATTCCATTGATTTCAATGGGGACACAGTGCCCCATTGAAATCAATGGAATAAATCCGGTACCGGTATACCGGATTTAATCCGAGAATCCGGTTTTTTTGAAACCGGAATCCGGTAAATCCGGTAATCGGTAATTGCCCCGGGGTCCCACCTCTACTATTTGGTGCAGCCCTAGTTAAACAGCATGCTTAGGACGCGCGAAAGAGTTCTTCTTCCGAGAAAACTTTGGAACTGTAACAGAAGCAAGATGCTGGACCCAGCCTTTCTCTTAAGGCTGAGAAAGAAAAAATATAAAGACTAAATTGAACTTGTAAGCATACAGCTGCATAGGGTAAGACTAACTTAGAATTCACAGTAAGGTAGACTTATCTATTGTTTATTTGATTTACTGCACTTTGAGCCCAATCTTGCCTTATATGCTAATATAGTTTCTTATAATAAACTTCTTTTAACTAAGCCGGTGTGCTTAAGTGAATTCCTGACTTTGGTGTGACACAGTTTGGGGAGATTCTGAGTCAACAAATTCAGACAAACCTGATGAAGTTTTTTGCTGTGCTTTGGGAAATTCCGAGGCAAAGGTAACTAAGAAAGAGAGTTAACCCCTTATGGGCTGGAACAGTTCTGGAGTGATCTGATCCAGTAGGAGCTGTAAAGGGGGATCACAGCTAGTCCAGAGTGGGGCAAAGAGGACCCAATCCCATCACACTGGGACTGCAGCACCACTGCTCCCCTTGCCTTTGGCCCAGTCACTCCCGCATGGACTTCTCTGCATTAACCAGGCCATTCCCCTCCACCCATCCATCTTTAAACCTTGCCATACCTCCCAACTTCCTGGTTGACTGCCAGCTGGTATATAGTGCTGCTTGGTAGCAACAGGAAACTGAGTGGAATTTTGACTCACCTGACTTCCAGTTCCTGCCCCTGCCTTGTTCCTACTCTCTAGTCCTGTCCTGCCTTACCTTGGTCTGGTCTGGTCCCTGCTTCCCCTTAAGGCCTTGCTTTCAGCCTTGCTTTGCCCCTTATCCCCAGATTTGGCCCTTATCTCCCTTCTCTTATCCCGATTTTGTCTCCCAGCCTGATCTTTACCCCACAGTAACTTCACCATCCACCCATATCCGGTGGACACCCTACACCCTCGGTCCTTACACACTGATGGGCAAACACAGGAGATTCCCTGGAATCAGCACACCGCATGCATGTACTTACTGGAGGGAAGTGTATGCTGGAGAATGCATGGTTATTGCCCAGGATGGTTTTCACCCTGCTTATCTTTCCACTTCCTGCTATGCTCTCCAGTTCTGAAGTGAAATGGCCTGCAATGGTTTGGTTTCTGATCTGTCTCCCAGCCTTGCTGTATAGCCTTTTCCTGTGCAATCCACCTCCCTGCCGGTTGAGTCACATTTGAAGACGAGTGTGTTAAACAGGCACCATTCAGTTTTGCTTAAAGCAAATGAAGTTGATTTAATAGCTCTATAGAACAGTTAGGTACCTGTGTTATTTAAGAGCATTGGCACTTTGGAGGCCAAGCACTAAAAGCACTTCATTTTAATTTCAACTGTTAATTGAAAATCAGTTAATTCGTGCTGCTGGTTCAGTTGTTTCCTCATCTCCTCCCCTCCCCCACATCCACAGCTGTGAATGCAATACTCCTGCACAACTTGTTAGTAAGTAAAAATGTGGCACAGGGCCAGAATTTCACTTGTGGTTTATTGATTTAATTAACTATGCTCTCTCAAATTCTCTCTTAGTTTGATATCTTAGGCGAAGTGGGGACAAAAGAGAGAATCTAACCGTTTATGAGCTGGACCGTCAAACTCTAGCAGTAAAACTGGGGTTATCTGATTTAACTCCATATAAACCCATGTTCTGGAGTTGGACAATTGGTCCCCTTGTGTGAAGTAGCCTTCTTGGTGTGTTCAATTTCTCCTCTCCTACCTCCCTTGCAATAACAGGATGAAATTGTAGAAAGAACTAAAGAAATGGCTTGTTAAAAAGCCGATCATCTCTCATGGGAAAACATTTCTGCAGGGAATGAATTATCTTTCCATATTATATTATTTTCTGTCGTTCTTTGCCTTTTGTGCTTTTAAATACATAGACATTTGCATGAAAGCAACATCTTGAGAGTTGCATAAAAGTGACATGGTTATATTTTTATGAACTAATTGTACAGTGTGCACTGAATGCTAATACTCCTAACAGCCAGGGTGAGCTGGGTATTCATTCAGTAACTGATTTTAATTTTGCAAATCTTCCTCTGCACCATCTCGGGGTGTGGATGCTAGTTTTCATAAGCTAAGTGATAGCAGGCCTGCAATGAAATGCCTCCAGGGAAAAGCAAGGGAGCTGCAGGAGTTGGTGCTGGTGATTCACTGCCCTCTGAGTCACTTGTGAACCTGCGATACAAGCATAACCCCATGAGTGTTGGATGTTATGATCCCCACAGTATAAGTGAATATGTTAGACCAGTTATGGAGTCTTTCCTCAGGGGGGAGGATCAGGGCTGGCTTAGAGTGGCGTGAATGGGTCTTACACTTCCTAGGGGCCTCACATGGCTGCCACCAGGCCTCCCAGTATTGCGCCTGCTGCCGCCACTGGGACCCTCCTGATGCTCCTGTTGGAACTGCTGCTAGGGCAGTCATTGTGGCAGCAGCAACCCCAGGGTGGCAGGAGCAGCGGGGAGTGGGGTGAGGAGGCTGGTGGTGATAGCAACTTCAGGAAGAACTGGGGGGAGGGGCAGCAGCAGCAGGAGCAGCAGGGCCGGGGGACTTAGCAGTAGGAGCAGTAGGAAGGTTCTGAGGGGTGGGAGGCACAAGTGATAGCAGTGATGGGCCCCACTTTGCTCCAGACCTCTTAAATTTTAAGACTGACCCCAGCAAAGATCTGTTTATTTATTTATTTATTTATTTTTAAAATGTATACCCCCTGCCACAGGCAGCCCAGGGCGGCTAACAAAACAAATCCATAAAAAACAATAAAATATATAAAAATATCATATAGCAAAAATCACAATAAAAATGAGGAGAATAAAAACCCAGACCCCCACCCCATCCACCCTCAGCCTTCTCCCTCACCAAACACCTGCCAGAACAGCCAGGTCTTACAATTCCTACAGAAAGCTGGGAGGCCTGGGGCCAGACGGGTCCCCACTGTGAGGGAATTCCAAAGGCGCGGCGAAGCCACCGAGAATGCCCTGTCCAGCGTGGCCCCCCGGGAAACCTGAGGGACCTCCAACAGGGTGCCCCCAGATGACCGCAGGGGCCGGTCCAGAACCCGGGGAGTGAGGCGGTCTCGCAGGGCCCAGACCGTGTAAGGCTTTATAGGTCAAAACCAACACTTTGAATTGGACCCAGAAAACTACTGACAGGCAGTGCAGAGATCGGAGCACTGGTGTAATGTGCTCTCGATGGCCCAGTCCCACCAGGAGCTGGGCTGCCACATTCTTCACCAGCTGTAGTTTCCGAACCGTCACCATAGGTAGCCCTACATAGAGTGTGTTGCAGTAGTCTAAGCGAGAGGTGATAAAAGCAAGGATGATCGTGGCCAGATCCGGAACCAAAACCAGTGGCCGAAGCCGCTGCACCAGATGTAACTGGCGGAAGGCACTCCTTGCCACAGCCTCCACCTGGAGATCCAGACGGAGCTGCGCATTGAGGAGCACCCCCAGGTTCTGAACCCCCTCAACTGAGGGGGCCGTCATCTCCATCGACTTACCCACTAACATCACCTCCGTCTTGTCAGGATTCAGTCGCAGTCAATTAGCCCTCGTCCAGTCCCCCACAGCTGTCAAACATGGGGTAAGCACTGAGACAGCCGGGCCTGGGTCGTTTGAAAATGAGAGGTACAGTTGGGTGTCATCCGCATACTGATGACACCTCACCCTGTACCCCCTGATCACCTCGCCGAGCGGCTGCATGTACACGTTGAACAGGAGAGGGGACAGGACAGAACCCTGTGGGACCCCACACGAGAGGTCTCGGCAAGATGAAAAGTGATCACCGAGCACCACCCACTGAGTTCTCCCGGTCAGGAATGAGCGGAACCATTCAAGAACGATCCCGCCCACCCCTGCACTATCCCGCAGGTGTGTCACCAACAACTCATGGTCAACGGTATCAAATGTAGCTGACAGATCTACCCTTATCGAACGACCCTTATCGAACGATCATCCACCAAAGTCACCAATGCTGTCTCAGTGTCATGCCTTGGACGAAAGCCAGACTGTGAGGGATCCAGATAACTGATGCGTTTGAGGTGCCCTTGGAGCTGCTGAGCCGCTACCCATTCAATAACCTTCCCTAAAAAGGGAAGGTTAGAGACAGGCCAATAGCTGGCAGAGGAGTCAACGTCAAATGATGTTTTTTTGAGCAGAGGCCATACCACCGCCTCCTTGAGGCAGCCCGGCACTCTGCCCTCCCGTAGGGAGGCATTGACCACCCCAGCCAGCAACGACCCCCATTGTCTCCCGGCAGCTCTTAATCAGCCAGGACGGGCATGGATCTAATTCACAAGAAGTGGCTCGAACAGCCCCCAGCACCTCCACCATGTCAGTGGGTGTCACCGACTGAAATTGATCCCATAAAATCGGACAAGGCAGGGTTTCTACCACCTCTACCTCCTCCACTGCATTAATTGCAGCATCAAGGTCTTGGTGAATACGAGCAATTTTCTCCACAAAATAATCCGCAATTTAGCTCCAAAGGTTCCTGTTTAGGTACCTGGTATGACAGTCTATCATCAAGCATCACATAATGTGAGGACTTGTCTGGGACTGGAACTGTGTAGGCCTTGAATGCTCAGAGTGAGCTCCCTCTGTCAAAGGGAAGTACGTAGCCTCCCATCCTTTCCCCCTGTAAGCTTCTGCTCTGTGCCTGTTCGACAGTAATTGAGTCTCTTGCAGCCTAGCTATGAAACCTTGGCTGTCCAATGCTAATGGCAGAGACTCCTGTCATTAGTGTTGCAGTTTCATATTTTGGTTCTTGGGGTGTGGTGCAGGAGTCACACTAGCATGTACTGTTCTAGAGTCAGTATCATGCAGAATTTTGGATAGGATGGAAAACAGAGGTCCTGGTGGCCTGTGACCATTAAACGTTCTTTAACATCTATTTACAAATATTTCATGGTGCCAGTTAAAAGACTAGGGTTAAAAGGCTTAATACAGCTCAGTGCCCTAAACATATACAAAAAAGGTGGTGGGACTAAAATTTGCAATGGTACATCAGGGATTTAGGCATTCAGACCCCTTTGGGAGCTTGGAGAATTCTGGTCTGGCTCTAATTTCATATCCAAGGCCCACTTGGATTATATACATTTTGCCCCAGAGCTCCCATGATGCACCCCAGATCTACAAAGAAACCAGATTGCCCCCCCCCCCGAGACAGTTAAGCAGAGATACTTCACTTCATAGTTCCTTGGGTGCAAGTGGTTTATGAACATGGCCTTTTCACTGTTGGGCTCTTCCATCGGGAGCTTGCTTTCGCCACATGGTTTAGCAGAGCCCAAGCCTTTAATGTTCAGGAATCCGAGGAATAGGACGACATGACTTATCCATTTCCCCAGCATTTTGAGAAAGGGTGCTCCATTCTATACTGCACTGGTCAGACCTCATCTGGAGTACTGTGTCCAGTTCTGGGCACCGTATTTTAAGAAGGACATTGACAAATTGGAATGGATTCAGAGGAGAGTGATGAAGATGGTCAGGGGTCTGGAAACCAAGTCCTATGAGGAAAAGTTTAAGGAGCTGGGTATGTTTAGCCTGGAGAAGAGAAGACTAAGGGGAGACGTGATAGCTATATTCAAATATGGATCATTACCTCTTGCGGGCCTATCTCCCGGTGCACATCTGCCCCTGGAGGGGTGTGGAACCAGTTCGGTTGGTCTGCCCTCAGAGACTGATGGAACCGGAGAGGTTCCAAAATGCTCTGGGGGAAATACCCTCTGATCTTGATGGCTGGATGCTCGATGACCTTGTTGCTATTTGGAACATCTTGCTGACTGAGGCCATCGACCAGACAGCTCCTAGGTGTTTGCTCCCTAGGCATTGACACCACAAGCTTCTTTGGTTCACTGAGGATCTGCGGTTGCTGAAGCAAGAAGGGTGGTGGTTAGAATGACGGTGGCATCATTCTTGTGCTGAAGCCGACAGATTGCAACATAGAGCCAGTTTGCGAGCCTATGCTGTGACTGTGCGGGCAGGAAAGAAGGAGTTCTTTGCTTTCCTCATAGCATCAGTGAAGTCTCGTCCAACGGAGCTTTTCCAGATGGTGAGGGGGCTGGTCGGTCCGGCCTCCCTCCACCTGGAACTGGAGCCTTCCAGTGCCCACTGTGACATATTTGTTGATTACTTTGCTGATAAAATCGCTTGCGTTCACCACGACTTTGATGCTGCACTTATTACAATAGGAGAACCAGAGGTTATGGAAACCCTGTCTTGTCCTACTTTGTGGGATCAGTTTCAGTGGGTCTCACCCGCTGATGTGGAGGATGTTCTTGGGATGGTCAGAAGAACCACCTCTTGTGAACTGGACCCGTGCCCGTTCTGGCTAGTTAAGGCCAGCCGGGAGACGCTGGGGCCATTGCTGGTGAGGGTGATCAATGCCTCCCTTCAGGAGGGCAGGGTGCCAAGCTGCCTTGAAGAGGCAGTAGTCGGGCCCCTGCTCAAAAAACTATCTCTGGACTTTGACTCTCTCGACAGTTATTGGCCTGTCTCTAACCTTCCCTTTTTAGGGAAGGTTAGTGAACGGGTAGTGGCTCGGCAGTTGCAGGAGCATCTGGACCGACTTGGTTTTCTAGATCCCTTGCAGTCTGGCTTTCATCCAGGCTATGGCACTGAGACTGCACTTGTGGCTTTCGTCGATGACCTCTGCTGTGAATTAGATCAGGGTCATTCGACCCTGCTGATTCTCTTAGATCTGTCGGCCGCTTTTGATACTGTTGACCATGAGATGTTGTTGACTCACCTGTGGGACTGTGCTGGGGTGGGCAGGACTGTTCTTGAATGGTTCCTCTTGTTCCTGGCCAGAAGACCTCAGCAAGTGGTGCTCAAGGACCACTTTTCATCTCCCTGGGACCTCTTGTGTGGAGTCCTGCAGGATTCCATTCTGTCCCCTCTCCTGTTCAACGTGTATATGCAGCTGCTGGGTGAGGTCGTGAGGAGCTCTGGAGTTTGTTGTTATCAATATGCTGATGACACTCAACAATATCTCTCTTTTTCATTTGACCCAGACCCTGCAGTCTCGGTGTTTACACTATGTCTGGCGGCTGTGGGGGACTGGATGAGGGCAAGTTGACCAAAGTTTATTTGTTTATGTTTTATTTATAGCAGCATTTGTATGCCACCCCCTCCTGTTACAAGCATCTCAGGGCGGCTAACAACATTTAAAAACATATAATCAAATTCATTAAAATCAACATTTCCCAGAATTACCCCCCACCAATACAATACCCCCCCCAACCCACCCATCCCATCTCCCTCGACAAAGGCCTGGTGGAACAGTCAGGTCTTACACTTTTTACAGAAAGAGGGGAGGTCATCGGTCAGGTGGACCTCCAATAGGAGGGAGTTTCACAGCTGTGGTGCAACCACCGAGAACACTCTCTTCATGGTTGACACCCGGGAAACCCAGGGGACTCAAGAAGGGTACCCCCAGATGACCACAGAGGTCGATCCAGAATCTGGAGGGTGAGGCGGTCCTGCAGGTAGGTTGGGCCAAGGTCATTTAGGGTTTTAAAGGTCAACACCAACACCTTGAATTGGGCCCGGAAGACTACCGGCAGCCAGTGCAGAGAACAGAGCACTGGAGTAATATACTTACGTCAGTCCGTCCCCTTCAGGATATGAGCCGCCGCATTCTGCACCAGCTGCAGTCTCCAGACTGTCACCAAGGGTAGCCCTACATAGAGCGCATTACAGTAGTCTCATCTCGAGGTAATAAAAGAATGGATTATTGTGACCATGTCCGAGTCCGAGACATATGGCCTAAGCCGATGTACCAGGTGTAATTGGTGAAATGCACCCTTCACCACAGCTGCCACCTGGACATCCAGGCAGAGCTGTGGATCAAGGAGCACCCCCAGACTACAGACCTGGAATACCAGGGGAGAATGGATCCCATCAATGATAGGGGCCATCACTCCCCCGGCTTTCCCCACAACCTCCATCTTGCCAGGATTTAACTTCAAGCGGTTCATCCTCATCCAGTTCCCCACAGCTGATAAACACTGGGTAAGCATCGAGACTGCTGGGCCTGAGTCAGATGATAATGAGAGATATAGCTGGGTGTCATCAACATATTGATGACACCTTATGCCAAACTCTAACGACCTCCCCCAAAGACTGCATATACACATTGAACAAGAGAGGGGACAAGATGTAACCCTGCGGGACTCCACATGTGAGGTCCCGGGGAGAAGATGAATAATCACCCAGCACCACATGCTCGGAACCATTCATGAACAGCCCTGCTCATCCTTGCCCGGTCCCACAGTCGAGTCACCAACAACTCGTGATCAATGATATCAAATGCAGCCGAGAGATCTAACAAAATCAACAGGGTCGAATGACCCTGGTCCAACTCTCAGGAGAGGTCGTCGACCAACGCCACAATCACAGTCTCCATGCCATAACCCAGATGGAAGCCAGATTGTGAGGGATCAAGGAAGCTGACCTGGTCCAAATGCTCCTGAAGCTGTCGAGCCACCATCTGTTCAATAACCTTCCCTAAAAAGGAAAGGTTAGAGACCGGCCGATAGCTGGCCAGGCCATCAACGTCCAATGATGGCTTCTTAAGCAGGGGCCGCACCACTGCCTCCTTGAGATGATCCGGCACCCTGCCCTCCCTAAGAGAGGTGCTGACTATCCTGGCCAGCAATGGCCCTAATGTCTCTCGGCTGGCCTTAACCAGCCAGGAAGAGCATGGATCTAATTCACAATAGGTGGCTCAAAGAGTCCCAAGAGCATCACCCACATCTGAGGGTGACACGTCTTGAAATTCATCCCATAAAACAGGACAAAATGGGGCTTTGACTGACTCTGGCTCACCCACTGTTAAAAGTGCTGCGTCAAAGCCGTGGTGGATTTGAGCGATATTATCTGCAAAAAGGTCCACAAATAAGTCACAGCGAGCACTTGATAACTCTGAATCCAGGCGGAAGGAGGCTGGACTGACCAGCCCCCTCACCACCTGGAAGAGGTCAAGTTGAATCTCAACAAGATTGAGGTGATGTTAGTGGGGAAGGCGGTGGGTGTGGCATCCCCCGTCATTGACGGGATTCGTCCTCTGCTGGTTCCCCAGGTTCAGAGTCTGGGAGTGCTCCTTGATGCACAGCTTCATCTAGATGCCCAGGTTGGAGCTGTGGTGAGGAGCACATTCTGCCAATTACACCTGGTGCAATGACTTCGGCCATACATCTCATACTCTGACCTGGCCGCTATCATCCATGCTTTCATCACCTCAAGACTGGACTATTCTACATGGTGATGGTTCAGAAACTGCAGCTGGTGCAGAATGCGGCAGCCTGTCTCCTTACAGGGACAGGTCGCCGTGAGCATATTACACCAGTGCTCCGTTCTCTGCACTGGCTGCCTATAGTCTTCCAAGCCCAATTCAAGGTGCTGGTTCTTACCTATAAAGCCCTATATGGCTTGGGCCCCATATATCTGCGGGACCGCCTCACTCCCCGTGTTCTGGATTGGCCCCTGCGGTTGACCAGGAGCGCCCTTCTCGAAGTGACCCGGGTATCCCAGGAGGTAACTATGGAGAGGGTGTTCTCGGTGGCTCCACTGAGGCTGTGGAACTCCCTCCTGACAGAGGCCTGGGTGGCCCGGATCTCTCCTCTTTTCGATGTCAATGCAAGACCTGGCTGTTCCGTCAGGCCCTAGGTGAGGGAGACAGGTGAGGGTGGTTTTTTATTTTTATGGAGGGTGGTACGGGTGGGGTATTTTTTCCCCCTCCCTCTTTTCCCAGAGGAATGTTTCCCCCTTTTTTTCTCTTCCCCCTATTTTAGATGTTTTATGTTACTGTTTGTGTATTTTTATGTGTGTTTTTATACTTTTATATATTGTAAGCTGTCCCGAGCTGCCTTTGGCAGGAGGGGTGGGATATCAAATATTTTAATAATAATAATAATAATAAAAAAATCTGAAGGTCTGTGGAGAAGACTTGTTCTCTGTTGCTTCTGAAAGCAAGACTAGAACCAATGGACTCAAATTACAAGGACTCCGATTTCGGCTAAACATTAGGAAGAACTTCCTAACGGCAAGAGCTGTTTGAGAGTGGAACAGGCTGCCTAGGGCGGTGGTGGACTCTCCTTCGTTGGAGGTTTTCAAACAGAGGCAGGGATGCTGTAGCTGTGGATTTCCTGCACTGAGAATGGGGTTGGACTAGATGACCTCTGAGACCCTTTCCAACTCTAAGATTCTATGGTATTATTCTTGATATGATAAAGAGAGTTAAGAATAGTTCATTATTTGTTTTTGGCACAATTGTTATACTTATTACACAGTTACTCTTTTTAATGTTCTAAAATTGTGAGTGATTAACGGCCATTAATCGAGTTGGTCAGGACATGAGGCCTCTGTTAGGGGATGGATGGGAGTGAATAACAGGAAATGGATCACTCCATTATGACCCATCATGCACTTTTCTGAAGTAACCAAACTTGGCCACTGTCAGAGATGGGATGCTGGGCAAGATGGGCCATTGGAATGATTCAGTATAACGCTTCTGTCAGCTCTAGTGTGGGAGGATAGGTGCATTTTTAAAAGTCAGATAATTAAATTCTTATTTTTTAAAAATGTGCTTTTTTTTTTTTGGTAAACAAAACAATGCCATACTCCAAGACCGTTCTGGTGGCATTATATTAATGTGCTCAGTCAGTCATTTAGAGTGGGAATGGGAATCAGGAACTTGTAGACCAAAAATAAAATGCAAATGTAGAACATCCGTGTGCTACAGTTCCTGTACATCTGACTATCTGAGATATTCAGAACGTAACTCCACATTAAAAAATAAATAAATTACAATTTATTCACAAGAAACTCTCAAGTCGCTATTGTCATGCAAATGTCCTTTCATATTAAAGAAAGGGTGAGGCTCATGGAAAATGTATGTGGGTAGAGCTCTTTCTTATTTATTATTATTAATTATTATTATTATTATTATTAGCAAGCATTTATATAGCACAAGCAATGTTCCTGGCGTTTTACAAAGTAATTGAATAGACACGGTCTGTGCCCTAGGGCTTATAATCTGAGAGACAGTTGCTGGGGGGGGGGGG
>QEPC01005257.1:372983-397388 GCA_003113815.1 Sphenodon punctatus
TCCCCTCTGCTCTCCGTTCCCTCTGCCCCCACCATAGGGATCCCTCCACTAGGCCCCGGTACCTCACTGGCTCCCGATGGAGTTGCCAGCTCCGTGGGGCATCTGCGGGCCCCCAATAGGGCCTCACATGCCCTCAGCCGCTCTAACATATCGGCCCTGGAAGGGGGGGGAGGGGCTCACCGCCCCTGCCCCTTTCCCCTTCTTCCCCCAGGCCCTCTTCTTCCGCGGCTCTCCGCTCCCGGGCGGCCGCGCCTTTTTTATTTGCGCCCCCGCTGCCCTTCTTCTTTGCCCGCCCCATGGTTGCCGGCACTCAGAGCCGGGTCTTAGTCGCACGGGGAGGCACTCCCTAGGCCCGAGATTCAGCAGCGAAACTGCACCGCTGCTGACTCTCCGCAGGCCCGATCCGATTGCCGCCACGTGGCTTCACAGAGGACCGCCCCTTCTATCGGGGGCGGAGTCCTCAATGTTCAATGAGGCGTGCACGCGCGGCCTCACTTACAGAACGGTTGCCCAGCAACCTCAGCTCAGGCGAAGGGCTTTCTAACTAGCCCTTCGCCAACGGCCACAATTCATGTGTCTCCTTCCCTGGCGGGGAGGAGGGGCGCGACAATGACCCGTTGCCGCCATTTTGGCGGCGAAGGGAGCTTTGCCTGAAATCTGGACAGATTTTACCCCTCACCCAAGTGATCCTTCTTACCAAATTTCACAATGATGGGAGAAATCATTCCAATTTTATAATAAATATAACACAGTAACATTATAGTACAGCTATATGGTACAGCTAAGAAGCGAAACCTGCAGAGAAACCATGAAGATTGTCTCTCCTCCCTGCTTTCTGCTCTTGGCCCTTAACCAGAATCCTTTCCAGCTGAGCAAAGAATTCCAGTTTGGATTTTTCCTTTTCTTGGGAGCTGAACCCAGTGTTAATTCCAAACAGGAAAGGAAATTCCAATACCCCATTTTCTGAAAGTAGTTGTAAAGGCCTGTGAGTAATGTTGAGCAATAACTGGAATGTTATCAGCAGATCAGCTGAGCATAACATTTAGAATGATTTTTTGGGTGTGACAAATTTTAATTTTTTTATCATATTTTTATGCTGCCCCATCCTGCATATGCATCTCAGGGCAGCTAACAACATTATAAAAACACATAAAAACATAAAACATACTTTCTTTGTTGTGACGGCCATGTGACTAACAACTTTAATAAAACTTACTTACTACTACAGTAAAACATACTTCAACATTAAAATATCCCAACCAAGAAGAACTCCCACCCTAACCCAACCCACCCATCCCCCGTCTCCCTCAGGAAAGGCCTGGAGGAACAGCCAGATCTTACACTGTCTCTATGGAAAGAGGGGAGGTCCAAGGCCAGGCAGACATCCAGAGGGAGGGAGTTCCACAGCTGCGAAGTGGCCACCGAGAACGCCCTCCTCATGGTCGACACCCGGGAAACCAGGGGACCTCAAGGAGGGTGCCCTCGTCCGACTGCAGAGGCCGATCCAGACATGATGATGATATCCTCTGGAACTGAAACAAATATCTGCGACAAATATCTTATCCTCCAAATTCATCTGCTTCAGTCCAGATCCAGCAAAGTGAATTATGACCACCACTCTTTGGATATTCTGGTCTGGTTGTTTGGTATTTGGTTACTTGATTTTGGCACTGTTAGTGCTTTTGTGCATGTGCAGTAGCTGAAACTAAGCAACCAGACTAATGAAATAACTGAACAACCAAATAAATGTATTATTCTGTGAGCTGCTCTGAACCTTAGGGGAAAGGTGGGATATTAGTTTGAATAAATAAATAATGAATTTATTTAGTTGGGTCCTGTGAGGAATGGTGGGGTTGGCTCCCTCCTAACAGGAATGTTTGACAGTCATCCTTGTTAAAATAAAGGTGACATAGCATGGTTTCCTTTTGAAGGGGTGCCACTTCTTCCCTGCTAGCCCATCACAAGGGCCTGGTGTCACTTGGCCTGACATGCCTGGCCTTACCAGTCTGGCTCACCATCTCCAACTTAGAGCGCTAGGGCCTGGCGCTCTGCGGTCTCTCACCAGCACCCTCTCAGGGGAAGCTCATCTCGATCTGCTTTTGGTCTGCCTTGGGGAGGAAGGGATCACTCTTCCCAGGCTAGCTTCGGCTGCCCCTCTGAACAGCACTCTAAAATGCTGCTACCGTGCTGCCTGTGGTGGTGCAGGGCTCCCCAAGACACCAGGGTCCTGCGTGATCACACAGTCTGCACTTGCCTGGATCCAGCCCTGAATCCAGAAGCATAGCCAGGGGGGGAATGGGCCCTGGTGATCAGCCCACTTTTAACCTAGGTTCCAGCAGCAGCAGGAGATGCTGCCGGCTGTACTAGGGAGTATGAGCCTAGGTGGTCCATATTACAACTACGCCCTTGCCCTCATCACATGGTAAGGTTTGGCTTACTGGGTTGTGCTTTTAGCTCCCACCATGCCTCTGCTGTTCTGTTAGTTTTCACCAGCAGAGTGTCTCCCAGACTGAGAAATAACAGCTATGCTCACAGTAGCAGTGATATGATAGAACTGAATCACTGCACAAAGGAACAGTTTGGTTTGCAAGCTGTTCAGAGAGTCAGACACACACTTTTATTTTTTGTGGAAGATAGGAAAAGAGTTTTCCGAAGCAGATGGGTCTCTGTCACTCCAGTCCCTTGCAGGTGGCCACTGTGATTTGGGGTGGGATTCCCTGGTGACCATTCCTTGTGTGCGTGGTATTAGTAACTATAGGCCCTGGCTCTACAATCTGACCCACCCTCCCATGCCCAGATTTGGTTCCAGTGGAGTCTGCTGCAATCTCTGAGCATAGGGGTTTATTTGAATGGATCAGATTGCAGGATCAGACCTAGCTAGGAGACTTAATTTGCCCCAGGGTTCAGCCCTGGCACCTCTTCTGGATCTTGTCACGACTGCTGTTCTGCCAGGCCAAGCCATGGCTGTGTGGAGTTTGATAGGAACTGGGACTGCCACTGAGAGGGGATATGACCATGTGCAGCCCCTCCTCTCTTCACTTCACTGGCTTCCCCTTCCTGAACGAATCCTGCACAAGCTCCTAGTCGTCACCTATAAAGCTCTTCACAACCTTGCTTCCCCCCTACCTCTCTGCACTTATCGCCCTCCATACTCCAGCCCGTGCACTTCGCTCCTCCTCTGTCCCTTCTCTCGCCCTTCCACGCCTTCCCTGCTCCCCTAAGCGCCTTCGTCCCTTCTCACTTGCTGCCCCCCATGCCTGGAACTCCCTCCCTGTCCACATCCGCCTTGCCCCCTCCCTTCATACCTTCAAATCTCTCCTTAAAACTCACCTCTTTCGCTCTGCTCTGTCTGACTCTTTATCCTGCTGAGCCACTATTCCTATACCCTATGGTCTGTTTACCCTTATCCTTGCAACATGGACCTGCCTGCTGTCATTCTCATCGTAACCAAGCCAAGTACGTGCACTTGAGACCTCGCATCTTCATGAATGTTAGACTCCTTGTCTCTCCCTCTGTTCCCCTTCCTATGTCTCTCCCCCAGCTCCTGTCTCTCAGATTGTAAGCCCTAGGGGCAGGGACCTTGTCTATTTTATTACTTTGTAAAGTGCCAGGTACACTGCTGGTGCTATATAAATGTTTGTTAATAATAATAATAATAATATGATAGACGTTTATAAAATCATGGGCGGTATGGAATGAGTAAAGGGAGTTGTTGTTTACCCTTTCAAATAGTGCTAGAACTAGGGGACACGCCATGAAACTAACTGGCAACAGATTTAAAACAAAACACACACACAAGTATTTTTTCTCTTAGCGCACAATTAACATATGGAACTTGTTGCCAGAGGATGTGGTCAAGGCCAGTAGCACAGCTGGGTTCAGAAAAGGATTGGATAATTAAGTTCTTAGAGGATCAGTCCATTAATATCTGTTAGCCAAGTAGGTTGGGGGACGTAGCCTCTGACTGTCAGGAGCTGGGAGTGAACAGCAGGGAATGAATCACTCCATGATGACTGGTTGGGTACTTTTTGATGGACCATTGGTCTTACCCAGTATGGCACTTCTTATTTTTAATCAACTATTTGGTAGTAAGAGTTCTTTGCCAATGACCAGTTGTTCACCAACAGTGGCAGCACCAGCTGTATCAAACTGTATCCAGCTTTGAGCCAGGTAGGTAAAGCAGAGGTAGGAAGATGGGCTGGTGGAGTAGTAGGGGCTAGTAGGGAAGCTCTAATGGTTCCTCTGAATACCCCCCATTCTCGCGGGGTCAAGTGGCAGGACTTTCAAAGCAGCCTTGGAATGATAAAACCGGAGAGTTGGAAGATACCTCAATGGCCATCTAGTTCATCCCTCTTCCTGCAAGCCCTGACACTTCTTATTTATTTATTTTTAGCAATTAAACACCGACTGCCCATAGCTTGCAGTGCACTAGTTCCAGGCAGGGATGAAGTATGGGTGATTTCAGAAGAGACGTGGTGAATGTCCACCACAGTTAACCTCCGTCAAATGCGGGGGGTGGTGAAAGCGCCGTGCATGTCTGTTTGCTCGCATCCAGATGTTCACCACAGTCAAACGTGGCCCGGGGTGAAGCTAACCACGCTTCTTGTGGTCTGGGCTGGAGGAGGTTCAGAAGTGTTGTGAATGGTCACCACGGCAGGGGTGAATGAAAAGTAACTTCTGAATGGAAACCCGCAGCCGCGGTGGAAGGAATTGACCCCAGCCGCGGTGCATTCTGGGTCTCGAACCGCAGTCCACGTCTCCACTGCATGTCTGTTGTGTTCCCCCGACCCATGTTCTCTCTGATTGCCCCCGGGCGGTGGTCACGATCCTTTCACTTCTGTTGGGGCCGCATGTGTCACCACAGCCCGCGGTGAATCCATTCACACCAGGGTGGGATTCATTGTGGTGAATTGGAACGTATCACTTCTGAAATCACCCTAAGAGGCTGAAGCAGAACAAATGTTGGGTTCCTGTGCCCAACACCACTTTATGTTCTCTTGGATACTAGAAGCCTGTTCTGCACAGGAACTGAAGGATGGCTGCTTTTTTAAAGCACTGTGAGTCAGGTGATGCAAGTTCTGTTTTCATCCGTCACTGACTTGTTATGGCAGGTCACTAGCTTTTCTTGTGCTTTTTTCTAGGTCCGTGTGAAATGGGGATAATGCATACCTACTGACTGACCAACCAATTGCAAAGGAGAATGTGAGGTGTTTTATTGATCAATGATGGTAAAGCACGAAGATGTAAAGGCCCTGCTGGAGTGCAAAGTATACTAAATTATCCCTCAGTGTTAAAAAAACCCAAACAACTGTAGAATCAGGCATTGTACCTGCAAGCGTCTACAGTCCAGAGCTATGGGGTTGGAGTCAGAATTGAACATATCGGGAAGTAGATCACAGAAGGTCTGGTTCAGTAGAAGAGGAAGCAGTTTGGGGTCTTAGGCCATGTTAGCATCTCTCAGTTCGAGAGGAACATGAAATATATTCCCTGGCAATGGCATAGCTATAGTAGGACCAGGTGGTGCAGCTGCACCAGGACCCGTGAATCTGAGGGGACATATGCTTCCTGGTGCAGCTGAATCCCCCATCACAAGGAGTGGAGATGGGAGCGGCCCATTCCATCTTCTGTACCAGGGCCCATTCCAACCTAGCTACACCCCTATTCTCTAATCCACATTTATTATTTATTTTATTTATTTAGACTTTTATCCCACCCTATTCCTTAGGCTCAGGATATCTTACGATTCTTTAACATATTAACTGTAACATTAACAAGTAAATAGCTCAATTCTTAATTTTCACAACAACCCTGTGAGGTAGGTTAGGGTGAGAAATCTGTGACTGACCCAAGGTCACCCAGTGAGTTCATGGCTGAGGTGAAACTTGAACCAGGGCCTCCCCCTACCTCCTGGTCCAAGTACTGCACTCTTAACCACTACACCACACTGGCTCTCCAGTTTTGTGTATTTAAAGCAATTTAAATTTAAAATTAAAAAAAATGTTTTAAAACAGTTTCATAGACTGTTGTAACTTACAGCAGCTTCTCCACAGTTGCCTATGATGAGTTGCAGTATAAAGCTAGTTGTGATGGGAGTACCAGTTCAGGGATGTTTACACAGCTGTTTGCTGCCCTCCTTGACCAGAAGGAACAGTCTGCTAGGGACTCTATAGCTTTGGCCACTTTTAGACGTGCACAGCACACACGCGACATGAAATTACACATGTAAAAATCCCACAGGCAGGGTTTTAACACCACGTCTCATGCATCATAGCCGGTCATGCATTCTTTTCAAACTGTGAACTAAATACCTCTGTATTGCCACCTTGATATCAAGGTTTTTAATTTGCAGTTTTAAAAGAATGCGCGACTAGCTAACACGCGAGAGATGTTGCATCTAAACCTTGCCCGTGGGATTTTTATAAGCAGCATGATTTCATGCCGCGTGTGCGCCGCGTACATCTAAAATCAGCCTTTGTCTCAAACTTTGTTCACCTGAATATCCCATGGGAGCTCTGGCAGG
This sequence comes from Sphenodon punctatus, assembly GCA_003113815.1. Taxonomy (NCBI): domain Eukaryota; kingdom Metazoa; phylum Chordata; class Lepidosauria; order Sphenodontia; family Sphenodontidae; genus Sphenodon; species Sphenodon punctatus. The sequence goes on from QEPC01005257.1 coordinate 379,504, forward strand.
GTTCAGAACCTCGCCCTCCATCATTTGGCTTACACCATCTGCAACATTATTATTTAAAGACTAAAGGAAATGTTTCTCTTATGATTCCTGAGGAGCTGAGCTGCTTCATGAATCTATTACTAAAGTTACCGTTTCCTCTACTTCTGCTCTGAATAATGGAGATATCAATTGTCTTTCAACTCTGCTCAGGAAAGTAGGTGGAGGTGAGAAGACAGAATGGAAGGGTAGCAGGAGAGTTAGGAAAAGTCGACAGGCATCATGTGTTGCTGTTATTAATGATTATTATTATTGTTAAGTATTTATACAGCACAAGCAGTGTAGTTGGTGCTTTACAATTGTTATTAATGGACACAGATCCCTGTCCAGTGGGCTCACAATCTAAGATGGACATGGGTGAGGGGATCAGAGCGTGAGAGAGAGAGACACACACACACTCCCATTTTACTGATGGGGAACTGAAGCTGTGGGGTTAATGAGTTGCCCAAGGGAGTTTGTGGCTAGGGTTGGATTTAAACCCTGGCTTCCCAGCTCTACGTCCAGCACCTTATCCCCTACACCACACTGGCTCTCTTGTACCAACAAGACCGGAAAAGCACCTCTGCTTTTGCTTGGTTTGGATGTTGAATTCCTCTGGTGCATGCTGAGTCCCCAGGGCTCTGTTTAAAAGTGCTCTTGGTCTCATCAGTAAACGAGCTCAAGTCACACAGCTCATCTGTGCAGCTGATTCTTTCCTCCTCTGTTACAATTTAATATGTACAGCTACTTTGTTTAGTGCTAATCAACCAAATAAAATACTTGTCCCATGTCTTTGCTGGGGTAGTGGTAGTCTTAGTAGAAGAAACATTTTTTTTACATCCATGCTTTTATCACCTTTCGGCTAGACTACTGTAACACGCTCTATGTGGGGCTACCTACGGTGGTGGCTCGGAAGCTGCAGCTGGTACAGAATGCGGTGGCCGGGCTCCTGGTGGGGCTGGGCCGCCGAGAGCACATTACACCAGTGCTTCCTAACTGCCTGCCAATAGTCTTCCGGGCCCGATTCAAAGTGTTGGTTTTGACCTATAAAGCCTTACACGGTCTGGGCCCTGCCTATTTGTGAGACCGCCTCACTCCCCGGGTTCTGGATTGGCCCCTGCGCTTATCTGGGGGTGCCCTGTTGGAGGTCCCCTAGGTTTCCCTGGGGGCCACGCAGGACAGGGCATTCTCGGTTGCCGTGCCGCGCCTTTGGAATTCCTTCCCGGTGGGGACCCGTCTGGCCCCAGACCTCCCAGTTTTCCGTAGGAATTGTAAGACCTGGCTGTTCTGTCAGGTGTTTGGTAAGGGAGAAGGCTGAGGGTGGATGGGGTGGTGGCTGGTAGGGGCTTTTTTTCATTTGTATTTTTATTTTTGATATTTGATGTTTTTATATATTTTATTGTATTTTACTGATTGATTTTGTTAGCAGCCCCGGGCTGCCTGTGGCAGGAGGGGTGGGGTATACATTTAATAAATAAATAAATAAATAAATAAATAACATTAATAAATAAATCCCCTCCCACCCAGCCTATTATTTAAGGGGAACTGATCATTCAATCCAGTACAGCTGATTTAAACTTTCTGTCAGGCTGGGAGAGTGCAGCCGATGGGGATCTGTCAAGCTTCAGTGTGTGTGTTTATCAGCATCTTGTGAGAAACGGAGATGCCAGCTGCCAGTTCCTGGAAACATATGTTTTTATCAGGCTGAGTTTCTTGACTCAGATCATTTCAGTGCTTCAACTTGTGGGGGATGGAGCTGGAGTTTCAAGCATGGGGCTAGAGGTGGCTCCATTTCCCATACAGGGTCTGTTCACCTAGGAACCAAGCATCTGCCATGGAAATGGGTTCAGGCTTGCATATCAGTTGACAGTATGTTCTTCCTGCTCCTTGTCAATCACTCTGGTTTATAGAGAAAAGGGTCACTCACTCCTGGAATGTCTGAAAAGGTAGGTAGCTCTTCTAAGTGATACTGGTTTTCAGACATTTTGGGAGTGAGTGACAGCTGGATTGAGTGATAGGGAATGGGGTCTGATAGGCTATGGGGTGCCTGGACACAAGACATGATGTTCACAACAAGGAGCTTGAGAGAGTCTGTCCTCCCACATGGAAGACCGTCACCTCATTACCTTCCTTCTGGTCCTCTCTAGTAACCGGAAGACAAGAACTCTATGGATTCACCTTCTCCTCACAAGGGGCGTGGGGGTGTATAAAGATGGTTAAAGAGAGGGGTACTAAGGGTGTTTACAAATGACATGGCAACCATAGATGTGAGTTGTAAGCATGCATGTCACACTCTCCTACATCCCATAGATGCTGAACCAAACAAATGGCCCATGGGTGGTGGGCAGTTGGAGCGTATGATACATCCTTAGGTGGGGAGAATTGGGGGCAGCCCCCCCCCCCCCTCACAACCTTCTCAGGTTCCTTGTCTCAGCTACATGGTGCCATATTCCTAGGCTGCCAACTGCTCCTTCTGGCATCCTTCCTGACCCCTTTGGCTGCCCATGCCAACCACTGCCAGCTACTCTGCCTGCTTCTCCTCCCTTGGCCATTGCTCCAGCTGCCATTATGTGTTCTGCCTGCTTCTCCACCCCCAACTTCTGCTTAAGTCACCGTCAGCTGCTCTGCCTCCCAACAAACAGCAACACATGGGTGCACACTGCACATTGGCACTCATTTGTGTTTCCCACATTACCACACAGCAGGATGCTGTGCATGAGGGTCCCATGGGCACACAATAGACAACACATGCCCAGGTTCTGTGCCCACCTAATAAACAGTTAGGAAAACTCCCACTTGTGGTTGTCTATCATGCCATTTGTTTTCAGCCAAAACTCTCTGCAAAGAACACTGAAATAGTGGAGAAGATGGCCCAATAGCTTGGATACACTGTGTGTGAGGGGAGCGGGCATGAATTGTGGGGGTCAAAAGTGTAGAAAATGTTTTTCTCACTTCAGGTGTGGCTAGACTCCACTAGGAGTCTCTGTGGCCAAATCCTGCCGATTCGCTCTCCTCAACATTGCCCGCATCCGCCCCTTTCTATCTATCTCCTCGGCCAAAATCCTTGTTCATGCCATGGTTATCTCTCGCCTCGACTACTGCAACCTCCTCCTTGCTGGCCTCCCTCGCTCCCACCTGTCCCCCCTTGTTGCGATCCAAAACTCTGCCGCCAAGATCATTCACTCTGCCCGTCGCTTCGACCATGTAACGCCTCTCCTCCTCTCCCTTCACTGGCTCCCCCTTCCTGAACGTATCCTGTTCAAACTCCTGGTTTTCACGTTCAAATCGCTCCATGACCAAGCTCCCCCTTACCTCTCGGACCTAATCGCCCTACGCACTCCTGCGCGCGCTCTCCGCTCTTCCTCTGTCCCCTCCCTCGCTCTCCCTCGTTTCTCCTGCTCGCCCAACCGCCTTCGTCCCTTCTCCCTCGCTGCCCCGCATGCCTGGAACTCCCTCCCTGCCGACATCCGCCTTGCCTCCTCCCTCCGCTCCTTCAAATCCCTCCTCAAGACCCACCTTTTCCATGCTGCCTTTCCCAATGCCCTCTAGTCTTTCCCCTTGCTCTTACTGTCAGCCCTCCTCTGCTGACTGCTGCTACCGACCACCTTGTAACCAAGCCAAGTACACGCACCTGAGACTTCGCATCCGCCTGAATGTTTGTTTGTCTTCTCCCATGTCTCTCCCACTGTCCCCTCTCCTTGTCTCCCCCTCCTTGTCTTTTAGATTGTAAGCCACAGGCAGGGACCGCATCTGACTGTATGTTCTGTACAGCGCCAGGTTGCAACTGGCGCTTTATAAATGTTTAATAATAATAATAATAATAATAATAGGTACAAATAAAGTCCAGTCCAGTGAAGCTAAAAGTCAATCTTTGAATAGAAAAGAACAGTTTCCTTGCTCCGTATATATTTTTAGCTACTCTTTCATCCTCCATGATGGCTCATGCACAGGTTTATGCCTTTGACATCAGAAGACAAATGAGCTAACTGCCTCACTAGTAGTGATAGGAAGCCAAGCTTGTCAATGAGAGTGCCTCCTAACTTCCAAGGTGGTGTGGGGTGACCAGAAAAATCTTGGTGCCTCCCAGGATACCTCTGAGCTTTTGAAACAAATGAGAAGGGGGGGGGGGGGCTTACCAAATTTAACAGTTTTCATGTGAACCTTGAAGTTCTATGATCCTGTCATGTGGCTACACTGTATCAACTTGTTGAGCTGGCTGGGATATACCAGGGAGAAGAGAATGAAGGTAAGTATGGGTCTGCTGCAAAGAGTTCCTGCCCTTTTGTAGCTCCTTGGCCAAACAAAAGGATATGGGTCTGCGCAAAGTGGAGAACTATGAATTTTTAGCAGAGGGAAAAGGCAAATTCTTTATGCTGCCCTCTTTTCTGTGCAGACAGACTTGACCAGAGTGGAGCCTTTGCACTGATATATTAGTTGAGGGAACAGGGGAAATTTGTAAAACAACAAATGCTATTTCCTGCATGTTAGATGATTTTGAGGCTGTTCAGAAACAGGGAAATAGAAGTCAATTAACTGTAACTTGCCAAAGGGAAATTCTCTGCAAGTCTATTGATATTTCAATAGAACAGAAGCTAGCAGGCTCCAGAGCAGGCTGGGCTGCATCCCTCCATCCGCAGGAACGCTGGCCTCCTATTATCTCCTATCTAAACTCACGTCTCTTAGGCCCCCTTCATGCCCCCAGCATCCATTTAATGCATCACTAAAATTTTGCTGCACTATTTTGGCACAAGACACTTGAAAACATTGCCTTGACTTTCAAGCATTTTGTTCTTTCCCCCTCTCTGCCTATTTCTCCTTGTTTTTTTCATCCTCTCCCCAGTTAACTGTATTTTCCCCCTTCTTCTAATCTTCTTCCTACCCTCTCTCCTCTCTTCTTTTGGTTGGGGATGAAGCCTCGGACTGCTGGAAGTGGGGAATGAATGAAAGGAACTGATTGCTCCAGATGGGATCTGGTTTTGGTTACTTTATCTGAAGCATCCAGTTTTTGGCCACTCAAGACAGAACAATGGTAACCCAGGATTGCCATTCAGCGGACTGTTAGTCTGATCTAATATATCTATCCATATAATTTTATGTCCCAGAACTAAGGTCCATGAATCGCTGGAGGCCTTTGATGTGTTTGGAAACTATGTATAGCTAGTTTATGGAAATAGCCACAAGCTACAACCAAAGTGAATTTGAGTTTCTGCTGGTGCCATCCCCATAATCATCACAAACACACTACAGTTATTGGCTCCCCCCTCCACAGCCCCCGACCCATCAAGTTGACCACAGTACTGGTGGAAACTGGAGTCACATGACTTGTTCAGCTGTGTTCAGTCCACAATCAGCCTGCATGGCATGTGGTCATCTCTAGTGGGTGCACAGTTGCTGAGACATTTTAAGAGCTGATAATGGTCAATTGGTCCAAAAAGCTCATTAGCCCCCAATGTAGCCTGTGAACAGGGTAACTTGCTCATTGTCAGTTGACCTAGAAAAGATTTTTCTGACATACCACTGGCATGCTAGCTGCGTTGAGGAACAGATTGCACCTTTATTCTGGGGCTAAAACACCGATAATTCACATTTTCATTCCCACAACCAGCTAGCCAAATTTATTTTTGCCACCATATCACAATTCTTTGGTTTCTTCATTATTTGGGTATCTGCATTTCATTCCTTCAGTCCCTGGTATTCCACTGACTTGAGTTACTTGCGTCTTCATTATCTGGTACTTCTGCGACTTTCTGCTGCATTACATTACAGAGATGGACCAATCACATTGACATCAAGAACAACAACCACCCATCAAATAGCACAAGATACTGAATAACAAAATACTGAAATATAAAAATACTGATGTATCAAAGGACTAAATCCCCAAATACCATAGTAACATAGTGGTAAAATGAAGAAATGACATGATAATACTGAGGTGAAGATTCAGCTCCCCCCTAAACTGGAGGCCAATACTGACTTCATATTGTCGACGCACCCCCCCCAAGGAAGACGCGGACACTTATATGGGATTGAACGGCCGCACTCTTTATTCTTAGTCAAAAAGGGGGAAGAGGTAACCCTCCCACTTCCCCCTTTGTACTGGGGTCCTATCAATCTCTTCCTAACTGTTAACCATCACCACAGGAGGTTCCCCTATTGTAACATGCGCTGTCCTTGTGCGCCAGTTGCCCATCCTTACCGTCTTCGGGTTAAGCCCGAGGGGAATCCTCCTATGCCCTACCTTAACAAACTTCTTCAACTTACACCCTGCCCCAATCCCCGGTTTCACCGGGCCGGAGCGGGTTGTTCGCCCCTATCCCCTCTCGCCCACCGAGGCGGGGGTTTAAACAACAAGGATGAGGACACCGTAACCTGCTGTTTGGTACATGGTCCGCCCAGGAGGTCCGGCCGCTCGTCTCTCACCCTTGGGCTGACCATACAGTGGGCCGCACTGAGCGGCTATGGATGGCCTATACCCCTCTCTTAAGGAGATGTTGCTACCCTATGCTATGTTAACTTTTTAAACTTTTAACCCTTGGCCTGAAATCAGCCTACCGCCACCAGAACCGCCAGCTTTGCTTGGCTGGTTCGCCGCCAAATACCACTTCAAAGGATTTTTGCTAGGCTGTGTTTAAGGGCCCCAAGATATATGCTACATCCAGCATCCGATAAATGGACCCCATCACTCCGGTACAGTTCGTCCCTATCATGCTTAATTCCTGTATGGTTAATTACTAATCCACCCATTCGTTGAAGCCAGTTGCCAATTTCCACGTTAGCCCTCTTTCTAGACCGGTCCACTCTGCCCGGGTGGTGGGCACTAGCCCATACTCTCCGCTGTAACATTTCGGACCAAACTAAGGTGCACTCATGGAATCGATCCTGCACCTTTTGCAGGTCGGCCTTTGCCCTCTTCGTTAGCCACAGCCCCGTCACCTTGGGCAGGTTGTTCTCTCCTAAATGTATTATAATTATTGCTGGAGCCGGGAATTTTTCCACTGCCGCGGTCAGCGTTGGGAGCAGTTGCTCCCAAAGCATTCCGCGCCGTCCTAGCCAAATTATATTTGCTTTATCGCCTAGGCCCAGCTGGGTGCCCCATCCAGTGCGTGCCGCCATCTTCCCTGCCCAATGAACGATGCTGTGGCCGACGATCCACACCACCTTCCGTCCCCTTGTAGGTCCCGGGTCTGGAAAAGAAATCATGGTTATGCATTTGCATTCGCTTTTGCTTATACTCTATCCTTCTTGGTTCGGTGTCCCTGATGTAAGATCGATAAGCTGTCGACCGCCATCTCCCTATCTGCTGGATACGTTCTGCAGACATACCCATGTCTGCTGCCACCGATGCCGCTCCTATGCGAAAGGAGTGTGCGGTGTAACAGGCTGGGTCCAGGCCCGCTGCCTTAACGCACATGTTGAGGACTGACCCAAACTGATATCGCGTTAACGGGGTACCATCTCGGTGGAGAAACAACGGGCCCTCAATAGTCGGGCGAGATGTTAGATATTGCTTCATTGCTGCAACTGGGCATGCGAGGGCATCGTCCGAAGGGCGCAGTCTCACGACCCTGCCCTTTCCTTTCTGGTCTGCCTTAGATTTCCTTAGGTGTAACAAAAGGGTGCCTCCCTGCCAACCCAAGTCTTGGATCCGCAGGGCGGCCCCAGTCCTATCTCGCCGGGATTGGGAGACTATCTCGCTGACCCTAAACGCTCCAAATAGTGCCACCCGGAATGCCGCGGCAAATAGAATCACCTCACCTTCAGAGTGACACAGGTATGCAGCGCCTGGCTAATTATTATGAGGACCTGGGGGGTAATGGGGGCCCTTAGGTCCTTCGTCTGGGGGGCACTACGGGCCCAACTCTCCCTGAGGCGGCTCATAAAAAAGCCGTTATCAGGAGAGGAGTGACCTGCCAGTCGGCTCATAAAGGAGATGGCCGATATTTTTCCTCCAATGGTGCCTGGTGCCAAACCTCGCTCGCGGAGTTGGAGCGCAAACTGCAGCATCTGCCCCTCAGGAATGGGGAATCCTAGTTCCCAACCTTTCCCTGACCTGTATTCCTGGAACTCTTTAAAGGCCATTCCATACGCCTGTCTGGTTCGAGGCGCGAGGGATCCCTGCACTGCCTGATTTAGGTCTAGAATCCAAGGCTCCACATGTCCCTCGGGAATTGCTCGGGATCCTTCCTGGCTTCTGGTGCGAGTTGGCGAAAACGGTCTGTCTGAAATCGAGAAAGGGCATCGGCTATGCCGTTATTGATCCCGGACACGTGTTTAGCCACGAACAAAATGTTTGCCCGCAAGCATTTGAGTACAAAATACCGGACCAGCCGCATAACCCTTTCCGATTTCGATGACAGTTTGTTAATGACATGAACAACAGCCAAGTTATCGCACCAGAAAAGGACCCTTCTGTTGGCAAATTCTCCCCCCCACAACTCAACTGCCACTACTATGGGGAAGAACTCCAGGAATGTTAAATCCCGGGTCAGCCCTAGTGGTTCCCAGTCAACAGGCCATGGGGCAGCACACCATTTTCCTCTGAAGTATACCCCAAACCCGTGTCCGCCCGCTGCGTCAGATTGTATTTGGAGCTCCGCTTCTAGCAGGAGTCGCTGCCGCCAAAAGCTCACCCCATTGTAGCCCTGGAGGAAGGCCTCCCAGGTAGCCAATTCCTCCCGCATCACTCTCGTCACTCGGACGTGATGATGCGGGGGACGGTCGCTCCCGATGTGGGCATACAATCGTGACATAAAAGCTCTCCCTGGTGCAATTACTCGGCAGGCAAAATTAAGACTGCCCGCGAGGGATTGCAACTGCTTTACCGTTACCTTGGTGGCTCCCATTGTCGCTGTTATCAGTTCCTTGAGTGATTGCAATTTGTCGGTTGGTAAACGAGACAGCGATTGTATTGTGTCGAGTTCTATACCTAGGTAAGTCAACCTGGTCGTCGGGCCTTCAGTTTTTTCCGGTGCTAATGGTACCCCCAACTCCTCGGCTACACTCTGAAATGCCCGCATTCCTAGTGCACATTCATTGGTTCCCGCCCTTCCCGCGAAAAGGAAGTCATCCAAATAATGCGTGATCAAGCTCCGCCCTGTGCGCTGACGTGCAATCCATTCCAAAATTGTGCTAAACTTTTCGAAAGCCGCGCATGAGATGGAACATCCCATGGGCATTGCTTTATCGAAATAGAATTTGCCCTGAAACTGCATCCCGAGGAGCTCAAAATCCTCAGGATGCACTGGCAGGAGGCGGAAAGCCGACTTGATGTCGCATTTCGCAAGAAGGGCACCCTTTCCGCAGGAACGCACCATTTCGACTGCAGAGTCGAAAGATGCATACCTTACTGAGCAAAGTTCGGGAGGAATCGCATCATTCACTGACTCCCCCTTTGGGTGGGACAAGTGGTGAATCATGCGATATTCCCCCGGGGTCTTCTTTGGTACTATGCCCAGAGGGGATATTCGTAACGTGGGGATAGGCAATTCCTCAAATGGGCCCTGTATCCTACCTTCCTTCACTTCCTTTTCAATCTTCTGCCGGACTAGCTGCTCGTTACCCGTCACGGATTTCAAATTCTTTGCCCACAGATGATAACGCGGGCCCTGCGTGGGAATCCTAAAGCCATACCTAAATCCTTCGATAACGTAATTGGCGGTCACACGGTCAGGATAATCTCGGGCCGCTTCCTGTAATGCCTCATGCTGTACCGGGGTTGGCGCCCTTCCCCACTGATTGGTTGGCAGTCCCCTGGCTGTGGGGGGCCTGTCTGTTACCTGCTCGCCCCCTGTTCTTAGTTCCATATTGTCTGAACCTACTACATGTAGAGGCGGCGTGGTCGCCCGCACACTGTGTGCACACATGTTTGAATTTACATTGGGTACGAAAACACCTGCCCCCATCGTTAAAGTCCCAACATGTAGGTGCTGCCGTAGATAGTCGTAGCCTGCCCCTTTGTCCCCCTTCGGCTTGCTGCGTACCCCCAACACGCGAGAGGACATGACCGCTGTCTGATCGCGGGGTATACCTGGCACAGCTAATGCACTCCAGCCATATATCATGTGCATGGAGGTCCCAGCGCAAGCGAGGGTTATTGCCTGCCCTACGTCGGAAAGATTCATCATAGCGCAGCCAAGCGCCTGGTCCGCCTGTATCATAAGCTCGGCGCACGATGTCCGAGTACTTAATCATCTCCAGCCCACGCTCCGGGAATCTGGCCAGTGTCACCCCCATGTAAATCGTATAAGCAGCTGTCCAATTGGACCAGGTGCGTTCCGCCTTTGGTTTTTTGAATTTCTCTTTCTCCTTTCTCTCCTCCTTATCGTTGGGATCTGGTATGGGGTCGCTAAACAGGAGGGCGAATACATCAATATATTCCCCGCTCCAGATTTTTTCTTTAGTGGCTTGGAGAAGGTGCTCACCTATAGGAGCCGATACGTCGGCATGACCCCCAGACAGGGGCCTGGGCTCATCCCTGAGGCCACAGCACCTAGCATTGCGACCCATGCAACATTGTTCAGCTCCCCATACTTGGGCCGCTGCTTTGTACCTGGGGGCTGGGCAGTGCGCGCACCCAGTATGCTGGCTATGGGGGGAACGTCCCCTCGTATGCCCTCCCCATTCCCAACCAGGGGAGGACTGGATCCGTCCCCTTTCCATATTGGTGCTAGCTAATGGTATGCATTCCCCGTCGTGGCTCCTGTCAGGGCCTGTACATCCATAGTCACCATCCCCTTCCCACCAGCTGCTGTCCACATGCTCACCTTCGTAAGCTTCCGGGTCGTACCGCGTTCTTGGGCCCCCGCTGGTGCGCCTCAGCCCTTGTTGCCCCTGGTGGGCTGCCTCCAGGCTCTCCGTCAGTGCTTGCATTCCTTCCTTGAGTGCCTCGATTTGGGCATGGAAGTCGGGTGTACCTTCGTCCCTCCGACCGCTGGGTCCCGGTTCCTCTTCTCTCCGTCTGCTAGGGCCTGGCTCATCATCCCTGTAACGAAAAGGGAGCGCCCGACGCCGCCCGCTTCCCTGGCGACGTGGGCCCTCCTCATATCCTGGGGTATTATCTTCCGATCCCCGGTCTCCCGTGGCAGCTTGGGTGAGCTCATCCTCCTCACTCCTCCTGTTATCCCCTCCCCCCTCGCATGCTCTCTCCAATTCTTCTACGTGGGCCTGATATCCCGCAAGTTGGGCCTGCATGGAGCGAAGGACAGCCTCGTGTGAGGCCCCTTGCTTTTGTTTCCCTGTGGCTCCCGTCTTTTTTATAGGGGCCTTCTTTGCCTGGGCATTTCCTTGCCCTTTCTTTTTACGGGGGGCCATACCTGTCCCACTCTTCCCTTCAGAGGCCCCTTAAATTAGTTTGGGGGCGGTGTACCCCTTACTCCCAAATTATGGCCTGTTAGTTCTGCTAGGCTAACGGGGGGGGGGCTGTAATGCCCTTCTGGGCTATCTTGAGGGGGGGGCTGTAGGGCCCTCTGCGGCTCAAGAAATGATATTTTGTGAAGGGGGGGCAAAGGCTAGCCCCACGCAGGGTCTGCTGGGCCCCACTTGCCTCTCTCGCCCTGCCCTGTGGCCCCCCTAACTATGGCTATGGTCTATTGGTGTGTTTTTTTTTGGGGGGGAGTCCTCTAATGTCCCCTTATTTTTTGTTGTGTGTGTGGGGGTAGCTGGAGAGCACCAGTGCCCGGGGAGAAGCCCCCGCTCGCAACCCGGTGGGGGATGTAAGAACAGACCGTCCCCGAACTCAAAGCGCCCAGTCGGGCCGCTCCTCTCCAGTCCCACACGCTCGATGTTTGGCCCCCCCACCGAGATTACTCATCCCTCGGCAGCTCTGGGGGGGGGGGAACAAGCTCCGCGCCTCAGCGAAGATCCCGGACCTCGTCAACCACCCTCCCGCTGCGCAAACCTCCCGGCGGCAAGGCCTGACTCGACCTAAAGGCTTGCCGCGTGTCTGTCTCCCCGCTCTCCGCCCGGCCGAATGAGGCGGCAGAGCAGGGATTCTAAGATGGCGCCTGGGAATCCCGCTCTCGTGAGAGTCCCGGGCGCTTTTCAGTTAGGTTGCCTAGCAACCCCAGCCTTCTCCCTTTGCCGGCGTGCGGCCGCTCACTCCCCGTCTTCCCTGTCGGGGAGGGGAACGGGCGCCGCCAAACCCCCACCGCAATGATTGCGGAGGGGACTTTGCTTTGTTAAAACAAATGAGAACATACTGAATTTAGTATTCACTTCAAATATTAATTTCCAATTTACTTTATTGCAGTTGTAGTCTAGTAGACTACAGAGAGAGAGAGAGGGAGAGAGAGAATTGTCTGCAGCACTGGGGTCCTACACAAATACACACTCCATGGTAACTAGAGCAAACAAACAAATCATTCTGTGACTTTGCAATCATCACTTGACTATCCTTTTAGGAATAAAGCATTGCCCGGCAGACAGTAATCAATTCTGTGTCTCCATGTTATTACAGCTATAACTGACCCCTAAAAATTAACCTGTCTTTTGGGAATATCTTTCAGACAGAAGGGAACAAATCTTGTAACAGGTCAAAGAGGAGAAGCTCCCGCCTTTTCCCTTTAAAGCAAAGCTGCAAATATTTTCTACTCTGGAAAAGAGAGGAACCAAATCTGTTTTGCAAATAGCTTGCAGTGGCTTGCTGAGTCATGGAGTGCAATGATTTCCAGGCAAAAAAGTGTCTTAGGAAATGGTTTAAAGTTCTCCAAAAAAGTCATACTGTTCCTAGAATTCAAGGGTGATTTACTTGTTTTCCTTTTCCTAAAATGCCCTGCTTATGCATATAAAAAGTAGGGAATGAAATCATGAATTAACTTGATTAGTGTCCATCAATTGATGTTGATACTGATGTTCAGCAATCAGGTACAGTGCTCTCCTGGCTTGGGGTGATGTTGAAAATCTGTGTGTGTGTGATGGAGGGAGAGCGAGTGCCCCCAACCCCTCATTGTGTGTCACCTGTACAGTGCAACTACCTGCAAAACAGAGATGGAGAGAAGCTACGATAGTCATTGGTTGCTCTTTCAAGTGAAATTGGCACACCCTGTCTGTCTAGAGGCAAATATATAAAGGGAAGAATCACATAGAGAAATAAAAGACATGCTTCCTCCAACTGAGATCCCATCTCATCCACCTCTCCTTTGGATGTGGCTTACAGTAGTCAGAAAAATGCCATCAACCAGACTTTTCAAAGGGTCTGAGTCGCTCTTGCAGAAGACATTGAGTTTTGCAGAAAACTGACAACCACTTTTAGAGTGCACATGCATGCTTGTGCGCGTACACACAAAGATCCACAGCAGAGCAGCCTTGGTCCTTGTTAAAGTGCAGCCATTTCATAGTGCACAGACTTCTGGAAAGGTTAGCTCAGACAAAAAAAGATCTGTACCCACTCAGGATCAGTCAGTGAGACATGAACCCAATGAAATTTGATGGTGCTTGTTTCATTGGCTGAATGCATTGTTGCTTAATAGACAGCTGCCAAGCTCTGAGGTTCTACAGAATCTCAGACAACTTTCTCTCTTCCCAAGGGCGTAGCTACCATAGGGACAGGCGGGACATTTGTCCCGGGGCCCACCATGGCTGGGGGCCCACAGGCCCGCCGAGCCGCCCATCCCTATTGTAGCTAAGCCTCCAGGCTGGCCTTGATTTTTTTTTAAAAACTAAAAAAATTTCAGGCCTGGATGGATCCGCCCTCCCCTCCCTCCCCGCTTGCTGACAAAAGGCCCCCCCTCTCCTGCCGGGCCCCCCCTCTCCCGCCTCACCGCGCTGGCCACTGGTTGGGCTGCCAAAGTACAAGCCCCACCTCCCTGATGCAACGTGCCCTGCCGTGTGGTGCTGAAATTCATTGCGCATGTGTCAGCATCCGGTCTCAAGCAGCACACGAGATAGGCACGCTGAAGGCGAAGGCAGTGAGTGAGGTACTGAGCGATGGGTCATGGAGGGGGCACTGGCCGTGGCAGCAGGGCTCTGCTGGGAGTGGTCTGGGAGAGACAGAGTGTGGGGTAAGATTAAAGGGGTTTTTTGTGTTTTTTTTACCGTTTGGGGACGCCTGCATTGGGGCAGCACACTGGCTGGGGGGGGGAGAACTGACAGGGACTCAGATGGCGTGTGGGGTAGGATTAAAGGGGGTGTGTTGTGTTTGGGGACACCCGTGTCCGGGCGGCGCACTGGCTAGTGGGGGGGGGAGAACTGAAGGGGATTTTGGACGGAGTGTTGTGTGTGTGTGGGGGTAAGATAAGGGGGTTTCATAACTTCTGTTCGTTTGGGGGAGCCAGCGCTGGGGTGTCACTGGCTAGCGGGGGTGGGGGTGGAGAGAGAATTGAAGGGGACTCGGAGCATGGAGGGGGCGGGGGGAAATGCTGGTCACTGGGTTGGGTCCAGGCCGAGCCGGCTCTGACCGGGAGCCACGGCCACCGCACAACCAGGCTCTGCTGCTGGGAGTAGCTCACTGTGAGGTGGGTAATTGGGGGGGGGAGAGAAAACTGAAGGGGAGGGGGATCGGGGAAGCATTGGGGCCTGGGGGGGATTGGGAAAACGCCGGGTCACGGGCCAGGTGGGTGGGTCTGGGCTATTCTGGGAGTGGATGGGACAGGACGGGTAACTAGCGGGGAGGAGTCTGTGGGGGGAGAACTGAAGAGGGGAGCATTGGGGGGGGAAACGCCGGGTTACGGGGTGGGTAGGTCCGGAGCCACCATGCAGCCGGCGGGCTCTGCTAGGAGTGGGTAAGGGGTGGGGGCGGCAACTGAAGGGGGCTTGGACTAGCTAGCCACAAGCCACCCCCCCAGCCTGGTCAGAGCAGTCAGGGTAGCCGCCGGCGGGATCCTCAGCATGGGCAAAGTGCTCAATTACCTGGACAGGTGGTACACGGTAGCAGGTAAAGCTAGTCTTGCTGCCGCATCCCTCCCCTGGTCCTTTCCCCTTCACCCACTTCCTTCCTCCCATTCATCTTCCCCTGCTCCTCCTCTCCAGCCTCCTTTCTTCCTCCCTTCTCCTCCCCTCCGTTAATTTTCTCCCTTCAGTCTTTTCCTAGCCCCTTATTCCTCCCGCTTGCTCCCCAGAGGACTTAATCCCTCCCCAACTCCTCTTCCTTTCATCTGCTCAGTCAGCATCCACAGCACGCTGCTGCTAGCCCAGCTCAATTCTGCCTCCCCTCCCTCGCTCTTGTCCCCATCCCTCACCTTCCTCTCCTTCCTAGTAGCGCTCCAGCAGCTGCAGCAGGGGGACACAGGGAGAGCGATCGGGCTGGGAGATAAGGCTGTTTGTTTACAAACAGCTCCTGCCCATGTGCTGATCAGAAGGTTGCTACCTTGTAAAGAAGGTTCTTCGAGATGGCACCTAACATTCTCATAACTGGATTGTGCACACTCATCCTATCCAAATAGACTGCATGATGTCTCGAGCTCCTCTAGTATAAAAAGCACTGACTCTCCCCCTCAGAATGACAGTTCCTTTCAACCCTTTCTAGAAATATAAGAACAAAATTCCATGGGCGGGTGGGTGTTGTGAGAATGTTAAGAGCCATCTCAAAGAACTGCGTGTTCATGGGTGGGAGGAGAGACCCGTGTAAAAAGGGCCACATTCTCACAACTGTCTTACTTATACTATCTTAGGTAGGAATTTAGGATGTAAAGCAATATCTATTCTGTCTTGGAAAATAAATCTGCAAATATGGTTCTGAGATTATTATGGCTGCTATTTCACTAACTCTTCTTAATGAAGTTATTGCTAACAGGAATACTGTCTTTAAACCCGCACCCCATAACGAGTAGAGGGGGGTGCTGTGGGACTCCAGAGCTGTGCATTGTCTGTGCTGCAGGGTCCTGTTTGCTGAAAACTGTATCCCTTGGTCCTTAACCCTGAAAAGGGGAGATGGGTGTTCAGCAGGGATGGACCTGTCTAGAACTAGTGATTGTACAATGCCAGGTATATATATGAATGACAGGGGACAGTTTGCTGTAATAAGGATGCTGGGAGGAGGAAGAAGAAGGGATGGGGAGGTGGGGTAGGGGGCCCCCAAACCCATTTCTTGTCCCTGGGCCCACTCCAAGCTAGCTACGCCCCTGCCTCTTCCACAGATAGTTGCATGGCTAAGCTCTTATCCTTCTCTTGGTTTTCCTAGCTCTTTTCAAGACTGCTAGGCTGGTTTCAGACACAGCCCATTTCCAGTATCTCTGAAACAAGTTGAGAATGTCCCTCATCCTGACTTCATGATCATTAAAGGGTTTGCTTTGTTCACTAAGGTTCATTCACTGCCCGGTTTAAATCCTGTGTCATCCTGCACTGTAGTTGGAGGACTGAGTTTAAGATATTGCATTAATGTCTGTTATCTGTGGCAGTACGCTGTGATGCTACAAATGCAGGAGTTTGGCTTTGTAAGTGGATTGAGGAGAGAGAGAGAGGGAAAAAGCTTTTTCAAGTCATACACAAATGACTGAAATAACTAAGGAAACAAAATTACTGACAAAATAAATTGTGTTTGCTTAGCTGCACGCTCACTCTTTCCCCACCACCACAGATATGGAATTGTCTGAATATTTTATACTGTGCCCTGGCTCATTACTACTTAGTTGACGAGATTCCTCATGCAGTCAGCCTAGCTTTTCAGCAAAGAAGGTAGATGGTTTCAGCCTGCTTTTCACTTTTTCTCTTTTCTTTACTCCTTGAGTTTGTGTTTTTAAAGAGGAGCTTTCACAAGAGAACAAAGTTAAACTGCACAACTTGTGGATGTGAGAGGAGTCATTCTGGAATATAGGCCACAGTCTGCAAAGCACTTAGGGTGTTTTTAGACAAGCGCCTCCCCACTTAGCTATTACCCACCAATCACTAGGGTGGCCACATATGTAGATTATAGAGAACACAAGATAAATACAGGTTGCAGGGCTGCATTGGCTCCAATGAAAAATAGAGGTTGGCTCCAATGCAGGCCTGCAACCTATATTTCTCATAAGTGTTCTCTAAATGTACATATCTGGCCACCCTACCAATCACCCACCTATCATGCATGTTGCTTGCAGGGCCACATTTGCACCCTATGCAGCCCTCAAGCCCTGCAATATGCATGATGAGTGGGTGATTGGTGGGTAATAGCTAGATGGGAAGGCACTTATCTAAAAACACCCACAGTCCCACTGATTCCAGTGTAATTATTCTGGAGCAAGTCATTTGAGTATCATAGCCATAGTGTGGCAATAATAATGTGCCAGAAATAAAGAAGCCTCTTTTATTTGAATATGGCTTATATCACAGCTATTCCCTTAGCCCTGTCCTACAGCAAGAAGCCTCTGTTTCTGGGGTGTTTAACAGAGTCCCATGGTAGACACCTGTGATGCCAAGTGATACGTTTCAAAGTGGCCTGACCGATACCATTTCTGTTAATGGGAGCACCTTCAGATGTGCCGGATTCCAGGCAAAATTTCCAGGAAAGAGTCTCCCTACATGCTACACCCCCATGACACATTTGTTGCTTCAGCTACAGGAGGTGCAAGCAATGGGGTAACTAAAGTCTTGCAGATGGGGGGTGCAGGCAAGTCACCCTTTGGGGAAGCACCACAGATGCAGAGTTGGAGGTGGAAGAAGAGCAATAGAGGAGCATCCAAAGGGGCACAAACCCCACCAAGCTTAGCTAACACCACTAAGTACAAAGACTGTGTGACTTTTTGGAAGTGCAAAACGGCAGCAGAAGTAGCAGGGTTCCCTACAGCTCTGTGTGTGTTTAGAGAAAGGCAAACCAGTTATGGCTCTGTCCATAACTGGTTCTCCTCCTACCTCTCTGACCGCTCCTTTAATGTGTCTCTCTCCAACTCCGCCTCCTCCTCCTTCCCCCTCTCAGTTGGTGTTCCTCAAGGCTCTGTTCTTGGCCCTCTCCTCTTCTC
>QEPC01005257.1:457787-475932 GCA_003113815.1 Sphenodon punctatus
ATTTATTTCATTGATTTCAATGGGGACACAGTGCCCCATTGAACTCAATGAAATAAATCCGGTACCGGTATACCGGATTTAATCAGGGAATCCGGTTTTTACAGAACCGGTAACCGGTAAATCCGGTAGCCGGTAATGGGCCCGGGGTCCCACCTCTAGCTATTACCCTTGGTTTTGAAATTGATGGAAAAGTGGTAAATGGTGAAGTGGTAATCGGGATCTCAGTAATTATTGGTAAATCAGGAAACAATACGCTGATTGAGACATTTCCAAGTACCAAGATTCAACTGCGACAGTATCAGGAACCGGGATTTCAACAGGAAGTCCCTTTTTTGAGAAAACTCATTTCAACCCTGTTCTCAGACTTAGTTCCCCAGCTGTAAAATTGGAATAATAATAACCTACATCACATGGTAGTTATAAGGGTAAACCAGAAAAGGATTGATAAGCACTATATCAATGATTAATAATTAGATAAGAGCTGAGGCAAGAAGATTCTAATTAATTAATTAATTAATTAATTAATTAAATTTTTATGCTGCCCTTCCTACAAGGCTCAGGGCAGCTCACAATCCACAAAAATAAGCTAAAATATTTAAATTCATCCAATAAAACCACCCTCCCCTCAAATCCCCATCCTCCCCCACAACCCCATCCAAAACCCAACCAAATTCCACCTATCCCTGCCTTCCAAATCCTTTTCCAAACAAAAGGTTTTGCGCCACCTCCAGAAGATAGCCAGGCTCGGACTCAAGTGAACCCCCTGGGGAAGGGAGCTCCACAAAATGGGGGCAGCAACTGCAAATGCTCTCCTGCGCACCCCCTGTCCCACGGACAAGGGTAACGGACTGAACGCACAGGAGGGCGCCGCTGGCTGATCATAAGAGCCGCGAAGGGACATGGAAGGACAGGCGGACTTTCAGATATATGGGACCCAGACTGTTTAGGGCTTTAAAGGTCAAAACCAGCACCTTGAATTGTGCCCGGAAAGCTTTAGACAGCCAGGGCAGACTCCGGAGCACTGGCATAATGTGCTCCCAGAGACTCATCCCTAAAAGGAGACAAGCTGCTGCATTCTGCACCCGCTGCAGCTTCCAAACAGTCATCAAGGGAGCCCCACGTAGAGTGCATTGCAGTAACCTAGCCTTGAGGTGATGAAAGCATGGATGAGAATGGCTAGATCTGAATCAGAAAGGAAAAGCCACACCTACTCACTGAATGCAGTTGGTGAAAAGTGTTCCTGGCCACTGCTGCCACCTGACAATCCAGACGCAGCGAGGGATCCAAAAGCACTCAAAGGCTGTGAACCTGAGTGACCTGAGGGGACTGGACCCATCAATGACAGGTGTCCCAATCCCCTCCAAGCCACAAGACTGGCAGCTATCATCACTTCAGTCTTGTCCGGATTCAGCTTCAATCGGCTCACCCTCATCCAGTCCCTGACACTAGCCAGGTATTGGGTAAGCACCGAGGTTGTGGGAGTTGATTGGATATGCAAATCAAAAATTTGAAATTAAAATTCTGAATTATGAACTTAAGCTTAAACTTAACTGTATGCAAACAAGGAAACCAAAATGTTTGAATTAGAAAATTTCAGTATTTGTTAAAATCAGCCTGGCTGCAGTAGACAGAAAGTCGTAATCCTCCCTAGACTTTCTGATCTTGGGACCCTGCTATAAACGTACCCTTCACACACTTTCTTCTGACAAGTCACCTGCACAAAGTTTGCTTTAAGATATGTTGAGTCTTTGAATCAACAGCTACAGCGGTGATGCCACAGCAGCAGAAGTGGTGGTCACCTAGGGCAGCAAAGTGTTTAGTGACTGTTTATTGTGCAAGTGACATTTTCCAGTTTGCCTCAGGTAGCAAAAAAGACCCTGGGAGCTGGCGCTGACCTACATACCAGCCCAATTATACACACATCCCGCTTCACAAGCTGAAAAGCAGTGGCTTGGGCTGGGAGTGATGATATGCCAAGATGAAAAATAGCCAGCGTGGAGTTTTTCTGAGAGAGTGTCAGAGACTCCGGAGACTTTGGCAGATGGGGGAGGGCCAGCAGCAAGCTCAGAGGAGACATACTGTCACATTAAACCAAGTGCCTATTTATTCACCAGTCGAGTGAGGAATGCAGCCGATTTGGTGGGGAAGCAAAAGCAGCTTGGCTTATATCATGAAGCAACTGTTATGACCTGCATTCATTATTAATCAGCAAGCAGTGAGAAAGTCCAAGGTTTCTAAAAAGCTGCCTCCAAGGAAAGCAGAGATATGGCTAAAAAGCCATTCAATTCAGGTGCCCCAGGTCTGTCACCTGAAACAGTTTTTTCTCTACTATTTCACATTGATTTAATTTCCCATAGATAATTTCTGTGGTAAATTTTGGCTATCTTGTTTCATTATATTTTTAACCCACATCATGGTTTGTAGTTAAAAATAAGTAGAAGATATTGTTGGTTCTTTAGTTGAACTTTTTTAAAGGAAAAAGAAAGACTCATTTAATTTTATTTTAATTTAATTTATTTATTTATTCAATTACATTTTTATCCTGCACCCTCCTGTTGATCTGTCTCTTATACACATCTAGATGTGTATAAGAGACAGCTCCTGTTGATAGCAGCTTGGGGCAACTAACATATCCATAAAAATATACAATATAAAACGCAATAGCAAATTTTAAAACAGCAATATAAAACACATAATGAGGCACCACAGAATAAACAAAAAACTCTCCTGCCTAACCCTCACCCTCCCATCCTACCCATCTCCCTCACTGAAAGCCTGGCGGAACAGTCAGGTCTTACACAATTGTTGAAAGGAGGAGAGGTCCGGGGCCATATGGGCCTCTGCAGGGAGGGAGTTCCACAGCCTTGGTGCGGCCACTGAGAATGCCCTCTCCATAGTTGCCCCCCGCAATATCCGGGGGACTTCAAGAAAGGCGCCCCTGGTAGACTGCAGGGACCGATCCAGAGCCCGGGGAGTGAGGCGGACCCGCAAATAGGTAGGGACCAAGCCATATAGGGTTTTATAGGTAAGCACCAACACCTTGAATCAGGCCCGGAAGACTATAGGCAGCCAGTGCAGAGAACAGAGCATTGGTGTAACGTGCTCATGGTGACCCATCTCCATGAGGAGGCGGGCCACCACATTCTGCACCAGCTGGAGCCTCCAGACCGTCACTATGGGTAGTCCCATGTAGAGCGTATTACAATAGTCCAGTCTTGAGGTGATGAAAGCATGGATGATGGTGGCCAAGTCAGAATCTGAAATACACGGCCGAAGCTACCATACCAGATGTAACTGACAAAACTTGCTCCTCACTACAGCCGCCACCTTGGCATCCAGGCAAAGCTGAGAGTTGAGGAGTACCCCCAGACTACAAACCCGAGGGACCAGTGGAGGGTGCACCCCATAAATGATGGGGGATGCTAACCCCACTGCCTTGCCCACCAGCATCACCCCTGTCTTGTTGGGATTCAGCTTCAGATGGCTCACTGGCATCCAGTCCCTCACAACCACCAAACACTGGGTAAGCACTGAGACTGCTGGGTCTGGGTCTGAAGAAAAAGAGAGGTAGAGTTGGGTGTCATCAGCATATTGATGACACCAAACATCAAACCCTCTCATGACATGCCCAACAGCTGAATATACACGTTGAACAGGAGAGGGGACAGAATAGAATCCTGCAGGACTCCACACAAGAGATCGTGGAGGGATGAAGTGGAACCCCCCAGCACCACTTGCTGAGTTCCTCTGGCCAGGAAGGAGCGGAACCATTCAAGAACAGTCCCACCCACCCTGGTTCATTCCCAGAGGCGGGTCACCAACATCTCATGTTCAATGGTATCAAACGCAGTCGACAGATCTAACAAAATTAGCAGGGTCAATTGACCCTGATCTATTTCGTGGCAGAGGTCGTCAACCAAGGCCACAAGTGCAGTCTCAGTGTCATAACCCAGGCAAAGACTGAACTGTGAAACATCTAGAAAACTGATGTGGTCCAGATGCTCCTGCAATTGCTGAGCCACTACCTGCTCAATAACCTTCCCTTAAAAGGGAAGGTCAGAGACTGGCCGATAATTGGCAAGGGAGTCAATGTCAAGTGATGGTTTCTTGAGCAGAGGCCGCACTACCGCCTCTTTGAGGCACTCTGCCCTCCCAAAGGGAGGCACTGACCATCCCCGCCAGCAAAGGCCCCAGCATCCCTCGGCTGGCCTTGACCAGCCAGGACAGACATGGATCCAGTTCACAAAAGGTGGCTCTAACCACCCCAAGAACATCCCCCACATTAGCAGGCGATACCCACTGAAACTGATCCCATGAAATTGGACAAGGTGGGGCTTCCATAACTTCTAGTTCTATTGTATTAATTGCGGTGTCCAGTTCCAGGCGGAGGGAGACCAGACCGACCAGCCCCCTCACTACCCAGAAAAGCTCCGCTGGATGAGACTTGGCAGATGCTATGGGTGCAGCAAAGAATCCTTCCTTGCCGCTCGCACAGCCACAGCATAGGTTTTCAAACTAGCTTTATGTGGCAATTTGTCGGCTTCAGCACATGAACGATGCCACCGTTCCAACTTCTGCCCTTCCTGCTTCAGCTGCCGCAGATCCTCAGTAAACCTTTACTGGGATTTGTAAAGAGATTTTGTAAAGAGATTTTACCCTACTTGCTGCTGAGATTTAGGAGGCAGCTTTCTATGATGCATGGAGACTAGTTTGTAATATTATATCTCCTTTGCATCAGAGACCTCTCCCAAGCACTGAGGCTTCATGAGGTGTAGTATTATTATTATAAGTAATACATTTCCAGCAAAATCGTTGGCACTTGCGCAATAATAATGTGTAAGTGTCCAGAGGTGGGTTACAAAAATAACCATTGAGATTTGAAAAGAGCTTAGCAGAGCTGCACCTGCTGAAGAGAAACTTCTGGGAGCTCCCTCCAAGCTCAACACCAAACTCTCTAAGATGGTATCAAGTGACAGGATGTCCCACCACATTAAACACATAATAAAGACAATGTGAATTTACTGCCCTGTCAAAGGACATGTTCTATGAGCTACTGATTTCATTTTGAATTATGGATTGGGAAAGGGTTTCTGCTTCCCATTGGTTACAGGCTAGTACAGAAAGACAGCTGATTTTCTAGCATTGGGATTACCCAATTTTATCTATAATTCAAATGTGTTTCTATCTTACCCTACATGTGCTGTAGACTCAGAAGGTGGAATCTTGATTCCATTGATATCAACAGGATTTTGTCATTAATTTTGATGAGAGTCAGAATTTCAGTGTTAAAGGTTTCATCTTTTATTCTGAAGCCAGTGAAAGCTTTCTTGTTAATTTTAATGGTGGTAGAATCAACTCCAGCCTCAGGACCAGTCTTAGAATTTATGAGGCCCAAGGTGAAAATATAAAGTATGGCCCCCAAGTAGGTGAGGAGAAATATAAAGTGTGGCCCAGCCCCACCCTAGTAGGCGAGGAAAAGAGATGGGAGGCAGGTCCCACAGGAAGCAGCCACTCTGGAGGCTGAGAATCACAGATACAGAGAGGGCCCCACAAAAATAGCCCATCTTGGGGGCTTCAGAAACACTGCTCTTGAGGCTACTAGGATTGACCTCCCTGTGGGGCCTGCCCAGACCACAACACCCAGGCCATGACACCTATTGGCCCTACTGTAGACCAGTCCTGGTCCTGCTCACCCTATGATATACATAACTAGCACATGGAAATAATCTGCTTTCCTGTTTGGGGCATGGTTCCTTGGACTTCTGAGAAGCTGCCTGCACAATCTGTGATGCTCAGCACAGTATAGGTTTGGGGTTGCAAGGACTTTTGGGAAAAGGTAAGGCAATATACAATGGATGGGGTCCAAGTTAGAGAAAACTTCCAATAATGAAATCATAAGACTTTTAATTTTTTAAATGGCAGTTGCTGAAGTTTTGTCTTGAATTTACACTTCAGGAAAGGCAAGTGTTTAGTCCTTGAACAAGCAATAGAATAATTGCCAGGGACCTGTGAGCCACAGGTCTATTGTTGTCAGATTCGAGCATGAATCCTGGTGAACCTGAGTCATGTGCATGAAACCTTCCCCTATGTAACCATCTGCTACTGAGTCACAGGGTACTTTCTGACATTATAGCTCCCGCCACCACCATGGACTGCTCCAGGTGGTGGCGGGAGCTGTCACTCTGGCCGGGACTTGGTCTGGCTGCCGAACAAATGTTATGGTGATGACTGGGACAGGGAAACACACAAACGTGTGCCTACATTTTCCCACCCCTATGCTACATGGAGCAGCCTGCCCTCTCCAATGGACAGCCATGGTGCCTATGATAGCTGAACTGCCAGTCCGGACCAGGGTAAATACAGCAGGCTTTCATCCATGACAGCCCACTTTACACCCAGTCAGGCAATAGTCCTGAGTCACATCCCAGGCTAACGACACCACCGACCAGGAAACGGCCAGCATCTGGCAGGTGCATTAAAGCATGATAGAAGGCCGTGGCTCCACGCATGGCAAAGTGTGGTACAGCAGCCCACCGTCACATCTGAAAACATCCACAATCACACAGCATTCCTGGATTCCCTACACCCAATGGAGCTGAAGGGAAGAGGGACTCAGTAGCTAAGTCATGGGGAAGGAGCGCAGGTGGAGCAGCTGTAAGGCCCCTCCAGCACCATTGTATATTTTCAGACTGAACAATAACCCATTTTATTCTCCCTTTATATTGTGTCTTCATCTTGTCTCCTATTTAACCACTCAGGCTAATTAGCTAAATCAATCACCCAGGAAAAAGCCTCTCTCCCTCTTTTAACCTCCTTTCCTCTTCCTCCAGGCGGGCCATCCATCTTTGCCAGAGCTTTGTGGAAGCAGCAGGAGGCTGATGATTGAATTCCTCCACCCCCACCCCAAGGAACACCCTTAGGGGTCAAAGAGATGAAAGGGTTTGGGGAAACCTGTTGCATGCCATCCCATGCACCATTCCTGCATCACCACAGCCAGTTTAATGATGACATTTATTGATAGGCCCCCCCTGCCCTTGCCTGTGCTGGGTAGTAATTGCCTGAACAGGCATTCCGCCCACCTCTTGTAAGTGAGATGGACTGACCTTAGGAACCCTGTGAGCAGGCTACTGCTGCTGGGGGTTACGAGTGACAGGAGAATGGAATGGGCTGCAAGGATGAAATGGTGCAATTAAAAGGCAATATTTCTCGGCATTAGCTTCTGCATTCTCACTATCGATATTAATAATTCTGCTGTAGCTAGGAGGCATCTTTGCTAGATCTTCTTGTTTCTAGTCATAAGAAAACCCATTACAAGAACCTCTTGAGTTTTCAATAACAAACACTCCTCTCTTGGACACAAATTGTTTGCCCAAAGAGAGAGAGAGAGAAAATTACAAAGCGAATGAGTTGTATTAAAGAGACCTTGTCAACTACTTTATTTATTTTTAATGTCTGGCCTTTGTAAATCCCCAGATAGATGCTTCGGAATAGCATTCTCCATCCTCATGCCTGTCAGCTTTGTCCTTCTGGCAGCTATTGTTTGTATTTGTGTGAGTGTGTGTGTGCGAACATGTGTGTTTCTAATGGATCTTGAAATTAACACAGTTTTTCCTTGGGTGTATTAGTGCACCAGCATCACTGGTGATCTCATCACAACACTCAGAATAGGCCCAGGAGATAACTGCTCTTCTAGCGCAACAAACATAATGAAAACACAAATTGGTTTTGGCTTCCACTCATAACTATTGCCTGGGCTACCTTACAGTGTTCCTTGGTCTGTATTTAAGGCTTCGAGGGTTCCTCTGAGTTATATTTTCCCTTTTCTCTGCCATTGATTTCCTTGTTGCCACTGTCACCTGTTTCTTGATCACCATTGCTCATAGTCCCACCTCTGTGGCTCAGTCCCACCTCTGTGGTTCAGTTTTTCTCAGAAGAGGCACCACAACTAGCACAGAATACAAAGAAGCCACATCCTTCCAACAAATCGCCTCCTGGTTAAATCGGTTAACATCAGCAAAACAGTTTCAAGCTGGCAGATTCGAAATCCCTTCCCCAAAGTTCTCTGTAGCCCTAGTTTACTTCCCAGAATTTGCTTGGCCTAGAGGATAGGTTTTCCTCTCCAGCTGCTTTTAGCATACCTCCCAACAGTTGGAGGGACAGTTCCTGTAGCAGGTGTGTGTGTGTGTGTCTCCCAGGGCCACATGGGGCACTGGGGTCTCACTCTGGGGAATTAGCTCACCTCTCTGATACACCGTTTCAGCCTAAGCCTCGGCTGAAAACCTCCCTGAGACAGGAGGGTACCCTCTTCTAGGACACAACACATAGTCCAGAGGGTTTTAGTCCACAGTCCTTTATTAGACTCTGTGTCCAATGTACCTGGGGCTGCCAGCTCAGTTGCCTCCACCCTGCAGGCCCAGATCATTCTCTCCAGGCTCAGGAGCAACACAGACCATCAACCCCTGAAGTCCATCCAGCCAGGCCTCTAAGCCCCCAGGCTCTGGCCAAGCGTTCCCCAGGCAAGAGGCTCCCTCCTGGGCACAACCTCTCCCACTTGTCTGGGGTCCCTCTGGTTCTCCAACCTTCAGTACCTTGGAGAGCATAGAGCAGGAAGGCTTCTTCAGGGAGATGTTGCTCCTCCTGCTTCCTAGCAGAGACTCCCTCCTCTCTACGTTGCACTCCTTATATCCCAGCAGAGTGGGTGTGGTCAGGCTTCTTTTCCTCAGCCTTAAAGGGTCAGAGTCCTGCCCACTCTGTCCCTGGAGTTATCAACCTGTTCTCCCCACAGGTTGATCATAGCTATGGGCTGACTCTCCCAGGCCCATGTGCATGTGCCCATGCAGCCCCTTTCTTAAAGGGGCAACAGTCCCACAGGACTGCTCCCTGCTACAGTCCCTCTTTGGGTGTGGAATCCCACTGTTCTCCTTTCAGGAGAGAGACAACTCCCCCCCGCAAATTCAATTCTGACACCTCTTTCCTGGTTGCTTCCCAGGAAAAGCACTAGAGTGGACAGTGTGGAGATGATGGAATGAGAAGCAGGAGAGCTCCTGCCTCTCTTTATGCACTTAGAATGTTGGGAGGTGTCTATGGCTGCTTTTAGAGGAGCAGGTCGTGTGATCGCTTGCGTGACTTTTGAAAATCGCATGGGCCGGGATTACACGAGACGTTTCACACGTTAAAGCCGATTGCACGTTCTATTAAAACAGCGAAACAAATACCCCAACATTGGGGTATTTAGTGTGCAGTTTTAATAAAATGCATGACTGGCTTTAACGTGTGAAATGCCTCATGTAATCTCAGCCTGCGGGATTTTCAAAAGTCACGCGAGCAGATCACGCAATCGCGACCTGCTCATCTAAAAGCAACCTATGTGTGTGCAAGTGAATGAGAGGGGAGGGAGCTTATTTCCTGATTGGCCAAGAGGGTGGGGCTTGTCCTTCTTTAGCCTCTTGAAATGTTGGGAGGTATGTCTTAGCGTCTCCCAGGTTCAGTCTTCTACCTTGTCCCACGCTTTAATATTTCCTCAGCTCAGCCTGTTATTGGACTTTGTATGAAGCTGATCAACAGCACCAATGCATGGAATCTGCCAACACTGCTCTCGGCTCTCTTTTGAGATGGACATGAAACTGTCCCTTCACTGGAAGACAAGTGTTCCGCCTCCACAGAGCTCTTAGCAACTGCTGGTAAGAGAAGACAAGGGATGAAGCTCAGGATTGAAACCTAGAGTCTCTCATGTTAGTGCCAGTGACTAGTACTGAGACAAGAGCAAGTGTTCCCTTCCCATTAGGAAATACCTATCTTTCGAGAGCACTTTACGACTGTTCATTGGTATTTACTATTTCCCCACTGGTCAGTGATTCTGCACTTCCATCATTGTGAGATTAGCACTGGCAATTTTCCATCCTTTCCAGCACTTTCTGGGATTTTTTGAGACGTTTCAGGACTGTCTTTTTGCATCAATTTCCAGCACTATTGCATTGCTTAGCTGGTATATAAAGCATAAGCTGCTAAGCATAGTTAGTAGCAGCCCAGTTCATGTTGTGTTCAACTAGCAAAAAATACCAAAAAAGCCCAGTAAGGTTTCTCATTGTGCGAATGATGGTGAAAGACCTGTTCGCGACGGAAACAGCATTCACTCTGATTGCTTGTTACAGGCCTACCAGTGACTGCTACTACACCAGTAAATTGATGCAAGTCCATTTAGAAACCAGATTATAACCATTTTCAGGGGGATTTAATAGATTATTACACTGCAATGACCTCTAAAATTCAACACAGGGAGCAATTACAGATAATTTCACAGCACTACATATTTTCTAAACAGTACACAAGCATTAACTAACTTCAGCTGCTAATTGCCTTATTAACGTGGCCTCTGCTGGACTGGTCCATTGTGTCTGACTTTAGAGAGACCCTTGATCTGTACTGCAGGTGGCTAACTGCGTTTACTAATCTCTCTTTCTTGATCTTTTTGATTGAGAGCCAAGATAGTGACCCGAGCCTTGTTAGAGAACGAGCAATGCTGCTAGCACAGTGTCTGTATAGAACTAGACTTGACAGTGAATCAGAGCCCTTGCTCTGACCATCAACTACTGGAGTTTTGCTCTTGTTCAATGGAATTCACTCCATTACAGAAAACCCTTTGGAATCCTGAAGTCCCACACAACAGCAGTTCTCAATCTTTTTGTGGGAAAGATCAACCAAAACATCCTGGATACCTACACATCCAGAACCTATCTTAAAAAAACCCAGGACTAGGAGGGGTGGATGGCAGTAGTGGGGTGGTTGAGGAGTGGGGGGAGAGATCTCGGTGGTGGCAGCGGCGGGAAGCCAACAAGAGATGGCCAGTTAACAGCAGGCAGCAGGACCCAGAGAGGCAAGGAAGTTGCAGAAAGCCACACCCCCTCCTCTCTCTAACCCATTCTACATGACATAAGCAGTCAGGACAAGCAACAAGGAGAATGTGGCAGGGAACATGACACCGCTACATCAGGACTTACGGGTAGCTTACTACCACCTTAGGCTCCACCCCCAAGGCATCCCAGTTTCCATCCACAACCAACCTAAGCCCCTCCCACGACCCACCAGTTGAGAACCACTGCCACATGGCATTCAGAAGAGACTCCTCCTGCCTCTACCTCAAGAGGTGCAGAGGCCAGCAGAACAGTTTCCTAGTGCAAGAAAGGAGGAATTGGGGTAATTTGCAAGGGACAATGCACTGAGATCAAGTGGGTGTATGCTCCATTCCAGATTAATTGCAGGGGGAATTTGGGCTCTACATCAGAGCTGTGTATCAGCTGTTATGTAGATATTTTAGTTATTCCTACATAATTCCTACGTTCCAGGGTAGCATTTCCTGGCAAACTGTGGAATCAGACTGGAGTTTGCCCTTGTGCTGGGATACTTTAATCTGAGCAGGGGTGGGTGGGGGTCAACAGGGTCTATGACATCATGTTTCCCCACTTTTTCCTGAAGTCCCAGTCAGAGAGTCTCCTCTCACCCAAAACCTTTTGTTCTGCAAGTTAAATCAGTGCAGGTGAATGTGACCCAATTCACTTAACTCACTCAAAATGCCTTTCCCCCCATGCCTCCTTCCTCCCACTGAACCCTACCTGAAGCACTGGCAGTTAGAAACTCTTTGGGTGCTTGCTGACATTACAGGAGGAGGCGGGGAGTGGAGGGGGACTTGTGTTAGCAAAACTAACGAGAGGGACATCACATGAGTCCCCGATCGTGGGCACGGGGATTCTATTGTTATTTTTCCCTTCCAGATTTTGAGTCCTGCATCACGTTATTGATTTTAATCCCTGTGCCCACGATCGGCAATTCACATGATGTCCTTCTCGTTAGTTTTGCTAACACAAGTTCCCACGCCCCCGGTAACGTTGGCAAACACCCTTTCTGGGATAAGAAAGTTGTGGATTATGTGGGCATTCATATCACCCTGCCTTGAAAGGTGGAAAGGTTGCAACCTTCTTTCCTCCTGATTATGCTGGCGGCCATTGGAATATTGGCTTTTAGGCTGTGGTGGAAGACCTTACATTCACAGGTAGACTGAGTGTGAAGATGGATAATAAGGGGTGAAAACAGACATGATGCTAACCACCCTTTAACCACCCTTGGTGGTCATTTATGCATGTTTCAGGGCTGCATAAGGCACCAATACAGTCCTGCAACATGCATAAATAACCACCAAGGGTGGTTAAAGGGTGGTTAGCGTCATGTCTGTTTTCACCCAAGGATGCCGAGAAGGAAGGGATTTATCAGTTCAAGCATGAGGTGACTCTAATATGGGAATCTTATGCACTTACTTTAGCAGCACCAGGTTTGGTCCTCCTGGAGGATAGATTTTCAGCAGGTTTCTGGTGGGGAAATTAACTCAGCTACTGCTACCCAATGTTCTACGCAATACCCTTGGTCCTCCCTGTAGACCTAGGGCTTATGAGTGAGGAACTGTTTGAGTCTGGCCTCCACACCTCCCCTATAGCCAGCCCAGTCCTCCTGACTAGGGGCTTCTCCCAATAAGTCTGGGTCCCCCAAACATTCCTTTGCAACCAAGCCTCTCCTGTTACCATGTACCAGCTCGCTCCCACCTGCAGCTCTGTCTCTGTCTCTGTCTCTGTCTCCAGGGAGGCTTGCTGTTGTCTGGCTACTCCTGGCCAACATGGCTAGACTTGGCATTCCTCAGCCTAGTTGAGCAGGCTTTCTCTGTGCCTGTCTCTGGGAGTATCTGTGCTCCACAGCCCACTCTCCCTACAATACCACTACATACACTCCCCTGTCTCCTTGAGAGCCTCTAGCTTTCTAGCCTCCAGCTTCACCTCAGCTGTGGCCATTTAGCTGACCTACATAGGTCTAACTGCTCAGTTCTTAAAGGGATAGTAGCCCATTATTGCTCTAACTCCATTTAGATCAAGCCCTGCTCTGGGCTCGACCCTGCCAGTATCCTGTGACCCTGTCACACGGACACTACCTAAGTTCAAAGATTCTCCATATGTACTTTTATAAGACTGAATGATAACTAGGGCTGAAATGAGATATCGAGATTACTCAATATACTGGATTACTCAAAATATTGGTGCTCGGTTCATCCTGGGACCACCTGAGCAACGGGATATCTGTACTAAGTTCTTGGCAAGAAATAATAAATAAATAAATAAATAAATTAAATTAAATTAAATCACGGCACATGCTCAAAATGACCTGGTGGCTATTTTGCACATGTGCAATCCACTGCCCTTAACCAAAATGGTGGTGACACTATTACCACCATTTTGGTTAAGAGTGGTGGCCACTTTGCACATGTGCAATCAACCTGGTGGCCATTTGTGCATGCACAAAGGTGTTGTTTAAAAAAAATCTTCTTGACATCTTGGTCCTGCTGCTTGAAGTAGTGAGAAATGCTTGTGAGCAGCAATTTAGCTGCTCATTTCACCCCTACTGTTAAGAAACATGACATGTTTGAGATGTTCCCCCCATCCATCTAGCTGTTATCACAGATATAACAACAGTTATGTAGGAGGAGGGATACTGAGGGATTGGAATCTGTGCTAGGGAGAGGATCTGTGGACTGATGAATCAGGAGTGGCTGTTCATGAACTGTCAGTAAATCCCTACCTTTCAGAAACATTAACTAGCATTCATCAGTATTTCTACATTCTATCTTGTTATTGTGCTTTTGCTGAAATTAGAAATGCCAATGGCAATTTTTTTGTCACTTTCATCACTTTTTGGCATCTGTTTTGTCATTTACGGTTCAAAGCCAGTATTTTTGGGCCTTCAGTATATGAAGACCAAAGTACCAACCAAAGCAGCAAAAGTACCAAGAGAAAGCATTCCCAAAGGGGAACTGCTGAAAGTAATGAGAAAGAAGTAAGCTTTTGCATCACGCAGAAGGCGGCAAATAGTCTGTTTCTGACAGAAACAGCATTCATGGCAAATCACTGATCCAGCTCAATGGACCGTATCTGCATAGTGCTGCAGCTTCTGCTGCTGTCACTGCCGTAGCAGAGAAGGGGAATGAACCCTGAGCTTTCTCCTAAGCTCAGGGGAAGGCTCTGGGTTTTTTCTCCCTCCTTGAAACTCCTGGCAGCAGCAGAAGCAACATCTGATGCTGCTACCAGGATGGCAGGAAATGGGAATGGACCTAGAGGCTTCAGCGACAAGAGCACAAGTAGCAGGGGGTGGGGTGGGGGATTCCCTCCTCTTCCAGTCACTTTTGGGGTTGCCATTTGGAGAGGTTCTGCACCAAACCTTCCAACTCACCCTCCCCTTCCAGTCTCTCATCTTGGTGGGTGGCCATTGTCCACTCACCAAGCCGGGACATCAAAACATTACCATGACATGTGCAAAAAGCCCTCTGGGTGGGTAACATTTCATTTGTTTCCATCTAAAGACACACAAAGTGAAATAAATAATATCACTGGGTGCTTTCTGACATGACGACTCCTGCCACCACCACGGAACGCTCCAGGTGGTGACGAGAGCCATCACTCCAGATGGGACTTGGCCCGGCTGCTGAACAAATGTTATGGTAGCCAGGCCAAGGAGGGGGCAGGGAGACGCAAGGATATGCATCTGCCCAGCACTGCCTCTGGACTGCGTAGAATGGCCCCAACCCCAACTGATGGGCAGCTATGGCGGCCAATGATGGATGCCATTGTGCCTGGCTCCCCTTGTCACTCTGGACTGCAGCAAGAACAGTGGGCTAGCTATCAGACGCGATAGCCCGCTTTACTTTGGATCCAGCAGCTAGATCCTGACTGTCGTGGAGCTTTGCCTGGGCTAGTCCCCACCATAGTCGGAAGCCAGATGGTGCTAAAATCTGGTGGAAGCATTTAGGCATGATGGTGGCACCCGGGTTAATCTGCGCTAAAGTGGATTAAACTGTGCCACCGTAACATCTAATAACAACCAAGGTAAATGAATTCTAGGGAATAATGAGATGCCTCTGGTGGCCAAAATAAATACCCCACAGTGGAAGCTAAAATCCTAATACCCTTAGTCTGCAATAAGGCTGTGGGATTATACTGAAACAGATCTTTAAATGTTGTCATTTAAGGATGACAATTTCCAAGGGGCTTTTGAAGTTAGATGCCCCATTCTCCATAGAAATTCAGCAGTGTGGTGCCTCATTCCCTTGATTATTTTTTTTTTATAATCCTAGTCTTAATGTAAAAGCTTCCTTTCTTTTATTCTTGCAGTGTGAACACCTAACAATCCTTATTCAAACAGACACTACATTATCCAGATCTTTAACAAAAAGAGCTGTTTAAATATTCGCATAATGCCTGCTATTAAATCTAATTTTTGCAAAGTTCCAAACGTATGCAGCTTAAGAGAAAAACTTTGTAGCCCCTGTTTAAACTATGCACTCTTTCCTTTCCATTTATATAAATTTCTTCCAATTCTTTCAGTCATTCTCAATCTTGCTGTATCACCTTCATGGAAAAATAGAGGCCTTCTTAACCAAATTAATACCTCTAAATTCTGATCACTCTTTCCTCACTGAGCTGCTTTGTAGCCTATTGCTTCATGTTTCAAAGGCACAGAGTTCAAATCCTGTTAAGGCTGAACTTTTATAAAAAACTTTAACTCCTTTTCCCATTATTGCAGTTTTAGATTAATTCTTATCACTTTTCTACTAAAACAAAACCAAATAGAAAAGATATCTGATTGAGGGGGGAAAAAAGAGATGAGTTAGAAAAAGAAGAGTTTGGACATGTAAAGATTTTTCATTCCCTTGAAGCATGAAATCATAATTGGGCAGCAGGTAAAGCTGGGTAAAATAATTTCTGAAAGAATAAGAACTAACCTGACTCTCAGTTGAATAGGAATCTTTTGAGTATAACACTAATCTTTAGGGTCTTAACATTGCATGAGGACGTGTAATTCTTTTTTTGCAGGGGAGTAACAG
Source organism: Sphenodon punctatus (assembly GCA_003113815.1). NCBI lineage: Eukaryota > Metazoa > Chordata > Lepidosauria > Sphenodontia > Sphenodontidae > Sphenodon > Sphenodon punctatus. Next base: position 473,701 of record QEPC01005257.1, read on the forward strand.
TTTGCATTGTTATATATGCATACCAAACCAATAGCACAGCTGCAGTTTTTAAAACAGATGTAGGCAAAATTCAAACCCCAAGAGACCATCCTTTCCACTGGCAAAAGCCTTCTGAGCATACTCTGCCAGTTCAACCAATTCAGAGAAATGTTTGGTTCCACTTCCAGAAGCAGAATTGGCAAGTGTTTGATTGTATGTGAGTGGTTCCACATGAAATTGGAGCGCTGAGAATGGCTAGCAGTGGGATCTGCGCCTCAAGAAAGATACGGAGTTTCAGTCCCAGGTTTGGGTGCACGCATATGTCATGGCCAATTGTATGTGTGAACCTGCTGCTATCCATTGGGAGGCACTGGGGCAGGGGACTGCTGGTCTGCTCTCCACTTCGCCAGCCCTTCACTGTTCCCAGCACGGAATCCCTGCCTGAGGTGTTGTGCCAGTCTGCTAGCAGAATCCCTGGTTGGGGTTGCTGCCAGGAGACTGGGAGGGCAACTCCAGGAAGAAATAGGGGAGTCACAGATCTAACTTTGTTCCACTTATTGTATGTTGTTCACATGGGACTGATACCATGAGGAACTGTGCTCCAGAACTAGTTGCCATAGAACTCAACATCTGCACAATGTTTTTGCTTCTAGGCCGGTTTACCTCCAAATGTTGTGTGAATGCTACTAACCGGGGCAAGTAGCCCCTCCAGATAATACAGAAAATGGCACTCATGCAGGCAATTGGGCAGAACCTCTGGCTACAGATCAACAATTTACCCCTGATCAGTAGTGAAGTTGCTTGCTCTGGGGCAACTGCTACTTTGCTCTGGAATGGTAACCCTAGAGCAAGGCTAAGAAGCTCCCAAACCTGACTTCAGAAATGCTGCCTCATTAAACAGTTTCATTGGCTGTTTAGCATACCAAATGAAAGAAGAATCTTACATCACTTCCTGTTCCATGTGAAGATCCTCATGTCAGGTCCCCATTCCCTTTTTCAAGCACACTGCATTTGAGCAGAGACGGCTGTTGGAATACAGCAGAATTGGGCACGGTTACCTGCATATACTCCCCCCCTGGCACTGGGCTCTGAGTCTGACTGCTGGCAATCACAGGCTCTATGACTCTCCCCGCTGGAAGGGCATCAGAGGCTACATTATCATCAGGACAGGCTGTGCCTGTCTGTACAAGCAGCTCTGACCTGCTCGAGAAGTATGCCTCCTGGACTTCCACAAGCATCCACGCTTCTTTGAACTATAACATTTTCACTCCAAATTAACGCAGAACAAAGATGAAATCCTGTCCTGTTGGCAAACTGATCTGAAGGTCCCTCTCCCCCCCTCTGCTCCCTCCTTTCCCTTCCCTCCCCCATTTACTTTGGTGTATGTAGCTTAAAGGAGGAAATATGTCATATTCATTTTCATTGTAAACTCTGTTGAAAAGCTAACCTCATTGGATCTGTTCCAGTTGCTGAAAGCAATCAGCAAGACACCAGAGTGATTCCGGGCTGGAGAGACTGGTGCTGTATTGGTCATGTTTCGGAAACAAAATGTCCATCAAAGTGGGGGTTTCCAGTAGGCATCTGGGCAGGGTTTGTCTGTCGTGTAGAGAGGAAAAATTGATTGCACACACACAACAGAGCAGCTGGAATACATCTACCCCTATATACATGTCCCTTGCTTCAAAAAAATACTGGCATCTGTCCCTCCTCTATTATAATAATTAGAAGGCTAATATAACAATAATAAACAACATGGGATGATTATACAAAGAGGCACAAGTCACTAGCTAAGGTTGTGCACCAGCAGCTTACATCTGACAGTGAGTTATTTTTGTCTTTGAGATCATGATCTTACCAGTATCTGAGAATGAAAGTGTCAAGCTGTTTCAGGACATGGATATTATTATGGACAGATCAGTAGTGAGCAATTGACCAAATAATAGTGCAGGTGCACAGAAAGACAAAGAGTGTTCTGTTGGCTGATGTTGTGGTCCTCTCAGATGGCAGACTGTTGCAAGCTGTTGCAGAGAAATTATAGCCATACTTTGTGTTACTGATAGTAGTCCAAGTATTCAAATGAATATTTGCACCAAAATGAATATTCAAATATTAATTAAAAGCCCTATTTCTTTGGTTTTTCTGTCTTTTCTCTTTGGGATATTCCATTATTCGATTGAATATTTGTTTGAATAAGTGCATCTGTGAGCTAAAATGACTGAAAAACTTGGGGGCGGGGGAAGGGGGGGAGAAAAG